>CM031606.1:50061658-50084158 GCA_018398815.1 Conus ventricosus
CGTTGGTCAGACACTGCAAAGTCGATCGTAGCCATGAGACCCTGTTCTTAAATTCCATCATCTTAAAATTTAGAAAGAGAGGGGGTTAGTTACCGCCAAGGACATAGACAAACAAAGTACAGGACACAACGTTGTCCTGGACTTCGTCTATGTCCTTAGCTGTAACTACCCCCCTCTCTCTCTAAATGTTGCTTCATTTTCCGCCCTCAGTCACTCCGTTTTGAAACTAACACTTTCATCTTAGTCATTAATTCATTTATCCATCAGCTTCAAATAATGCGCGGTGTGGTGTCGAAACTTAACGGATGTGGTGTAGCGTATATGGACTAGTCCGCACGCAGTGACACCTCTTTGATGAAACTGAAACTGAAACAAGACTGGCACAGCCAATTTGATCTTGAATATAGTCAAACAAACACTGGGAGTGGGACGAACAGTTACGAATACAGGCAACCTCGGTTTGATTGGTACGAAAGGAAATTTCATATGAGGCAGGGAATAGTAAAGAGTAAACATCGAACAAGCAGGGCAAATCCAGCTCCCATGACTACAAGATTGAAGATCTAGGTTTTCAATTCAACCCAGGTCCATTTCGCGCCCTGTTTGAGAAGGTAAGTGACTGGACATCATTTGTTTTCATTGTCTTGATGTTTGAGAAGGTAAGTGACTGGACATAATTTGTTTTCATTGTCTTGATGTTTGAGAAGGTAAGTGACTGGACATCATTTGTTTTCATTGTCTTGATGTTTGAGAAGGTAAGTGACTGGACATCATTTGTTTTCATTGTCTTGAATGTTGTTTGTCCAGACTGAAGAAGACCAAAAGAGGCCGAAATGCGCGGTGTTTCTTTGGGGTCAGCTCGATACGTCCACGGCCCGATACGTCCAAGGCTCAATGCGTCCAAGGCCCGATATGTCCAAGGCCCGATGCGTCCACGGTCCGATCCGTCCTCGGTCCGATGCGTCCAAGCCCAATACATCCAAGGTCGAAGGCCGTGGACGCAACGGAGCTTGGACACAACGGACCTTGGACATAAAGAGCATTGGACTCAGTGACATGGCTTTTTAACAAGCGCCCTTTGAGTCTACGACCCGCTGAGTCCAATTTTTTTGGACTCAACGGGCCTTGGACTTTAAGGGTCGTGGACACATCGGCACGCCACCACCCGATACGTCCACGGCCCGATGTGTCCATTTGGACGTACATGCTCCCGTTTCTTTTGTAATGTGTTCATTCTTTCGTTCGGCGGCACAGTAATTCTCTCTCTCTCTCTCTCTCTCTCTCTCTCTCTCTCTCTCTCTCTCTCTCTCTCTCCTCTCTCTCTTACAGATTGTAAGACTAGGCTTTGGCCTAAAATCTTCATCCTTGGGTATTAAAGATCAATCAATCAATCAATCAATCAATCAATCAATCTCTCTCTCTCTCTCTCTCTCTCTCTCTCTCTCTCTCTCTCTTCTCTCTCTTCTGTGTGTGTGTGTGTGTGTGTGTGTGTGTGTGTGTGTGTGTGTGTGTGTGTGTGTGGTGATTTCTACGTAAACAGCCAATTGATATTTGAATAAATCAACGTGTCCGATCAAAACTCGTGAACATGTCATAAATTTCCATGGCACAGCACTAATGCAGAAAGAAAGAGCACGACTATCTCGTTATCGTTTGAATCTCATCGCATGCCAGTGGACAATTAGAACAGCCGCAGATTCATCTTGCTGTGTACAACACATTCAGAAATATCTTCTATTACATGTAACGATTTCACTTCAACCGACAATCAGTAACAGTTTATTAAGTCGGCCTTTCTTTTCTTTTTTTTCTTTGATTGCCAGGAACGATTTTCTTTGAGAGCTTTTTTAAGTTTGTCTACTATTATGGTATAAAGACACAATCGAGAACGGCGTCCTCGGAAGAAAGATAACTGTCGAAACAGCTATATCACTGGCAACAAGCTGGGGTTTTCATAACAGCCAAGATTAAAGATTGTGATTACTTTATGACATTGTAAGTTCAACCAGGTAAGAACCTATGTTAATTTATTTTTTGCATACCCAATTGTAGAGAAGAAAGCGAACTAATTTCGGACTTGAAAGACTGACAACTTCTTATTTTTAAACTTGTTCAAGTCCCATAGTCGTACTCGTCATCACTGTTATGATGATCATGATCTCATTCACTGAATCGGTGATTCACGAATGATCATTGCGCTTGAAAGATGTGTTGGTCATCAACATATTATCCGATAAATAGGTTATTGTTATGGACGTCTGTTTTGATGTGCATTGTTGGTTGGTTGGGTATTGTTTGTTGTAGTTGTCATAAATTTATGTGTTTTGCTGCAGTTCAAAATTGGACTTCATTTCCGTGTACTAGTTGAATATCAACTCAATAAAATGGTGATGAGTTGTTTGTTATTTAACGTTGTGTAAAACTAACGTTGATCTTGTGCCATTGTGGTGTGGAGGGAACAAATCCAGGCTTTTAAAGTTTTTAGTCTAGGATCAGGATCAGGGGCGTTGTATCAAATACAACTTAGCCTATTTAGGCTTTTTACGCCCCTTCTGTATGTATATATTCTTCTTTTTTTTTTCGTAACCGTTGGTCCAGTCATAGGCTAGCTCAGACCTATTATCCATCAAATTCATATCTAATTTTTGTTAATAATTCATGTTTATCTATGAGGTTCTTAAAAACATTAATACTAGGTGCACGTTTGATGTTAAGTGTTAGTTTATTCCAAAAGTTGGTTACTCTATTAGTAAAAGTAAATTTTCTTAAATTCGTTCTAGAATATTGTTTAAATATCTTATCTTCACTGTTCCTTGTAACATTCTTCTGCGGAGTACAAAAAAAGCATGCTTTATCAACATCATCAATTTCATTAAATATCTTGTATGCTTGAATCAAGTCTCCTCTTATTCTTCTTGCCTTAAGTGTTGGAAGTTGCAGATATTTTAATCTTTCCTGATATGAGTAATCTTTTATATTATGAATCATCTTGGTTGCTCTTCTTTGTACCTGTTCTAGAGCTTCTGATTGTCTCTTTAGCATTGGGTACCATACAGTGTTGCCATATTCAAGAACAGGTCTAACTAGTGTCTTATATAATTGCAAAAAAGTGTCCTTTTCCATAAATGTAAAGGTTCTTTTTATTATTCCAATCATTCTGTTAGCCTTATTAATACTATTTACAATATGATTACAAAGTCAAATAGTAAATTTTTGTCAAAAGTCACACCTAGGTCTTTCTCTTCTTCACATTTAGATACTTTTATTTCCTTGCCCCAATTTTCATTATATACTCCTTTTGTGGGTTTGTTTTACCAATATGAAGTACTTTACATTTTTCTGCATTAAAAATATATAGGTTCCAAGTATCAGACCACTGTACTAATGTTTCAATATCCTTTTGTAATGCTTCAACAATTGAAAAGAATTCTTCCTTTCTAACAAATCAGCCACTTTTGTCAAAAACAAAGCCCTTAAAGAAAAATCACCCTGCAACTTTTCGTCAGACAACATGGAAGACTACAATCTTCCTTTCACGTTAAACGAACTGAAATCTGCCTTACTCTCTTGCAGCGATTCCTCTCCAGGTATAGATGAAATCCATTATCAGCTGTTGAAACATCTTCCGCTAGAAGGTCTGAACATACTGCTACAGGTCTACAACCATGTGTGGACTACAGGTTTTTTTCCACCCACTTGGCGAAAAGCCCTCATTATTCCCATCCCCAAACCTGGAAAAGATCTTTCTAATCCTTCAAATTACCGTCCCATAGCTTTGACCAGCTGTGTCTGTAAATTGATGGAGAAAATGGTCAATGCTAGGCTCATGTGGAAACTGGAAACCGATGGCCTTTTGGCGAAAGAACAGTGTGGTTTCCGCAAACATCGGACTACATTTGACCATTTGATTCGTCTGGAATCTACACTTCGGAACGCCTTTCTGAACAAACAGCATGCAGTGGCAATTTTCTTTGACTTGGAGAAGGCCTACGATACCACCTGGAAGTCGGGGATACTTCATGATCTTCATGATCTGGGTTTTCGAGGTCATCTTCCGCTTTTCATTCAAAATTTTTTCGCAGAACGACAGTTTCAGGTCCGGGTTGGCACCACTCTCTCTGATGTCCACGAGCAGGAGTTGGGTGTTCCACAGGGGAGCATACTGTCTCCTGCCCTCTTTAGTATTAAAATCAACAACATTGTTCAATCAGTTCAGCAGGGTTCAGACTGCTCATTGTTTGTGGATGATTTTGCTGTCTACGCAACTGGAAGCCTGTACCCGAGTGTCCAGCGCAGGCTCCAGCTTTGCGTAGATAAAATCCATCGGTGGGCAGATGAAAACGGTTTCACCTTTTCTCCAACAAAGACGCAGTGTATTCACTTCCATAATTTCCGTCAGTTTTTTCCAGATCCTGAACTTCAAGTAGGGAAATCTCCCATTCCAGCTGTTAAAGAGGCCAAATTTCTGGGAGTCATTTTTGACCAGAAACTTAACTTTCTCAGCCACATCAAACACCTCAAAACTGCTTGCCAGAAAGCACTGAATATTCTGCGGGTCGTAGCGCACACCGAATGGGGCGCTGATAAGAAAATTTTGCTGCACCTCTACAGAGCCTTGGTCCGTTCCAAACTGGACTACGGTTGTGCTGTCTACGGCTCCGCAAGATCGTCTTACCTCAAACTCTTGGACCCTATCCACCATCAAGGGCTTCGTCTCTGTCTTGGAGCGTTCCGCACCACTCCTGTGTACAGCCTGTACGCAGAGGCGGGTGAACCTTCACTGTCCAACCGCAGGCTGAAACTGTCTTTGAATTATTATATCCGACTGTTCTCAGAACCAGAAAACCCTGCCTATGACTGTGTCTTTGACCCTCCGTTCCAAAGTAAGTTTGAAAACAACCCTAAATGTATTCCGCCGTTTGGTCTTCGTATGCAGCCTCACGTGCGGAATGCAGGTCTAGACCTGGGAGTAGTTTCCGATTTTTCCAAGTTTCCGGATCAACCTCCGTGGACCTTTTTCACACCAGAGATTGTTTCAGTCTTGCGGTTTTTCGCAAAGAGTCTACCAGCTCTCTGGCGTACAAGGCTTTGTATGCTGAGCTCTGTTCCAAATTCCCATCCTGTCAAAAGTTTTCACTGACGGTTCCAAGTCTGAGGATGGAGTGGCCTGTGCAGCCTACTGCCCTGGGGCTCCTTCTCAGATACTGTTGGAACATATACATTCAGATGCTTCTGTCTATTCCGCTGAACTTACTGCTCTGGTACTGGCTTTGAAGATAATCTCACATTCTTCGAAGAGGGACTTCTAGTTCTGTCAGATTCGCTGTCAGCTTTGGAGGCTATAGCTGGCCGCAACCTTCAGCATCCAGAACTTTTATTTTTTTTGGAACTTTTTAGCAAGTTGAAGGCGGACGGTTACAACATTACTCTTGCTTGGGTTCCTGGTCATGTTGGCATTGGCGGGAACGAAATGGTTGATCGTTTAGCCAAGAACGCCACAAGAGAGAAACTGTCCAACGTTTATATCCCTGCTCAGATGTGAAACCCAAAATTAACGATTATGTGAGAGACCTCTGGCAGGAGGATTGGAACACACAGACGAATAACAAACTCTTTCAGATCCGTCCAAACCTTTAGGACTTCCTCCCATCTACGTCGGGTGGTCGTAAAGAGGAAACGGTTCTGTGCCGGCTGCACACCGGCCATTCGTATTTTACCCATTCTTACCTTTTAAAGAGTGAAGAAGCTCCGTGGTGCATTCCATGTCATGCGCCACTCACAATGAAACATGTTCTTTTAGAGTGTTGGGACTTGCACGATGTGAGACACAAACATTTTACAGCGGAGTCCATGAAGATCCTGTTCAGGGATGTCCCGCCTGACGTGATCCTTGAGTTTTTGAGAGAGATTAACATTTTTCATCTGATTTAAGATTTTACGGCAGAAAGATTTTTAACAAAGTTTCTGGTGCGTTTGTAGACAATGTCATTTAACGAGATGTGTGAAAGTTGGTTTTTTATTATTTTTTTTTATATTTATTTTTTTTTTTTTTAAATGACTGGTGAGTTGATTTTAACGTGGTGACAGCCCTGATGTGGCCCTTTGCGGTCGGCTGGGCTATAAGCAACATTATCCTATCCTATCCTTTTGTAATTCCTTATGCAATTTTGGAGAGTTATACAGTTTTGTGTCATCTGCAAAGACTTTACATGTACTCTTTAATTCTACAGGGAGATCATTTATAAATACCGTAAATAATATTGGTCCCAAAATACTGCCTTGTGGTATCCCACTAATAACATCAGCACTATGAGAGAAGGAACTACCAATCCTTACCTTCTGAGTTCTTTTTGATAAAAAGTCTCTAACCCAACCAAGTATATTTCCTATTATTCCATAAGACTCTAATTTCTTTAAAAGTCTTTCAAGTGGTACTGAATCGAATGCTTTTCTAAAGTCTAAATATCAGATTCAAGTGAAATGGGCCATTGGGGTCGAGCCAAATATCATTAATATGATACACCCAGGTGATTGTATACATGATTTCCAGGTACGCAATGGCATCTTCAAAACTCAAAAAGCCACCATCTCTTCATCAGAAAAGGACAACCAAGGAGTTAGCCACCCCAGAAAATGACCTCTCTGTGCTAACGGCATTTAAAAAACTGAAAGTGGATGCAGAAGGGTAAGACTGTGTGTACTTAAAGTTTGCAGTGCAATGGTTGAATCAATGAATGTATATTTATTATTACTTGGTTCATTTTCTGGAAATTTGGATTGCTCAGATGAAGAAAGGGCTTTAAATGTGAGACGGAAATTGCTGAGCGTGTGCGAGTGTGTTATACGTGTGCGCGCGCGTGTGTGCATGTGTACCTGCATACGTGCCTGTTTCATGGAAGAATTACTTAAATCTACAGATTCATCACTACTCAGGTGCAAAGTTTCACACCTTTACTTGTGTTATTAGTTACTAAAAGAAAATTATTTTTAATGAATATATATGCAAGTGTGGGTTGGAGCATGCAGAACAATTTTTTGCAAAAATAATGCAGACATGGGTCTGAGGTTACGGAACAAGTATGTTTTTTTGTGATCCCTCATCAGCAGTTATTCTGCAGGGTTCAGTGGAGAATGGCTGTCCCAGGGGGCAACCAAAGTAATCTTTGGTTCTTTAAGTACTGAACTGGAGAGTTATACCTCTACTCTGTTGCTGATGAGGGATGGCTGTGGATATATGCCTGATTATCCAAGCATCTGTCATGGTACTCTTACAACCTCTTATCACATGACACATGACATAGAACTTTTAAAAGCATGCCCCACAGAACTTTTAAAAGCATGCCCCCATGTTCTGTTGCGGAGGTAACACTCATGAATATGAACAACTGTGTGTTGCCGAAACTTGTTGAAAAACTTCGCAAAACATCTCCAATAGTTTGTACAGGTCTACAATTTCTGGGTCTGTCTTCAAGCACTGTTGTTAAAAAAGCCTACTTTAGATTTAGAATTCCAGTGTTTCTTCTTGAGCAAGTAAGACTGGTGTCAGTTAGAGCAAACTGATAGAGAGGTTAGTAAACTTTGTTAGAACTACTTCCATCATTGGTTTATTTAGAGAATATGAAACAGCTTTGAACCATGCAACTTTCGTTAATTCTGTAGTAATTTCATTGCTCGCAGTGCCAGTTCCAGGCCACCTGGTACACTTTTCAATGTTTTGGCACACAAGATCTGTGCAGCTGCCACCTTGGTAGCATTCTAAGATTTAGCGCCTCTGAAACAAGTTCTGGAGGCAGCTTTTTGGCATTTAGATTTATGAAATCATTTTATCAGCTGTTTCTATCAGTATCAAGGATTTCGAAATAACCAGAGCTGATGGTGTCAGGGGAATTTCCTTCATTGTTGTTAACTGAACTATTGCCCTCACTATCATTTTCCAGCAGATCATTTGGGCTTAGGCAAAAAACAAAACAAACAAACAAAACAAAACAAAACAAAACAAAAAAATATATATATATTTATATATATTATGATTACAGTAGCATGGCCAAATGAAATAGAGTCATTAGTTCAGCTCCTTTTTTTCTTCTTCTTTTTCTTGATGCCTAACACATGTGTAGCCTACATACCACATCACACAATGTTTTCTTTTGTGTCTGGGACTTTAAGTCAAATCAGGACTCGGGATGATGAAAGCAAAAATTATTCCTCTCCCCTCCCCGGGTGCACCCTGTCCCCCTCCCTCCTCTGTGCCCTTAGAAAATGTCGAGCCTTTTATTGAAAAGGGTGCGACAAATGAAAGGGAATTCTGAACATCAATTGGTTATGGTTCACCAGCGCTAAGCAGATTCACTGATTTTTTGTTCTTCTGCTTATTTGTTTATTCATTTGTCTTTTTTTCCAGTTTTAAATTCCTTTGTAGAAAGTGGTAGCTCTTCAAATACACGCATGTTGTATACATCAGACTAGATGCCATTATCACCAGTTACAGCCTTCAGTACTTAAGACCTCATCAAAATGATCCCCACTCTCACTAGTTTCAGATTTTGATGGCTCACTGAAGAATGGATGAGTTTGTTTTCTTTTACATTCAGTTTTTCTGTTTTCTTTCCTTCAAATTTGTTTTTCCAGTCTCTGAAAAAAAGTTTAGGGTTGGCTGAAAGACATAGGGTCAGTTTGCCTTTTGCCATCTACTTTTGAATTCAGCGTGAGTTTAACATGATACAATATATGATGCTGAAATATGTAGTTTGTATTTCGCTCTCTTTAGTTATCAAGTAAAGTTACCATATGAAATCTTAATTCCTATCCATATCATCACTATTGATCTATGGTCCTCTAGAGGTGTTTGACTGGGGCCATGGCCATACAAACTGCAAAGGAAGGAAACTGATGTCTTGACTCTTTGTATCGCAAGCCATGGAAATTAACCAAACAGAGCCACCAAAATCATGAAAATGTCTGTAGTTTGTGTTATTTTAACATGGTAACTAAGTAAGTATACATAACTGAGTAGGGAGCATACAACTTCTCAAAGCATTACACACAAACTCTCCACTTTGTTATGGTGTCTGCTGAAACTTCCAGTTTCACATCAACTCATTCTCCCTACCAATCGTCATGAACACACTTTGTACACTACTCTTTCATGACAAGTTCAGTATATCCATCATACAGCTATCTGTTTTGTTATGAAACCTCTGTAGTCATAGTCTTTCTATGCTTACACAATGTTTGTATGCACAGGGGCTGTGTGAAGAAGACAGAGAACCAGTCCAAGGACAGTCTGAAACACAAGCCAGAGTCCACAGCCACGGAGGACCATGCTAACCATAAGGAGGAGACCAAGGATACGGAAGGCTGGAGTCAGTCCTTGAGGAGTTTCTGCTTGTGTGATGAAGGGGCTGTTGGCAAGCGGGGACGGAGCAAGTGGAAATCAATGTGTCGTTTTCATCAACTGCGCATGCGAAAGGACAGCGCAAGCCGTCAGAACACTCTGAATTTAGCGCTGGCAGTGCGTGCTCATAAACCCTTGTTGCAGGAAAGTCGCTTCAGATTACCAGATGACAAGAGTCCTACTCAAATACTGCGAGCGCCACGTTTCAGTTTTGATCTCAAGAATGCAAAGCTGAGTGAAGGAAAGGGCAAATTACCTTCCAAAACTAGTGCTGCCACTGAATCAGGGGCTTCCAAAGCATCTGTTTGTGATAAACCAAGCCAAGAGTTGGGGGCAGCATCTCGGACTGTCTTTGCTTCAGCAGCTTCAAAGCATTTTTCAGATTTTTCGTCTTTATTGCCCCAAGGAAAAGAACTTGCTGAGAAAGAGAAGGAAGAACCTGTGCCTTCTTTTGACAACTTCCGTGATAGAAGAGGTAAGCATCGTGGACAAGAGAGATTCCCTCAAGCACTGTGGCCTGAGGAGAACACCAGTGAGTCGTCCAAACCTTCGTCATCAGTTCAGGGCAGTGGGGCAGCTGCCCTACCACCAGCTGTGTCCCACAGGGTGGACCTGGCAGTGGAGAGAAGCTGCTCTCAAGAGGCTAGGCTGGATGAGATGGAATGCAGTGTGAATGAGCTGACAGCCTACTTTGACCATTATTTTGTCATGCCCAAGGAAATGTCTTCGATGGCTCAGATGATGTACACATAGAACAGGTTTTTTTCTATTTGACCTTCCTATGTCAGAGGGTTGCATGGAAATGTGTGCCAGTTTGCAAGGATACTATTTTCAGGTATTGGTTTCTTTTTGTCTTTATGATAGTGTAGAGGTAAAAGTATGTTTTCAGGCAGGAGCTCCTGAGACATTGCAAAGAAAGTATCGCTCACTATCAATTGTGTGTGTGTGTTTTTATGTTTTGTTCTTTGCGTCTTTTTTTTTCTTCTGTCTGATTTACTGTATTAGCTGACTGAGGTTCTGTTCGGTGCCTTTTTTTTGCATACAGTATAAGAGCGGTAAAAATGGTCAACAGTATTCTGATATTTGCAGTTCATGAGTGATGCTTTTGACTCAACCTCATTAATTTTTCAAAATACTAATCTTTTGAATGTGCTACCAGTTCATCATCAAAATGCAGATTCAGTGTTTAGTGTATTCTGAAACTAATAAAGATTTTTTTTTCTTGTTTTCAAATCAAATTTGCAATAATGACTGATGCAATTATGCAAATGGTTTACTTTCTTCTAGTATTCTTTAAACCAACAAGCTTATGTCTTTTTACTGTTACATGTTCCTTGCCATCCCCCAGTTGAGTCAGCTAACTTGATTTATTTTATGGGTGTTGTATAGACGTTTCGTTTTCTAGTCATTCATGTGTACACACTTTTTTTTTTTTTCAATTAGTAATCTATAATAACACTTGGTGTATTGCATCCGTTTGACTTAAACATGATCACTTTTGCTATCTATATAATTTTATGTTTTGGGTAGTGTGCATTTATGTTGACAATTCTTCTGTTTGCTGTGGTTTCTGTTCAGTTAAACATTCTTCTTCTTTGTGTTTACCTTCTTTTTCATTTCTGTTTCTACCCCCTTCATCTTCCTCTCTACCTCCCACCCCCTGCCCCTTCTTCTTTCTTTTATTTTTTAATTTGAATTGATATTGCATCATGTAGTGGGTTCAGCTTGAACTACAGCAGCGTTAAAACAGAACTATGCAGATTATGAACCACGTGACAAATGATAATGATCATGCTTTTGCTCATTGTCATTTCATCTGTCCCATAGTCTTTCCCCAAGTTCTTTACTGCTTTTTTTTTCTATCCAGTTTGTAAAGCAGATGCTGTTTCAAAATGCTAGAACTCTACAAAGTTTGTTTCATACCCATTGCATGTGCATGTCACTATGCATGAGTGCTGGTTTGCTTACATGTGTGTATGATTTTTGTGTTTCTCTCTAATTGTATAAGCAGCACATGTATGATCACATTGTATGGTGCAACTTTTGCCTGATGCAACTGTCTGATGTATTCATACACCCATGGAGGATCAATGAAGATTAAGGGCAACCGGGTGTGGAATTCTGTTCTCTGAATTTTGTTTTAACATGATTCTTTTTCACTTCAAATCAGAGAACTTCGCATATATGCTGAAACTAGTGAAAGAACCTTTAGCCATTCAAGAAACAGTTTGTAAACTTTCTCAGGCATTGTATTTAAACAGCATGTTTTTATTTTGTTTTACTTTTTTTTTTAAATTGTACTTCCAAGGAAATGGATTGAATTTTTTTTTTGGGGGGGGATTGTTTTGTTTTGTTTTTTTGGGTGTGTGTGTGTGGAGGAGGTGGGGGTTGAATAGAATATACAATTTGAATTAAAACCTAAGCATGTGAGACAAAAGAGAAGCTGCTGTACCTGTGCAAAGCAAATGCTGTGGTTGTGAATAGCCAGTTTTGACTGGCAGCAATCCTGGTGTCTTGTTACCCTTTTTTTTTTTTCTTTATAGTTAAACTGATGTTGCTGCTGTGACAACTTATGAGTGTATTTTCTATTTTCTTGGTTACCCAGCTGTGCAAAAAACCCCAACAAAAACTGTTCACAAAGGTAAAATCAATAAACAAGCATAACTGTTTGGGGTGGTGGCATGGGGCTGGGGTGGTGGTGAAGCAGCAGGATAGGGGGAAGGGATACTGAAGGGTGAAAAGGGGTAGAGGGAGGGAGGGAGGTTATGATTCAGTGCTGCTTGTTGATGTGTACAAAATGAACCATGCTGTATGTTGAATCTTTTTCTCTATCGCAGTAAAAACTATTGTGGATGCTGGAGGCTTTTTCTGTATGGTGTCCCTTCACTTATAAAACTTCTGTGCTTAAAACATTGTCTGTTTCTTCTTGTAGTTGTCTTTTTTTATGCTTTCTCTGTGCCTAATTTTGTTTCTAATTCATTAGCTCCGTAACAGTCTCAGAATTCTTTTTTTTTTCTTTTTTTTCTTTTTTTAAACCCTATCAATCATTCAGTTTGATTGTACTTCTCATTTGGACTTGATTATGTGGGGATAGGGGTAGTGGGCACCGAAGATGAGAAAATCATTTTAAAGTACATTAGGAAAAGGATATTTCTGGAACTGGAAGGCCAGTGGAAATGTTTCCTGCACTTGCCTTGTCCCGCCCCAGACTGCCTGTGACTGCTCTCCACTGTTCGATTCATCCCTTCTCAGTCTTCTTCCACAGTCCATTTAGCCAGAAAAAAAAAAACAAGCAGTGGAAATAAACATCTGAAAAAGAGGAATATGTTTTGGAAAAATATGTGAATGAGTGTTATCTTCTTAAGAGCATGCCAAAGCAAATTAAGGGCAAGTGTGCATCTTTTTTTTTTTAAGTGATGTTACATAATTGAATGCATATTCATGTGTGTGTGATGTAACTACTTTTTTCTTTTCTTTTTTTTTTCAGTTTGCATTTTCCAGGTCCAGAAATGCGCATTATAACTGACGAAGTGGACTAGGGTCCCAAGGAATAAATTTAGTAGGTGCATTTTGCCAGATGCGTTTGGATAAATGTTTTGCTCAGAAATATTATAACATTTAGTGAGAGTGGCCATGTGTCTCTTGAATTTTAGGCAATACTGGAGTTTTCAAAACCCATTAGAGAACTTTTATGCACCTTTCTGTCAAGTGTTGTGGCTAATTTTGCTTGAAATACATCTTTCATGTTCATTCACTGTTTTGCATTTATAGAGAATTTAGGATGTTGTTCCCGTTACAATCGGTAAAATCTTTGAAGCAAAAAAAAGTTGAGTGCTGATGCTGAAGGTATAAAAAAAAAAGAAAGAAGAGAGTGAAGAAGAGATGAGGCCATGGATGCATTTTGAACAGGAAAGTGGGAATTGGATAAATGAATTTAGGTTAGCTTGAACATCGATTCTATTGGAATGAACAATCATTATGGAGTTGCATAATTTGCTGTCTTTAATAATGATACTGAGCATAGGCTGCCCTCTTCACATTCTGTTCCAGAGTTAGGACTGGTCCAGTTAGACTGTCTATATATTTAGTATTTAGAGATTTTTTTCTCTTTAAATGTATTCAATTTGTACAGCATTTGAATTTATTTGTGAAGGTTTTGCTTTTGCTTTCAGTTTTACTATCATATAATATGTAGGTGGACTTTATCGATAGTCTGATATGAATCCCATCTTCCACGATCATGCTCTTTTAAAAAAGTAAGTTTTGTTTATCAGACAGCTATGGCCCTGAAAAAAAGAAAATAAATCAGAGATTTGTTCCATATAAATTACAATGAATTATGATATGAGTACTTAGTAGTAGTAGTGGTAGTAGTAGTGTTGGTCTCTGTCACTCAGAGAGATAGTGGAAAAGAAGCAAGCAGCCCTACTGTGGCCTCTGTGGTTGGCTGGACTGTAAACATGATTTGACATGGTCTGAGAATAAGAAAATGATCCTAAATTGGGAATTTTTCCTTTAAATGCTTCTTTTAGCCTGAACAGAGACATTTCCCATGGATGAACAGAGAGGTGGGAAATGTCCCACAGTTGTTTTCGTTGTCATGTTGCAGTGTGGAGAAAGTGCGTTTCCTGGAGTGAAATGAAATGATTTTGTTTCCTTCCTTTTTTCAATCAGAACCTAGAGTCGCTTTTGGTTTGATGCAGTTTTGAAGGGTTGGTTTATAATGCAAGTCTTCAGGGTTTTGTTTCTTTTACAGTTAATATTAGCAGGACAGAGAAATTATTCAAACTGTACACCTTTCTGAAATCAGATGGATGCAACATAACTTTTGCTTGGGTTCCCAGCCATGTGGGCATTCAAGGCAATGAGGTGGTCGATCAGCTTGCCAAGAGTGCCACAAAGAAAGAGAAGAGCAGATTGTCTATCCCTCACACTGATCTGAAACCCAAAACATAGGCTTACATCAAATAACTGTAGCAAGAGGAATGGAACTTGCAGACAGATAACAAACTATTTAAAATCCATCCTTTACGGTGTTCCCGAAGTGGCCATAAAGAAGAAACAGTCTTGTGCTGTTTGTGTTCAGGCCACTCCTTCTACACCCATTCTTATCTTTTAGGAGGTGAAGAAACTCCGTGGTGCATTCCATGTCATATACCACTCACAGTGAAACATATTCTGTTTGAGTGTTGGGACTTGCATGATGTGAGACATAATCGTTTTACAGCAGACTCCATGAAAACCTTCTTCAGAGATGTCCCACCAGATGTGATCTTTAAATTTCTTAAAAAGATTTACATTTTTCATCTGATCTAAGATTTTATGGAGGAAACATTTTTTTAAAATTTCCAATGTGTTTTTGGAAGATGTGTTTTAAAGGGTTGTGTGAATGAGTTTTTTTTTGTTTGTTTTTGTAATGAGTTGACTTCAACGTGTTACAGCCCTGATATGGCCCTTTGCAGTCGGCAGGGCTATAAGCAACATTACCTTTACGTACCAAGGACAGCAAAAGCTCCCAGTACAGATCCCCAGATTGAACACTCACTCCCTTCGATTAAAGACCTTTTCATCTGGAACAGAACATTCTTTTTTTGTGATTTCCTCCTTTCTGTCACTGTATTTGACTCTGCTCTGTGTGTGTATATGTGTGTGTGTGTGCGTGCTTGTGTCCGTGCATGCGTGCGTGCGTGTGTGTGTGTGTGGGTGCACGCGCGTTTGTTTGGTTGGTTGTTTTGTTGTGGTTTTTCACTGATTTACTCTTGTCCACTGTCTTTCTGCCCTTTAGGCCTTCACCTGCGTTGTATTCAGGCAACTAGGTGGTGAAACTGTGCACGTTGTTCGGAGAGGCACAGACCATTCTACAGTGTCTGTTTGCCCTTATGGCCTGTCTTATACATTTTTATGGTACTGTGGCAATAATCATAATTTTCTTTCTTTTTTGTTTTTAATCAGTGGTGAAAATATAAAGGAAGCGCATCGTGCCCTAAGCATGTGCTCTCTTTACCGGCCATTTATTTAGTTAGATCAGTTTATCGTGTGAAATCAGAGTATATAATAGTGAAGTAAATAAATAATTGTTAATTGTTGGTGTTTTTGTTGGAACAGACTTCACATTTCCCATAGCGGTGTGACAGCCCTGGAAAGGCTCTGTGTGGGTCAGCTGAGAATGTAGTGATACTAATAGTGAAAATAATTTTAAGCTCCAGATTTATACTAGGTTGAACTCTTTACAGACCACCTCATTATGTACCAGGCAGTTCAGTTGTGCTCTTTTCACCTTATTTCCTCTTTTTTCAACTGATTTCCTTTTATTTTTTTAACTAAATTTTTTCTCTTTTCTTTTGTCATTGGAAATCTTCAGAATGCTACCCCATTCCTTGATTTTTCCCTCTGAAAATACTGAAATCTGAATATAGACTTGTTGAAAAAAAATACACATGAAAGAAGTATATCAGTAATTTTGGTATGTGAAACAGGTGCCCAAGAGCAGTGCCTGTTGCTTTTTCCCCAACTTCTGCTTTCAGTTGAAATCTTTTCCATTACTTTTTTCCTGTATTCTGCCAGACCTTACCAACCCCTTCCTGTATACATTGAACAGTGTCTGGATTTCGTTACCATGAAATGAACAAAGTTATTCATTTCATGTTAATTCACTGTGATCATTTTCACGTTTAGAGAAGAATAAAGAGGAAAAAGACAACATGGCAGCAAGGGTGCTCCCTGGCACAGGTCCTAGAAAAATGAAGTCTAGTCTGTAAGTTAAATGATAGAATTGAGATGGGGAGATAGGAGGGGGTTGTGGACTGAGCAGGTTACCATTGTCTGGCTTTATGCTATCCCTGAGGAGAGCTGTTGGCAGTTGGAAGAAATCTGTCATGATGTGAATACAATTACTGTCAAGCACACTTTACTCTGATGTATCAGTTGAGATGAATGGCCTTAATGCTTCCAACAGCATTAGTTGACTAACCTGAAATTAGCTGTCATATATTATATCATTAAAACTTGTTCAAGCTATCCCTAAGTTTGGTAGTACAGTGTGGCCATTTTTTTTTTTAAATGGTTGATATAGTTCTCTGACACATAATTAGACTCAACCTCAGACTTTGGTTTACTGTGCGCAGCCACAACCTTTTCCTTTTCTTCTATGGCTAAGCCCTGGCTAAGATAATCCAGCCAGGTTTTTGCTCTGCCTTGCTTACTGATTAGTTGTTGTTAACTAGTTTTCTAACCTGAAATTTGGATTAAAATTTCAGTTCTTTCAGTTTAGGATGAAATGTCCTCTTCATGATTGTATACTGCAAGACGCATCATTTGAACTCTGTTAAGGATTTCTCTCCTGTTCTCTGTTTCTACAAGCTGAGAAGACTGAAAGACGATGTCACCAGCTGGACACTCGTTATCAGCTTCCTTCTCCATTGCAGGCTATGACACAGTCATGATCAGTCGTTCAATGTTAAGTTTTCTTGGTTTAATATCACTTTGGTTAGAACTATGAGTGTGCAAGGTGAAAAAAATCACAGAGGCTGGGTGGAAAATTTTTTAAAATTTTGAATCCAAAATGGAGAAAAGCACGTTTGATGTTCCACAGTTTGAAATATGTTTTCATTTGTATCACCTGAGCATGAAATTTGGGAGAGAGAGAGAGTGATGCATGTTTAAGGATAAGGAGGGAGGGAGGCATATACACAATTGGAAAGTGTGCATTTAATTTTAAATTCTGTATAGTTTTGAACAAAACATTTTAACTGATTATGATTGCAAGGCCATCACATGTGTGACTGCTATCAGATACAAAATAGTTAATGAAAATGATGGCTTGACATTCTGTCTTATTTTGTGTTTGCTTTGCTGTGTGTGTGTGTTTGTTGTTGGTCCAAAAAATATTTATAATAGTTTAAGAATGTTCAATGATAATGACTGAATGCCAGTTAAATGTGTTTTGTCAGGCCAGCAGCTGTATGGTACATTGTTCTGTGTGGTGTACAAATAAACGCATGATAATCAAATGGACAGAAGGAACAAATTGTTCAGTGATGCCAGTCAGTATTACATGTGTCCCTGCTGTCTTGTCTTTTTCTTCATACTATCCTCTACAAGTGCATATGTCTTACATTTGTACTTCCACAACTTGTGGAAGTCTCTGTGTCTGTGTCTCTCTGTCTCTGTCTGTCTGTCTCTCTCTCTCTCTCTCTCTCTCTCTCTCTCTCTCTCTCTCTTTCTCTCCCCCCACCCTCTCTCTCTCTCTCTGAATTTTTTTTTATGTGTGCAATGGGAAAATGAATGCATGATAATCAAACTGGGGAGAAGGAAGTGATTGTTGAGTGTGATACCAGTCGGTAATGCTTCTGTCTCTTCTGTCTGTATGCCTTCTCAATGTCCTCTTGATGTGCTTTGGTGTCACATTTGCACTTCTACAACTAATGCAAGTTGGAAACAAATTTTTTTTGTGGGGTTTAAGACGCATGCCTGAAACATGATTCTAGCGACAACAGGACTCCTATTCAAGTTGGCACTAATCACCTTGATGGTTGTCAGACACGCACAACTTGTCCCAAACCAGTATTGTTTTCCTCATCTGTCTCTTCAGCTGATCCTGCATTTCCACGCAGTTATCATGAATGGCCCTTGACGCCAATGATGCCTTTCATCACAATGGACCTGAAGCAAACTGTCCTCATGAAGATTTGGCACAATTGTTCACCCAAAACATGTCTACTCTGCAAATAAAGCCCCCCCTCTTCTCTCTCTCTCTCTCTCTCTCTCTCTCTCTCTCTCTCTCTCTCCTGATGCATATGATTAACTAGGAATTCAGCCACATTAAAAACCTCAAAACT
The DNA here is from genome assembly GCA_018398815.1 of Conus ventricosus. Classification (NCBI taxonomy): domain Eukaryota; kingdom Metazoa; phylum Mollusca; class Gastropoda; order Neogastropoda; family Conidae; genus Conus; species Conus ventricosus. The sequence continues at coordinate 50,079,890 of CM031606.1, forward strand.
GCTTGCCAGAAAGCACTGAATATTCTGCGGGTCGTAGCGCACACTGACTGGGGCGCTGACAAGAAAACTTTGCTGCACCTCTACAGAGCCTTGGTCCGTTCCAAACTGGACTATGGTTGTGCTGTGTACGGCTCTGCAAGATCATCTTACCTAAAACTCTTGGACCCTATCCACCATCAAGGGCTTCGTCTCTGTCTTGGAGCATTCCGCACCACCCCTGTGTACAGCCTGTACGCAGAGGCAGGTGAACCCTCACTGTCCAACCGCAGGCTGAAACTGTCTTTGAATTATTATATCAGACTGTTCTCGGAACCAGAAAACCCTGCCTATGACTGTGTTTTTGACCCTCCGTTCCAAAGTAAATTTGAAAACAACTCTAACTGTATATTTGGTCTTCTTATGCAGTTTCACGTGCGGAATGCAGGTCTAGACCTAGGAGTTGTGTCCGATTTTTCCAAGTTTCCAGATGAACCTCCGTGGACCTTTTTCACACCTGAGATTTGTTTTGATCTTGCAGCTTTTCGTAAAGAGTCTACCAACTCTTTGGCATACAAGGCATTGTATGCTGACCTCTGTTCAAAATTTCCATCTTATCAGAAAATTTTCACTGACGGTTCCAAGTCTGAGGATGGAGTGGCCTGTGCAGCCTATTGGCCTGGGGCTTCTTCTCAGATACTGTTAGAACATATTCCTTCAGATGCTTCTGTCTATTCCGCTGAACTTACTGCTCTGGTTCTCGCATTGAAGATAATCTCACATTCTAAGAAGAGGGACTTTCTGGTTCTGTCAGATTCACTGTCAGCGTTGGAGGCCATAGCTGGCCGCAACCTTCAGCACCCAGAACATTTACACTTTTTTGAACTTTTGACCAAGTTGAAAGCGGATGGTTACAACATTATTCTGGCTTGGATTCCTGGTCATGTTGGCATCGGAGGAAACGAAATGGTTGATCGTTTAGCCAAGAATGCCACAAGAGAGAAACCTTCAAACATATATATCCCCTGCTCAGATCTGAAACCCAAAATTAATGATTATGTCAGAGACCTCTGGCAGGAGGATTGGAATACCCAGATGGATAACTCTTTCAGATCCGTCCAAACCTTAAGGAGTTCCTCTCATCTTCATCTGGTGGTCGTAAAGAAGAAACAGTTCTGTGCCGGCTGCACACATATTTTACCCATTCGTATTTTACCCATTCCTACCTTTTAAAGAGTGAAGAAGCTCCGTGGTGCATTCCATGTCATGTGCCACTCACAATGAAACATGTTCTTCTAGAGTGTTGGGACTTGCACGATGTGAGACATAAACATTTTACGGCAGATTCCATGAAAACCTTGTTCGCCTGACGCGATCTTTGAGTTTTTGAAAGAGATTAATATTTTTCATCGGATCTGAGTTTTTACAGTGGAAAGATTTTTAACAAACTTTCGGATGGTTTTTCGATGCATTTTAAAGAATTGTGTGAATGAATGACTTGTGAGTTGATTTTAACGTGGTGACAGCCCTGATGTGGCCCTTTGCGGTCGGCTGGGCTATAAGCAACATTATCTTATCTTATGTGTCTTTGAGAACTATGCCACACCACATTTATTTCATCAACATCACTTTGTCTGCATCCTTGTCTTTTTGGAGCAGTTATTTCGAGATGAATTTCATCGCCATGAGTTAGCCAACCCCAACTCTGCCCTTTATGATGCACTCAGAATGGCCTAATCATTGAACCATTCTCTTTCTCTCTCTCTCTCCTGATGCATATGATTAACTATCATGTGTCTGTGAGAAGGAGTATGCCACACCACATTTATTTCATCTACATCACTTTGTCTGCATCCTTGTCTTTTTGGAGCAGTTATTTCAAGATGAATATCATCGCCATGAGTTAGCCAACCCCGACTCTGTCCTTTATGATGCACGCAGAATGGCCTAGTCATTGAGCCATTCTCTTTCTCCCTCTCTCTCTCTCACTTTTGTTTTTTATTTATATATTCTCCAGGATGGCTTTTTTCCTCTCAAAATTACACACATGGCTGTTCAAGGAGTCTGTGATGCATATGTTTTGTCTAATATGTAGCTGTCACTATAAGAAAATTCCTGCTTCTTGTCGTGAGAGGATTACATCGTTCCTCTGTGTGTTTGTGTGTGGGCACGCACTTGCACAACCATGTGAAATCCTAATTGACAGCGTATACATTAGCATGTCCAACACTGGCATTAGGCATTGCCGGTTGCTTTGTTTGGCCGACTGAAATCTTGTGCATTTGTCATTGCTGTGGAATCAGGTGTGTATTACACTCACAGCTGGTGCCAGACTACTTCAAAAGCTATACCCAAGTTGCTAGCTTCACGGTTTTGCCCCCACCCCCCCACCCCCCACCATTGCATATTGTGCAGGTGTTAAATTGAAATAGTTTGAGAAAAATGTTAGTGCTTTAGCTTTGGAAGAGCTACAAAATATTTTATATTTTCAACCATACAAGTAAATAGCCAGGAACTGCAAAGAGATAAATGGATGGCAATATCTTTTCCCCATTTGATATCATTACTAACAATGTACAAGGTTATAAGAATGATGCAATAGAAAGCAGTACATTTGCATTATTTTCTGGTGTCATAGTACGCTGTTTTAGCTGGTATTCATGAACTTCATAATAATATCACCTTACCAGGGATAAAACTGTAAACATACATATTTCAGTCTGATACTTGGCTCATGAGTTGAAAATATGTATATGTAAATTCCTATCATTGTCAAGTTCAGAGACAATCGCCACTGATATTCTTTCTGGTTCTTTGAATTTGCGCTCTGTCCATTTTTATTTTCCTTACAAAGCAAGAAATGTGTGCAGAGACACACATCTTACACTTGCGGAATCTTATCAAACATAGATATAGACTGGTAAATATATCAACGCATGTGTGTGTATATATAGATAGATAAACATGTACAAGATTATAAATACAGTCCTCTGATGATGGAACCCAAGGGTAGACCCATTAAATGGTGGTGCGGATCTGGATCAAAAGGTGGATCCAGGATCCCGTTCAGCAGAGATTAAGACCAGTTTTCCGCACGCTGAAGTTACCATTACTAATTCACAAGTGTGACGCGATCTATTTATAGGTACTCTTACTTCCCTGGCAGGAAACAAGTTTGGTTTTCACTCATGAATTGACTCAATGGGTGGATCCCGGATCTGGTTGGCCTTGATGGAGATCTGCGCTCTCCCAAATACCTTCCTAGTTGGTTTTATATACCAATGGAACTCACAACAATCACCTGCAACAACAAACAAAAGTACAAATCAGTTAACACAAATGGGGCATCTAGACTGGGACATGGCTCTACCACTGAGCCGAACAGAGACCTAAAACAAAGGCACCATGCACCAGTTGTCAGCCTTGCCTCCTTCATTCCGCACAGCTGTTTCTTCCCCTGGTTGGGGGAAAAAAAAACTTCACTCATAAGCTGACTCAGTGGGCATGACCAAGATTCGCAATCGACTTTTTTTTTTGGGGGGGGGGGGGGGGGGGGGGGGAGAGATCAAAACTAAAACTGAATGACTGAAATAAAGTAAGACAAATTAAAACTGAATGACTGAAATAAAGTAAGACAAATTATGGTAGTAGTAGTAGTAGTAAACAAAAAAGTTCCAAGCCTTAATATGCAGTTTCAGAATGACTGAAATAAAGTAAGACAAATTATGGTAGTAGTAGTAGTAGTAAACAAAAAAAGTTCCAAGCCTTAATATGCAGTTTCAGAACAACGCATGCACGCACGCACGCACGCACACACACGCACATACACACACACGCACACACACACGCGCGCATTGCTAAGATTTGGTGGAAGTCTGCATCCTCCCAAGAGTCTTAGCAATATTACTTGAAACATGTGCCTTGAAGACTTTTTTTTTCAGACAATGAATGATATCCCTTGCCATCGGTTCTGTACCCTTCCACCCTCCCACCTCCACTTCCACCTCCATCTCCCTTTCCGCCATCCCCCCACCTCCCCTTCCTTTCCCCCACCCCACCTCTGCCCTCTCTCCATCTCGTCTTCTAGCCTACCACTCCTGACAGTTTAGAGAAGAACTTGAAATCGTATCCAACACCAACATAAACATGCTGACAATAAAAAAATTTAAAAAAGAGTTAAGCACCAGCTTTGATTTTCTGCAGCTCCATTAAAAAGTAGAAGAAAAAAAAAGCAGAGAAGATGAAAGACAGAAACATACACGGAAAACTAACTTAATAGGGTCATACTAAAAA
>CM031606.1:50089158-50091658 GCA_018398815.1 Conus ventricosus
CACACACACACACACAGTGTGTCTGGCAAAATGACAGACGATGGTAAGGCAATGGGGAAGGGAAGGGATGAGTGATGAGTGGTTGTGGTGTGGGTAGCAGAGGAGATAAGGGACCTACTTTGTTCAGAAAAGTAGCATGCGTCATGTATCATTATAATTAGTAAGCATTTCAATCAACATAAACTATAACTATTATAAATTATGAGCATTGAAAACGTATTCTTTTTTTTATCATACTTAAAGTTCAAGCTGTTCTGTAGAATTGTCATGTCGCCAGAGGCATAAAGTAAACGGGTCGTAACTGTCTGGTTAATTGTCGTCAATATGTTCTTTCTCAGGTGCAGTCCTATAACCAGCACATTATAACATCTCCAGCAACTCCAAATCATGAATATTAACATTGGCATGACGCGGCAGCCGTGTAAACCAATCAGACACGACTCCCTCTTGCTCGCTCTGTCCCACACAACCTCAGCAGTGTGGAGCGGTTTCAATGCTGTGTGATTGATGAAAGAGAAACAGTAAAAGGTACGTTTGTTTCTCATGTCTCCTCTCCTATCATTCATTCAGTCTTGCATCTGTGTTGTCTTGCGTGTCTCTCGTGTTTGTTTTATCCTAGATTTACTAGCGCCTTCAAGCCCGATCCTGATATTTTCATCCCTAAAATCTGGAAGCTAATGGAAACAGTAGCTCATGCACTGAAATGACGGTTCTTTGTCTGCCTCTGATCAGAAACAGCCCGAAACGGCAAAGCTAGAATTGAAATGGCCAGTGCTTTTGCAGGCTAAATTTCTCATTTTCAGCAGACTGTTTGGGTTTGTCATGAACATTTTCCGTCCTGTTTGTACAGAGTAAAGTGGGCTCGACCAGCCATGAATTACCTCATTGTGTCACTGTCTCGACCTGACCAGGAACAGAATCTTTCTCAGAATGTGAAGGTCGTATTTTCCGGACTCAAACTCATTATTTCCTCTGCATCATACATGGTATGTGGCTACACACCATAGAGTCGAGGCGTGGAGTTGCCTCTTTCCCAACACGCTTTGTTATTCCGTGGTAACGGGCAGTACGAAAATGTACATGTAGTGTTCTCTCCAAATAAAAATGGAAGAGAGACTAGCTATGACATGCCCAGCATAGTTTTGGTGTGCTCTGTCAATACACGAACGATAAAGAAAATGATCTGCACAAGACCTTAGAAAGTATTCTTTGTTACATTTTCTGAGTGAAAACGTGCAATATGCGGTTTTGATGTGTCAAGAAAATCCTTAAAAACGCCAGAAAAAACATGTTTTTTGTTTTGTTTTGAGCAACACACGAAGGAAACGCCCCTTCGCCATTTTGTCAGGTGAAGTTGTCGGGGTGGATTAATCATCCGGGCCCGAGCGCTACACGGTTCATGAGGAATAGAGGGAGTTTCAACTGCTGTGCTCTGTACTGAAGGTGCAGGTTAGATTCCTTTCGCCCTCGGTCGTGTTTTTCTCTCCCAGCACACGCGGACCGTGTAGTTTTTTACTGGGAATGTCGGCTTCGGTGTCGTTCAGGGGTTTTTAGTGGAGTAAAATAGCGTGTGTGCGTGTGCCTGCCGTGCACGTGTAGTTTTTGTTTTGTTCTTGCGTGCAATGGAGGTTGAAAACGAAAGGTGGGAAAACTTTCGTTTTCCAATCCAGTTACTGCTGTACAGTGTTTGTGACACGAGAACATAAAATGACAGTTTCTGACAAATGTGTCAAGTGATACACGATGAACAAACAATAACTACAGTAGAAATGTTTCTTTTATTTATATTTGATCGTCAAGCATTTCATACATGGTTGAACAGTATTTGGACGTTTGTTTTCCCGTCAGTGCAGGGTAGTAACTTTTTTTCAGTAATGAAAACGTTTTTAATTGTTTCTTTGTTTTTCAAATTTGCCAGTGGAAATGGTTATTTATCTGTCTGTTTTTTAAGGTTACCTCCACGCTTCTGGACAAAACAGATTTTCAGAAATCATAATTTAAGAACTAATTTTAAGTTTTATGACTTTGCTACAATGTGACCAGTAGCAAGTTCAACTTTTTACCCAAAATCTTCTACGAAACTGTCTTGAGGCTTTGTGTTTTTTCAGTGTATTATACATTTTCTTTGTCTTTGCAGAATTCAGATTTGCTTTGAATAACTGTCTTTTTGATAACGTGAATCAAAACAACAAAAATTTGGACATAAACTGCATACTGTATTTCAACCAAAATACAAGAGCGAAACTAACACTTGGAGAACGAAAAGAGTGCACTCAATATCCGGGTGTCAGAGACATCTTTATACTATATTTCCATGGGTAAAAACACCGATTCTGAACAAATATTTTACTGTAATTAATTACAAAAACAGACGTGAACAAAAACAGACGTGATACAAAACAGACGTGATACAAAAACAGACGTGATACAAAATGCGAACAAAAATTATTATGTTACATATCATTTTCACCACATGTTGTTCATCTAATGAAGTTGATGC
>CM031606.1:50096658-50126658 GCA_018398815.1 Conus ventricosus
ATCCTTCTTGCACAAGGATTTTAAGAGCCCTTTCTCTGAGTCGGTTTTACCAGACCTTTCAACTGGACTTTACCGGGATAGTTTGGACAGAACTGACTGTTCTGTAGTTCAAAAAGATCTGCAAGATTTAGGCAGTTGTACGTGTCTTGGACTGTGTTCATCCTTTGCGTCACCAAGGCGACAGTTTTGTTGTTGTTTGTTTGTTTTTGTTTCCCATATGATGTGTTGTTGGTTTCTTGCTCTCCATGGTTCAGCAATTCTGTTGTAATGCTAGTGTAGCACGATCCAACTTATTAGTTAGTAACTTCATGGATGTGTGCTTCTTTCACTTCTCGGCGAATCAGAACCAGCTCCTGTGTTCGCTGAGGTTGTCGACAGCCCAGTCTAGTACACCTGTGTATGTGGCATATATAGCTCTTTATATCACCCAGTCCGTCTTCCTGTTACTTCTGACTGTTCTGTCCGGAGAGACACGTTCGTCTCCTCGGTAGCCCAGGGTTGACCCATGTTCGGGGGATCAGTGGCTGGCTGCCTTGTTGTGGCCTTTCGTTCTGACTCAGTGTGGTGAGACTGGTTGAGAGGCCGGGACTCTCTGGCTCCTGCCGTTTTCTGCCTGATGGCGTCTTCACCAAAGCATGCAGCGAGTGGTGGCGACGCTGGTCGAGAAGCCAGGTTTCTCTGCTTCCTGGCGTTTTCTGTCTGATGACTTCTCTGCTTTGGGTACCAGTTTCCTTAATAATAATAAATCGAGCTTATATAGCGCTCTTCGATGAGAAAAGAAGACTCATCCTCAGAGCGCTTTACAATACAGGAAAAATAAGTTTCCATAAACATTGCACAATATTGGGAAAAAGGCATCAAAACAATAGGTCACAAAGCAAGCACTGAAACAGATGCACAAGCCACATCCCCCCCCACTCTATCCTCCCCCACCTCCCCCCCCCCCCCCACACACACCGCCACCCCACACACAACACACACATGACATTATATGAACAACGCTCGACAAGAATTTGGGAATAGAAGAAAAGAACCAACCTCCATCCCCACACCCACACCCACCCGCCTCCAATTTCGTGAACACTGCACGGGATACAATATAAAACATGCAGAAGGGAGCACACACACACACACACACACACACAAAGGGCAAACTCAACACGAAGCAACAAAAACCCACGCGCGTAAACGCACACACATGAACGCACACACGCAAAAGCACATAACCACACAAGCATTAGGCCTATCCGTTTTAGACCCCTCTCGTGTTGTACATATCCGTTGCGTCATCAATGGCCCGAGGTTAGTCCTTTTTGTGTGCATAGGTCCAGAAGATCTTCAATGGGCCATGATTTGTCTTTTTCATGATATAGGTCCAGATTACTCCTTTCTGTGTGGCATAGATCTTTAAGGTCGTAACGACTCAATATTTCTCCCTTTTATATCACATAGGTCCGTATGGTCATCAGTGGCTTAGGTTAGTCCTTTTCGTGTGTCAAAGGTCATTTGGTCACTATAGTTGCCCAGGATTTATCCCTTTTCTGTAGCATGGATCCATTAGGTCACTAGTGGCCCAAGGTTTGTCCTTTCTGTGTGGCGCAGATCCATTAGGTCAGTGGCTAAGTTTGTCCTTTTTGTGGGAATTCTGCTTCTTCTTCTGCGTTCCCTGGTCATGCTGGTCAGATAGAAAGTCCGGTAGCTTGGGCAAAGTCAGCGATCCGTCGGAGTGAGTCCGCCGTTCCCCACAGCTTTTCTTGGAGTTCCACTGCACCGGGCCAAAACTCACGCCGCAGGCTGTCGAACGTGGGACAGGACTGATGTACGTGGGCTGGGTTTTGTGGGCCAGTGCCACATGGGCACTCATCTGTGTGCGATATATTCAGGCGATAGAGGTGGGAGAGCAACTGACAGTGTCCAGTTCTTAGTTTGAAGATGGCGACTTGTTGGGCACGCTCAAGATGGTGAATGTCATCCTTCTCTACCTCCACCTGTAGTCTTTCTCTCCATGCTGTCCTGAAATATCCATTAGGTCAGTGGCAAAGTTTGTCCGTTTTTGTGGCATAGATCCATTAGGTCAGTGGCCAAGTTTGTCCTTTTCGTGTGGCATAGATCCATTAGGTCAGTGACCAAGTTTGTCCTTTTCGTGTGGCATAGATCCATTAAGTCAGTGACCAAGTTTGTCCTTTTCGTGTGGCATAGATCCATTAGGTCAGTGACCAAGTTTGTCCTTTTTGTGTGGCATAGATCCATTAGGTCAGTGACCAAGTTTGTCCTTTCCGTGTGACGTAGATCAGTTAGGCCTGTAGATAATGAGTTACAAGCTCATTACTAATCCCTTCCACCTTTCTTCGTGTGTAAAGTGGACGAATGTTCTATTAAAAATGAGGACCGCCTTAGGGTGCGATTCCATTCGCCCGTTTACTGTATGGTTACGGCGAAAATCGCGCAGGAAGAAATGAAGAAGGCATGATTCCATTTGTCCGTGAACGGATACGGCAATGGCTGTGGCTACGGATACGTTTATTCTTGACTGGAGCATGTACCGATCGATGTGGTACCGGACGGGGATAAACGGACTGCTGTGTATAATATTGTTCTCATCATTTCTCGTGACTTTCTGTTCCGTTTCTACATCGGAGAGTCACACTGGAACTTGGTGAAGAACCATGTCCTAGACGAGCAAACCCGCAACAGCTAAGATAGAACAATTTAAGGAACTGGTCAGAGAAAACCATGGCTGTAGTTTGTAGAGCTCGGAGCAACACAGCAATGCATGGCCCGTCCATATAGAACGTAATGAGACAGCACATCCGCAGCCATGGAAACGGCTTTGCGTGAGCTTAGCCGGACACTGTAACGGATGTGTAGCCGTAACCGCAAACAAATAAATGGGACTGTGCTTTTACTTGGGAAATCAAATGGCTTATACCATTATACTCATACCGTTTGCATACTTTTCGCTCGTTCAAATCTCTCTTTAACTTTCTGTTTCTTTTGCTGTCTCATCTGCCACACTGCTGATTCGGGGAAGGGGTGGGTGGGTAACGGGATGCCCCATGTAGGGGCACCACATTTATCCAACGACTGTTCCCGTTAATTTGGAAATACTGGCGAGTCTGACACAAATTTAGACGGACGAGGCGAGGAAATGGAACACTGGTCCTCACAATAACAGTGCGTGAAGGGCAACAGCATGTGAGATTTGTATGCGATGATCGGTGACAGGGGGATGAAGATGACGCTCCAGTTTCATTCTGGTCCGAGTCTGAATGGGCTGCGCTGTAAGATTCCTTTCGTAATAGACAAACCCACATTCGCCGTGGATCATTTCAACTTACAGAATAGCATTATTTTAGTAGTATACCTGCCACATATGAATGTAGTAACATCATTTTGTGTGATTGATCTTCGGTCTCTCGGATGCAAACCAGCGAAATATTAGCGTTCAGATATGAATTGAATTGAAAGATACGATCACAGCATCGTGTTTTTGTGTGTGATTCCTTGTCGCTATGTAGGCTAAATGTCAGTTCTGACAACAACCACGCCCGAGAGATACGGATACTTTTAGTGTTGCCAGGAGTCATGAACAACACTGTCAAAGAAGTGCTCACATAGTAAGTGGAACTGTCAGTTCCTGTCTTTACAGTTGAGGCCACAGCGGACTTCAGCTGGGCACGAGCCGAAAGGGTTCGAAACCTTTCGCAACTAAATACCTCCAATGGCACTGAATCCAGCACTGACCCCAGTGTCATCCTGCTGCCCGTGATGCTAACCAAGGCACCGTGGCATTTGGTATTGGTCTTCATTGAAAGAAACCTTTGTCACATTAGATTTTGAACAAGCATTTGTGAGTAGTGCCGGCGAATGAAAATACAGCATAGAAGAAGCAGATTTAATGACAGGAAGTCTTAATCTAGAGGAAAAAAATCTCGATGACAAGGCAAGAGAGTCTTTATTTGTACGGAAATGCATACGAGGCAGAGAGAGAGAGAGAGAGAGAGAGAGAGAGAGAGAGAGAGAGAGAGAGAGAGAGAGAGAGAGAGAGAGAGGTTTCTTTTTTGCTTTTTTTTTGCCATTTTTTTTAATGTATAACAACAAATTCGAAATATGGTTTCCATGGAAGTAGTCAAATTAAAAACAACAACAACAACAACAACAATAACAGCAACAGCCTTCGTACTATGTTAATTTCTCTGGAAGTTGATTTCGCACGTTGGTATTCAAAGAAATTAAACAGATGAAAGAGCTCGCTTCTCAGCCGGACTCCACATAACATATTGATTGCATTTTTATAGGGTTTTTTTTTACCACCTGACGTAGGGATATAGCCTCCGGGATAAGATGGATGTTGCTTATGAGGGGTATGGTCGTGTAAAATGACATGAAACATGTATGGTGTCTTAGCGTGGTACTATCTTTTTATGTTTAATTACTTGTACCGGAAAATTCGGCCGTTTAACAGCGCGGGCGCTGTGTGTGTGTGTGTGTGTGTGTGTGTGTGTGTGTGTGTGTGTGTGTGTGTTGTGTATTTGTGAGTGGGTAGCGGAGGGATGAGTATGGGTGTACCTGCAGCCAGCCACCACCATGTGTGCGCGTGTTTAGTGTGTGTTGATGTACGTTAATGTATGTTTCTGCTACTTAGCGTGTATTAGGGTGTGTGTGTGTGTGTGTGTGTGTGTGTGTGTGTGTGTGTGTGTGTGTGTGTGCGTGCGTGCGTGTGTGTGTGTGTGTGTGGGGGGGGGGGGGGGGGGGGTAGCGGAGGGATGAGTATGGGTGTACCTGCAGCCAGCCACCACCATGTGTGCGCGTGTTTAGTGTGTGTTGATGTACGTTAATGTATGTTTCTGCTACTTAGCGTGTATTAGGGTGTGTGTGTGTGTGTGTGTGTGTGTGTGTGTGTGTGTGTGTGTGGTGTGTGTGTGTGTGTGCGTGCGTGCGCGCGCGCGCGCGCGTGCGTGCGTGCGTGTGTGTGTGTGTGTGTGTGTGTGTGTGTGTGTGTGTGTGTGTGTTTGTGTGTGTGTGTGTGTGTGTGTTGTTTCATTCACAAGATTAACATGAAGGTCGAAGGAAGAGACTTGTAAACGCTGAAACCACCTTATGCGTGAAACACCAAACAACGAGCCTACAATCCTTTGCGAGATTATTTAAACAATAAAACAAAACAAACAAAAACAAAAACAAAAAAAGCACACCAAAGATTGATGCTGTCCATAGAAGTTTAACAGAGACTGAAATAAGCTTAAAACAACAACAGCAAGCCTCCTCTGTGAAACACCAAACAATGAACCTAGAATCTTTTGCGAGACTCAAACTACAGGTCTAGCAAATCCGTAATCAAATTAAAGACCAAAATGCCGAAGTAGATTAAAAGCACAGACCAAAAATCCAGGACACTCAAACAGCAGACCAAATATTCTACAGGAGATACATCCACAGACCAAAATCCCTAAGGTCAAACCATTGACCAAAAATCGTGTTGTATACTCAAGCCACAGAATAAAAATCCCGCAGGAGACAGAGCACATACCAAAAATCCTGTCGGTGAATCAAACCATAGAGCTAAAATCCTGCCGTTGAAGACTCAGATTACAGGCCAAAAATCCTGTAGGAGACTTAAACCACCAAGCAAAAATTGCATAGGAGTCCCAAACTAAAGTTCCAAGATTCTGTGCAACTCGAGCTACGGATCTAGGATAAGTGCCATACTCATTTGCCAGATCTAGTGCCCTGTGTGATGCTTAAACAAGAATCTAGGACCCTGTTGGAGAACAATGCATCGATATAATGCTTGTATAGTATAGAGAAGCCACAAATACAAGATCATATTTGAGGGTCAGCTGGCGGATCAAGGTCCATGTATGAGAACCAAACCACCGACCTGGGGTCCTTCGTAATAGCCAGGTCACGGATCTCAGATCCAGTTCGAAACTACCTGTGAAGGATCCCGTGGGAAACTCAAACCACGGGTGTAGGATCATGTGTTATATTCTGAATACAGGTTCAGAATCCTACGCTGAATCCAAGCCATGGAACTAAAATCAAACTTGGTGACAAAAACGTAGGATCCTGTGCGATATTCGAACCAGAGATATGGATTCCTGTGCGAGACTCGGATTTAAGATTTTGAGCTAGACTCGAATCTGGAATCATGGATCCTGTGCAAGAATCAAAGATGGATATAAGTTGACTGAAACTAGGCTACTGATATCCAGGGTTCTGTTCAAGACTAAGGTTCTGGGATCTGAGGCTTGACTCAGACCACTAATCCCGAATCCTGAACAAGGGTAAGGATATAGGATTTTTGTGCGTGACTTGAACTGCTAATCCAGGATCCTGTTCAAGACAAGGGATGTAGGATCTCGTTCTTGACTCAAACCACTACAGCCTGTAATTCAACGGCAGTGTACTAGACTCAACTGATCCAGGATCCTATAAAGAGATTTAGGATCTAGTGCTAGTTTCTAATGTTTGTAAGGCAGCACATCTGGAAATACGTAAGGTCAGTTCAATCAGACACTTCCTTTCCACTGAAGCCACAAAAACTCTGGTTTATTCCCAAGTTCTCTCAGGGCTGGACTACTACAACAGTCGCTTTGCTGGCTCACCAAGTTACCTACTCAATAAATTGCAGTAGGTTCAGAACAGCGCTGCCAAGCTTGTTTGCAAAGCATCTAAACGTCAACATGTCACTCTTCTGTTGCAGTCCCTCCACTGGCTTCCAATCAAGAGTCGAATTGACTACATGCTGGCTTCTATCTGTTTCTCTTCTGTTTCTGGTACCGGACCAAAATATCTCTCAGACATCCTCCACATCTATGCCCCATCCTGTCAACTTCGTTCCTCTGCCGACAGTCGCCTCTTGCGCATTCCTTCTGTCAGAACAAAATCTTTCGGTCAACGCTCTCTCTCTCCTTCCAAGGACCAACTGTCTGGAATAGCCTACACTTCCCATCAGTGTCAGACACCAACCTTCACCCTCTTCTTTCAAATCCGCCGTTAAAACAAACTTCTTTCAACAGTCGTAACCCCCCCTCCCCCTCACCCCCCCCCCCCCCCCTCCTTCCTTCTTCCACATCCCAATCCACCTTCCGAGTGCCTGGGTGGGTTTTTGCGTGCGCGCGTGAGTGCCTGGTGGTTGTGTCACTTGTGCGTGCAGGCTGTGTTGATGTGAGTGCGTGCGTGCGTGTGTCAGTTGAGGCGCGTGCTCCCGCGCGCCTGTGTCCATATGTGTGTGTGCGTAAGGGGTTGGTGGGTGCATGTGTGTAGGCTTGCGTAAATTATATTTATACATTAATGTGGTATATTTGCACCATGTTCCTTGTTATTGTTTTTGTGTAAAGTAAGTTCCTGTCTTGTTTCTAGCTTGTCATGTCTTATTGTATAACTTTATTATGTGTTGGTTATGTAAAGCGCTTAGAGCCCTAATTTTTAGAGAATAGGCGCCAAATAAATTAACATTATTATTATTTTAATGATCCTACTTCGTCCTCTTATCGTAATACTCATTCACCTGCACCCTCACCTTCTGATAGGAACCTACTCTTTATTCCTTCTCTTTACTCCTCTGACTTATTCTTTTTCATCCCTCCCCCCTCCTCTCCTCAGTCACGTCGTGCTTCTCCTATTCAGCTTCTCTCACTCCCACCTACATATATTTTTTTTCTTCTCTTTCTGGCCAACGTCTACTCCTTAATTATCTTATCTTATTTGCATCTTCACTTCTCGTCCAGCACAATTTTCAGGCTTCTCGATCCCCCCCCCCCCCCCCCTCTTCTTTTTGTTGTTGTCTATTTTCTCTTCTCTCTTTCTCTTTAGGTAGCTATATTCCGTTCTTAGAGACGGGGAATGCTGGGCGAGTTCTGCCTAAACTGGTGTCTCCATGATCATCTCGAAAGCGGACACAGAGTAGGCTGCGAGCGTTTGCATATCGGTGCCTGAACACGTAATCAAAGTCCTAACAGATCTAGCGTTGGCCTTTATCTAATGAGTTTGGTGCGTATGTGACGAGGGAGTAATATACTAAAAGGGCACGTAAAAGGCAAGTTAGAAAAATCGTCTGTACTATATCTTCAGGCTATTCCAAGACACAGAAGGCGACACCACTGAGTGGTACAGACCGCATCTCAGTTGTCATCTCTGACGATTTGCTCCCAAAAGCAGGACCGTGACAATGACGTCCAATTCGCCATCTCTGGAAGTGGTGGACATCGAAGAACTGGTGAGAGAAAGCGCCAAAGAACTCCTGGACCAGGACGCCAAGAAGCGAGCAGACCTGGACCACCCCGAAGTTGTGTGGGACAGGTGAGTACGATCTATTGATTTAGCATCCCAGCAGTTAACTAACAACGTCTCAACGAGTAGGACTTCATATTCATTACATGAACAGTTCGTCAATGGGCTTATGCTTTCGAGATCTTTGTCATAACTGAGTGGCAGAATTCACTTTGTTAAGTGGTAAGTATTGCCTTTACTGATGTGTCACACTTACTGCAGCACATAAAAAGCGCACTGGTCAAGAAGTTAAAAAAAAAAAAAGTCTTCAAGTATCCTTAATTTTCATCCTCTTCCTCTCATCCTTCATTCCGTTGTGCGGGTATTCTCCCACAATGCATGGATTGCATTTTTTTTTTCACAAATCTTTCTACGGCAATTGTCCCTCTATATGTTTACAATATGATGCTAAAAAGAAATCTCAGTGCACAGGTTTATCTTATGTTATGACGTGGCAATGATGAATGCGCCAGGCTGGAAAAAAATCCACGTATGAGCCTAAGAAACGAAATGTGAGTTGGTAACAAGCATAACAGCCAAGACGATAACAAATGCAGACGACGACGGTGATGATGCGCAAGAATGAATTACGTCACTGCTCCATCAGATTGTATGTTACGCATGGCGAGACGAAATACGTGGACACACGCCGCTCGCCCAAACCTACGGCGCACGTGCTATTCACTGCCAACTTCAGCAACGACACGCCGGACAAGCAGCGCTACAAGCTAAGGACAGAACGCCGCACCAAGTCCACCTGTAACATCGCTCTCCAAAGGACCTACACCGTCGGAGCCAGCGTCGAGATCAAGGTGAGGGGGGAGGGGAGGGGGATGGTGTGTTTAAATCTTGTTCGTAAGTCAAAGAATCAAAACAGATCCCCCCCCCCCCCTCCCTTTTCTCTCTCTCACTCGCTTTTATTACGTCATGTTTCCCAGAAACTCATGAACCATCTGTAATGACACTTGACATACAAATACTTACCAGACCTGATCTGTGGTCACGAATCATATAAGAAAAGATTGGGTTGCAGAGGCAAAAGATCAAGTTATATAACTAAAGATAAAGTTGGGAGCCGGAATAGCTCAGTTGGTAGAGCACCTGACTCGTAATCTTGGTGATCCTGGGGTTGCGGGTTCGAATCTTCGCCAGGCCGTTTCGGTACAGGGGGATTTTCCCCTCGGAGTTAACATTGGTTCTGACTCCATTTTCCTCTTTCGAATGAGACTATAAACCGAGGTTCCGTGTGTGAATGCACGCATAACATCTTGCACACACGTAAAATCCCATCACCAACTTTCGGAAAAGAAGAAGGCCAGTTTGGCCGTTGGTATGGATGACACGTTAAACATAGCATGCATCCAGCGTGAGAAATAGAAAGAAATAAGGAAATTGAGTGAACGATATTGACCGGATGACACGGAAACGATTGAATGATGCGCCGGCAAGCAGGTCTTCAGTCGGCACTACCCCCAGGTAGGCAGCCCGTTGTGTAAACGAGTTTTTATTATATTATATGTAAAGCGTCTAGAGCCCTAATCTTTAGAGAATAGGCGCGCTATAAAAATTAACATTATGATTATTATTTAAGTCCTGTTGCAGTGGCCTCTGCTTTCCCTTCTTTCCATACAGGGGACTCGCTACTCAATAAATAGACACTTGTCTGCACAGGAAGAGTGAGACAGCAGGGGTGGGAGCCTCTCAAATAGGATTTTGAGAGAGAAAATGTGCCCATCTAATGTTTTTCAGATTTCGGTTTGTAATTATTTTAGATCAGTTTCAATCAAAGACACTGATGGCAAAGTTGATTGCAGTAATTATTCAACTTGACCATTGCCTAACTCTGTTGAGGATCACGAAGTCAAAACTCTTTTTCTTTCTTTATTTTTTCTTTCTCTTCTTTCATTGTCATTTTAAAAAGAAAGTGATATATATATATATGTTTATATGATTTTAACACCATACAATTTACCTACGCAAATCTTGATGTTCATCTGCCGCTCTCAGCCATTACGTTATTTGAAACTGGTCTTGTAGAATGACCAAAATCATGGTTATTCCAGAAATTCTGTCATCTTCAATCATTTCAACTCTTTGCAAAACAAAACAACAACTCAAGAAAAAAAAAGTAAGGCTGATCTTTGTTCATGGGAGTGCTGTGTCAAACCCTTGGCTAGTCGGGTATCTCCACAGATCTCAGTTGAACAGCTGTGCACAACGGGGCAGAGGAACTGTAACTGGTCCAGCAACGTTGTCCAACTGGAAAATCTTTAGTCTGCTCCAAGGATATTCACCTCCCCCTGTACCCTGCAGAATGGTCTTGGACACAGAGTCATGGAAAGATGGGCCTACCAGGCAAATTTACAGTCCTTACAGGGCTTCCCGCCTTGGTAACATTTAAACGGGTTGCTTCATTCTGTTTTCAGTTGTAAGGGGTATTTTTACCCCGTTTTGGACATTTCAAAGGTTGAAAAACCAAACACCATGCACAAGCAGTGATAAGCAGATTTTCAGTTCTTGTGAAGTAGTTGTACAAATAGGTGTCTTGTTATGATATATGTCTGTTCAAGCTGAAAGGGTAAATTCAAGCTCCGAAGCCTGTAGTATGCATGTAGTGTGCGTCATCGGAAGCCTTGCTTCAGCAGCCGGACAGAGAGATTCATGTGTGTTTACTTGCTTGCCACATAAAGTAATTTATCTTATGTCACTTCCAGGAGATGTGGAGAATCCATCTGAAACATTTAGTTTCAAACATCTGGATTTTTCATTGAAAATCATCTGACAGTGCCCAGCTCTCACATTTACAGAGATGGATGGATATCACCAGTGATCTGTGGACCTCTAACTTTAGTGGGAAGCGCATAGACCTGACTTTGTGGATGGTTTTGATTCTTGTCAGGGACGAATTAGTCAGGACGAGCCTGCATTGTTGAGCTGCAGTCATTGTTCAAACCAGATTTGATCTCTGTCATGCACCGTCTAAAATTCTGCGCATCACACATTGTAGGTCTCTGATGACACATTTCTTTTTGTATCAGAATAAATCCTTGCTCTATGTCATGGGTCTCCATGGACCCATGCTTTTGGTTAAGGACTAGAGCCATGCTATATATCATATGTTCCCAATGACCCATACTTTTACTGAAGGAGTAAAAAGCCTTATGGTGGATTCGATTTTGTTTACACTTCCGTTACTTGGGGATTTTTTTTTAACAGATGTAGATCTAAAAGTTTCAAAACTGACACACTTATGAACATTCAATCATGACTATGGGTCATTTGATACCCGTGATGTATGTTGGTGGTTGAGATACTTGAAACTGTCCACTTCCTGCAGTATCTGTCCATTCAGCATAATGCAAACAAACATATCTGGAACTGCTGTGCAAGGTTTTCCTTTCCTCTTAGCAGACTTACACTCTGTATGTTGAAGCTTTATTAGTGTTATAGCCTGTGAGGTCTTCAAGTTCACCTTTGTTGCCTACCAACAGATTGTGTCACAGTGTGTGTGTGTGTGCGTTAATGGGTGAGAGGGGGAGGGGGGAGGGTCAAAGCTTTCCATCAGAGTTATGCCAGTCTATTCCGTTGAGCGGCTGATCCTCCCATGCTCTATAAAACATTAGCTGCCGAAAGGTCTCCCTAACATTGATTATGAAAGTGTCGAAGTCCAAAACGTTTTCTGCACTATATTCTGCGAGACATTTAGGTCTACTTCTGTGAAAGGACATCTCTGAATCCTTGATTAACAGCCTATCGTTGAATTGAATTAAGAATGTGATAAGATGAACATGAAAAGAATCCACCCACCCCCCTGCAAAAGGAGAGCATTTAAGTGGATCATATCAGATATTGAGAATTCCCTGAAATACTGAAACAGTGCACAGAGTGGCAGACTTGCTGGTACATCCGTGTGTGTATGCGCATTGATGGGTTGGAGGGGATGGGGATGGGTCAAGGCTTTCCCTATACATTATGCCAATCATTCTGGTCGTGCAGCTGACGCCCCCAAACCCAATAATTGAAGCCAACGCAGGGTTTCATGGGGAGCTGTCCATGTGCAAAGGAGTGAACGAGACCTTCGAGCAAGAGCTGTCCTGGAGCGTGGACAACGAGATCGAGGTCCCGTCTGGTCACGTCACCAAGGCTGACCTGGTCATCAAGGTCTAGTATAGGAATGTATGCGTGTGTGTGTGTGTGTGTGTGTGTGTGTGTGTGTGAGAGAGAGAGAGAGAGAGAGAGAGAGAGAGAGAGAGAGAGAGAGAGAGGGACACACACAAAGCTCACAAACACACATGCATGAAGACACAGATGCGTTGTGCATGTGCAAAGGTATGTGTGCGTATGTATCCATATATCAATCCCCCAAACCTCCTTGCTAAATATTTATGAGGTGCAGATGGTCCATTGTAACAAAGAAATGACATAGTCACGCAGCTGATGACTATTTAAAACAAACATGAAAAAAGCAGTAAATGATATAAAACAGCAGGACTTGAATCAGCAAGACATTTTACATGTGAATTTCAACCATATACAACCAAAAACATTAATGGTTTCAAAGCGAGGTGACTGCAATCAGAAACTGAATCAAATTAAAAGAAAAATACTGTTACCGCCAAACTGAGGAACAAACAAATTATAAAGCAAACACCAAGCGTTCAACTCTTGCCTTCTTCAGGAAAACATTTTTTTTTGAGGAGGTACATGTGACTTTGTTTGTCCTTTGCTTTTTTTCCTTGAAAATGTTTTTTTGGGTCTTTTCCCTAAAGGGTAAAAACAAAGAGGTCAAAAGCATACATTTGTTTGCAGTTTTCTTTCATTTAAGGTACATATTCTTCTTTCAATTTTGAAAAAAACGTAGAAAAGATTTATTTCAAACCACTTGCCATTAAATCTTAAATAAATGTCAGCGAACCGCCCAGAGAATGTGGACAAACGAGTCACAGACAAAACACAACGCGTTTCGACCTCTTAGGTCTTCCTCGGGTGAGACATAAACGAATAAAACAACGACAATTTACTTTGCTTTGATCGCTTCAGATCGCTTAGGGTTCAGCGCAAAGAAGAAGGCGCTGAACCTAAGCGTTCAGCGCCTTCTTCTTTGCGCTGAACCCTAAGCGATCTGAAGCGATCAAAGCAAAGTAAATTGTCGTTGTTTTATTCGTTTATGTCTCACCCGAGGAAGACCTAAGAGGTCGAAACGCGTTGTGTTTTGTCTTGTGACTCGTTTGTCCACGTTCTCTGGGCGGTTCGCCAACATTTATTTAAGATTTGTTTAGATTTCCGCCTGCAGTCGTCTCGCTTTGCACTTGCCATTAGCTTACACACTGGAGTGACAGTTCCAGTCTATCATTCGTCTCTTAACCCTGCAACAGATCGAGCACAGTGGAGCAGGCATTGTTTTGGTCCTGTCTGTCCATCTGCCTGCACATGAAACCCAGGAACTCCTCAGTGTCAGTCTCCAGAGATCCTCGAAACCTGTTCTGGGAAGCTAGTCTTTGTGAGATACGGATCTAGTATGGGCAAAGAGAAAATGTACGGGGCTTACCGGGTGAAGAGCACATGCCTGAGTCAAAACAGCATTGACATAGGCCAGAACACCAAGGCTACATCAAAATGTTGTTATGCTCTGCATAGTTATGTGGGGATTGTCTTCAGTCGTGACAAGCTCCTAGCATAACATTATCAGTCTCCCAAATCCCCGAAGTCGGAGTGTGGCTGCCCATGTGGCGGGGTAATCAAAAACGGTCACACACAGTAATGTTCTCATCCCCAGCTGATGCATTTGTGCCATAGTGTTCAAATGCTTCGGCTGTTCGGATGATCCCTGGAGTCTTTTAGCCAGGGTACGACAACAACAACAACAACAACAACAACAAAACAGGCATGGTTGAACACCATCGAAGTGACTCAGCAACAGTGCAGAGTCTTCTCCAGCGGGTTGCCTCATGACAAACCTGATACCGATTTCTCCCTACGGTCCGAGGTGCTGGAGCCGTGCCTGAAGAGCCTCGGGTGTGGGGGAGATAGAATGACTCCATGGGCATTGTGGGAATTATGTTAATGAGGGGGACACAGAGAAGGAGACAGTAAACAAAACAAACAAACAAAAACAACAACAAAACCAAACAAACAAAGAAAAGAAAAACAAAAAAAGAAGAGGAGGAAAAAAAACATGTTCAATTAGAGGGAGTGTTTATTCAGGGGATTTTTACTGCTAACTCAAAACACTCGGCAGATATATATATAATGAATTCCATGGGATTGATTGTGAGGAAGAGTCCGATAGTAATTAACATTATGATGCCTAAGATGTGAAAACATGAATGTGGGAAATAGCTTCAACAGTGAAAGAGATTTGGTAGTTCTGTCAGCGTGTCGTGTGTGTCTGCAAAGGGAATTCCACACCAGTTGGGTGAATCTTCATCCAATTTGACAGAGTTGATTGTAGACGATCACACACCACACACACACACCACACACACACACACACACACATACATGTATGCAAACACACATACACCACACACAAACACCCAGTATTTGCCACTTCAGTCATTTTTTGTGGTATACGGAAATTTCCCCCGTCAAATTTGAAGTAAGTTCTCTCCATGATTTACGGAAAGGAAAAAAAAAGTGTGTGGTATGTGTTGGGGGGGAGGGGGGGGGGGTTCTTTATGAGACATGAATATACCAAAGGATATCAGCTTAAATCTCTCTTTGAAATTGGTTGGTCTTTCTCAAACGATGCATGAATGCTGAAAGTATTTCAAGTAAATCGTTACTTTGGAAAGTATCAGTCTTTTTGGACCCATGAAGCATGAGGAAGGTTAAACACGATCCAGTCTGTTTCATTTTGTGTTCTTTTTAGCCCACACGAAAGTCACGTCAGGGCTCTTGTTTCGAGTCATCCATTCACATTTTTTTGTGTTGTTAAGTTTCCTTCACGCACCAATGTCAGTTCTTTTAAGATTCATATCTTTGTTTTATCTTCCCACAATGACATACTGGTATTCTCATGGCAGGAAGATGAATTTGATGGGGAATTCAACATCACGACTCACTTTGAGGGGAAAGTGGCCGTGGTCTTCGAAACCAAGAAACATGAGCACGTCATGACAGTGGTACGTGACATCAAGAACATCTTGAGAAAAAGGATGGCTTCAAAAACAGACGATGAAGGCCGGCCATTTTTCATCACACGAGGAAAGTGCAAGTGCCGATTCGGAATTGAGCAGAACGTTTTGCTGAAGCAATCTGAGCTTCTGTAAATTGATCAGTGAAAGACGGAAGGTTCGACAGTACTGTGGGTATGTGAACCAGAGAGGCTGATGCGTGGGAACATAAGCTGTAGAATGATTTCTCACATGTGGTTATGCAAAATTCTACAAGACTAATGCTGACTCTGTGATGTACGGACGGGGCACTGGTTGTGGCGTCTCTACTGTTGCAAGCAGTAGTACTAACAGCTTATTCAGTTTACATTTCTGAACACACGTGTAAGTGTGTACCAACACATGCACACATACAGAAACATGTTACATAAAACAAATGCTTCTGTTTGACAGCAGCAGTGTACCTGGCAAATGACTGACAAGTTGAGAAGTAGGAGAAAAAAAAAGAAAGAAAGCAATATAGCATAACTTTTTTTTAATTGGAATACTTAACATTCCCATAATCAGGACACTTTTATTGGCAGTGAGTGCATACCGATTTCCTGTGTAATTCTGCAATAAGTTGATTTAAGTACATTAAATTGAAACCAGCCTATTTTATGATTTAAGATGATTTTGTACTGCATATGTTTGGCTGCTTGTAGGATGATTTTGCTCCAACATTTCTTTGTAGTGCAAATTTTTTACCCTTGTCAGAGTGTGGATATACATAATTGTGTGAGCTTACTTATGTGCGAATTTTTACTCCATTAAGATCTGCATGTGCCATCGAAGGCATAATGATAATTCTCTCACCCCCCCCCCCCCCCCTCTCTGCTTTTTTCAGCTGTGAAAAGTATCTTCATGTAATTGTAATTATTTAAAGGATGTTTTCCATACAGCAACACAGAATATGTTGCTATTGTCAAAGAGAAAAAGAGTGAGAGTGTGTTTACACGTGTGCATGTGCGTGTATGCAGATGCTCAAGTGGACGAAGGTGTAGAAAAACACAGTAAGGTTATGAAACTTTTATTTTTGAAAAAGAAGGAGGGGGGAGGGAGGGGGGGGGGGGGGGGGGGGGGCAAATAGTGTTGTGGAGTCTGACTTCTCAGCTTACTTTTTGAAAAGTATATGAGAATAGGAGTAGTTTTGCAACATATAGTGCAGCATGAATGTCTTATGCACACCAAGACACATGCATTCTCTCTCTTCAATTTTCACATCCCTGTCTTTTGTGAAAGATAGGCTGCTGCTTGCAGTTATCACAGTTTTCTCTTTGATGATATCATGTTGCTTATCACATGAACTGAAAATCTTTTCATTGTATTGTTCAGAGTTACGATCGCTTAAAAAAGTAAGGCATTTATCAACTTGGGTTTAAGTTGTGCCCTCACGTTTGTGGTTTCATACATAACTATATTATGTGCATGTATGAATGTATTTGTCCATTAGCTTGTGTGCTTATGTATATGTGCTACAAGAAGCGTGTCTGTGTATGTAAAAAGAACACCTCACACACACACACACACACACACACACACACAATAACCAGCAGATATCGTCCAACCATATTACAGAACAATACAAGTAGAATTTTGATGAAAAAGACCAGTATGAAAATACAAGGAAATGGTAAACAAAGTGTGTATTGTAATGAACAAATTGAACACAATGTTTTAAAAACTTTATGTCAATCAATCATTTATTGCAACATTTTTGCATTAATATTGTACAAATAAAAGGTTTCTAAAAGTTTGTTCAGTGAAAGCTTTCATATTATCATCACCTATCTTTTTTCACTCTGTAATTTATTAAAACAAAATTTATTTACAAACAAATTTCAAATCAAAAAGGCAATATCAAAACCAAAATTCCCTGACAGATCAATTCATTGAATCTAAAACAGATATGTTCAAACATGCATGTTATTTCTTTAAAATTGTGGGGTTAAATATATAATGTATAGATATATCATATATAATATATTTAGTCAATTTTCACTTTTGTTGAATGTAGCACATAGTCAAGGGAAAATTTGCTGTGCAACCGGCAGGAACACCATTAGAATTTACCTACTAAACTCTGTCTCCTATGGCTCGTAACTCTTTCCATTGTTGTCCTCTCTTTCCAAAACAAACTTTCAAGATGAATGAATATTCAATTCTGAAGAACAAAATCTTAAATTTCTTTCAGCTGATCATCTGAGAGTAATAATGCATCAATAGAAAATGTAATCCTGATAAAAAGAATTGATATATTCAGGATTGACAAGGGAATCTATATTCTAGTAATTATACAAATACATATTTACCGTTACAAATGATCATCAATGTAGAAAACGAAAAACTTTTTTTTTTTTTTTTGGGGGGGGGGGGGGGGGGGAGAGTAGTTAATAACTGAAGCATGTGTTAAAAAAGACTTGGGATCAGCTCCATCGGAGCCAACCTATTTCTGCTGATGGTAAAATCTTGTACAGACGGAAGAGAGAAAATGGCAGGTTTGTCACGTTCATGGTTTTTATTGCTGGGGTTGACTCAAAAGTCTTTCCAACTAATAACTGCCGTATCATCTTTCGTCAGATTAAATCTATTAAAAAAAAAAATAAACTGATAACCTTATAGATCACATTCTAAATAGAATCCACAGACATGATTAAAAGAAAATTTGTGGCTCATGATTTATATACAAGTACAAGCAAAAGCTGTTAAAAAAAAAAAAGAAAAAAAAAAAGAAATCACCTTTATATACCATAAAATGAGATCAGGTGGAAAACTTTGTGACTGCTTCTTAAAGAATACAGCTAAACAGTCTGAACTAAACACTATCTGTCTACTTTTTCATGAGAGAGATGAAAGTAAGCACTTAAACCACTATCATCATGCAGCATCCGCAATGCGCGCACACCACATACAAACCACATGCACATTTTTTTTTTTAAAAGGTAAGAAAGGGAAAAATCGGCAATCCGCTGATTCAGTATTTTGCAGCAACCATGGGTTCTGCATTGCGTAATGGTTAAATTTAAAAAATCCCCCAAAGAACAGCTAATCATATAAGTGCATAGAAAAAATTATACTATATAATGAGATGTAAACACAGCACTCATTCTCGGTGCAAAAGATCCCCTGAAAACAATCACACTTACAAAGCAAAATTGGACAAGCAATTTCAAAAATACTTTTTAACATACTGTGGTATAAACAGTCGACTTCACTATTTTGTGAACAGTTTGAACAACAATCTGTCAAAATATCGTGGCTCAAGTCTTCTTGTTCTTGTGCAGACCCTTCAACCCACTCCTGATCTCACAACACTCACACAGTCAACCACAACCATAAAACAGAGCTGGCAGAAAATTCTAAATACTGGGCTGAATATTGTAGGCTTTAACCACTATCATATTATTTTTCATAAAAAGGTTTCAAATGAATGCCATTCTCCAATGCATATCAGATGTGTTTCAGTCTCGGTCTACCTCTCCATCCCCCTTTCTTTTTTTCACCCATTCCATGTACAATTGTAATTTCGTCACCACCATTTCTCTGCTACATGTCTGCCAAAAGAAAAAGGAGAAATATCACTTTCTCCAAAGTGCTGTCAGTTTGCATTCTAATTGGTATGCTATTAGTATTGTCTCCAAGAAATGAGGAGTTTATTTGTTTTCTCCCTTTGTAGTATTTGTGTCTCATGTTGCTCCGATGCCAACCTCCACAATGTCAATAAATCATATGGAAACCAAAATGAAGCAAGATGCAAAGCGCACAAACGTACCCCAGTTCATCTTGAATACGCTTGGGGGGGGGACTGAAAAGTGTCACAACCAAACATGCGTCATAATGTATTTGACATCACTCAAAGCGTAATTTTCTAACGCGTCATAGTTACTGAATGTCATCCCCTCCAAAAGATCAGCTGAGATTTCCATAAAGATGAAAAACTGTTTGGGGCTATTATAGCTGTTAGTAACGGCTATTCTGGTAAACTAAAACATAGGGCATCATCTGTGACCCATAATGAACATACCTACAAATTTTCTGAAAGATCGGCCCAGAAGTTTTGTCTGGAGTGAGTGGAACACATTCTGACCACAGACACACAGACACGCACACAGACAGCATTTCTTCATCCCATTGTAAAGTACACCCTGTTCTATATAAATTGGAAGTGCAAAAACCAAACTCTACCATTTAAAATCAAACATGCATACACACCAGACCTAATTCCTAAGTTTACTGGTGAGGGCTTGCGGTACAATAATCTGTCAGATAATATGACATTGTTCTCATGCAGAAAGCAATGAAATGGGAGACAATACTAATGGTTGATGACTGTTCCCTTTCCTAGCAATTGTTAGTCGGCACTACCCAGGTAGGCAGCCGTTGTGTAAACGAGTGTGGATTGTAAAGCGCTTAGAGCTTGGTCTCTAGCCGAGAACAGGCGCTATATAAATATTCATTATTATTATTATTATTATTACAGTAAATGCAGTAATTTTCCTTTGATTTGAATGGCTTTTCTTGTGCCAATATGTTGTAGAATATTAAAGAGCATTTCATGCATGCTGATGTTTCGTGACTATACTGCAGATGTCTGATGTTTATTAAACAACATAATTCATCCAATCAAAGGAGGAAGAAGACACTCTCAGCTTACAAGTTATGAAATGTTGCTCATGAAAAGCCAAGTTTTGACATTCATGATCGAATCATATTCATGAGAGTGCACATTCCAGACAAAACCTTTCTTAAGGTCTTGTTATAAAAAAATTCTTTGTATATAGTTTACCAAATCTGATAATCAAGTCTGAAAAATGTATTTGCTTTAGAAAGTCCATATTCACCAATTTTCTGATAATCAAGTCTGAAAAATGTATTTGCTTTAGAAAGTCCATATTCACCAAATCTTCTGATAATCAAGTCTGAAAAATGTATTTGCTTTAGAAAGTCCATATTCACTTTTTTTCAAAATCATTGTGAGCTTTATCCAAAGTCTTGATTTTTTTCTCTCGTTTATTTAAATTAGTCTCAAACCAGTGTAATGTGAAGGCCAGTCAGTGTCAAAATATTGTGACTGGAATGAGTTAATACTGAAACTGTACTGCAATTTTACAAATAATGGTAGGTATATTTTACATGTGATAAGCAACTCTATGGACACTGTGCGTTACAGAATAGGATATTATAGATATGTATGTCATAGCAGAGAACTGGACCCGAAGTGTTGTCAGTTCAAGATTTCATACTTTCACATTACTGTTATCTTTCATATTTCCTCTGTCATTATGGAACAGTTGTTTACACTCATTTGTTTTTCTCCAGCATTTTGCATACAAAATCATATCCTTCTGTGTGTGTGTGAGTGTGTGTGTGTGTGTGTGTGTGTGTATATATCTTCAATTTTTTTTTCTCTCTAAAAGTTTAAATCTTTGCCAAGTCATTACTATAACGACTGAAGAATTGTTAGCCTGCACTTGTTTTCCCACACTACTTAATTGTTCAGATATATATATATATTATATATATATATAATATAAAGGTTTCCCTTTACCTGTCAAAACCAGCATTTCACTGGCTAAGATGTTGAAATACTGAAAAAAAATATCAGCCACCAGATCTATGTACCCACTCAACTTTCGTTTCACTGGATGTTGGTGGGTTGGAAAGTGGATCATTGTGTTCATAGAAACTTTTACCCATAGCTATGATCAGGTAACTGGCTTCCTAAGATCCGTTTCCATTGCTCAGTTTACAGCATCAGTTTTTAAGATTACTAGCACAATCATTGTACATATTTATACACATATATATAGTAAGACACACACAGAGAGGAATACATAGAGTTTGATTAATTTTTTATAAATACCGAGAGACGCTTTCCATCTGAATATATGAAACTGATCATCTAAAAACAATAATAACAAAAGAAGCGGTGCATTCTGTTGTATACAGTTACTAAAAAACAAATACATGATTAAACAAAATGAGATTAAAAAGAAAAGAGAGAGATACAACAGTGTGTCCATTAAAAAAAAAGAGATGCTATAACGTATCCATCTATCTACATACACAATGCTGCAAATGATATCGAAGTGCATACTGGTGCACAGCATAAAATCGAATTTTTTTTGTAAATGCTTTAAATCAACATGATTAAAATAAAGAAAAAAAAAGAGACGAGGGGGGGGGGGGGGGGGGGGAAGAAAAAGGATGGAGAAATAAATGGTGAAAGACAAGGTGAGAGGAGGGGTGAAGTACAGGGAAAAGGGAAAGCAGGGGGTGTCTGGAGGAAGAATTATGGCAAAGACAATGGCAATAAACAAATGCTTTAATATAATATCACGTCTGCATTCGAAGTTAGATTGCTACATCCGAAAACATAAACAAACAAAGTGAACTGTTAGTGAGACTAAAATAGGTGAATACGATCAAAATGAAATGGAAGGGGAAAATGGAGAAAAGATAGCCTCCTAAATAAATACTTTACCATGCAAGATCTAAGCTCCATTGATACTGAGTAACTTCTCAGCAAACCTCCATTAGTCCTTTATCAAAAACAAGTTCTGAGACGACAGACGTGTTTCAACTGCAAGATAAAATCCAGATCATGAATACCAAAGGAAGAAGAAATATTGGGGGGGGGAAGCCAACTTTGATCCAAGTTCCGAAGAAATAGAAGAGAATCTTCATGGTAGGTGGAGTTTCATTGTACTGATGCTTCTCAAGCTCTGAACTGCTCTTTCATTCCACTTTGTTCTTCTGCTGCTATTTGTCTCCTTCACATTCCCCTTGCTCGTGTTCAAACGTTTAGTCAGCGTTCTTTTGCCTATCACGCCCTTTTTAGTTGAAACAATTCCTCACATCAAATCGGATACTCTGCCCTCTTTTAAATCAAACTTGAACACTTTTTTTTTTATCCCCATCTGATGGATATAGACAAATATGTGCCAGTGCTGTTCTGAGGAGTACTGAGTAATAATATGTGTTTGGATGCTTGCGTTTCTTAAACTAACAACTGTCTTTTTTTCTTCTTTTGTTTGAGAGATGATTGATGGGTGGACAGGGAGTGTGAGATGGCTAAAGTTGGGCAGTGGTATCCATGGATGTGGAACAAGCTTGGGACTGGGGGGTGCGATTTTGTGTTTAACGTCTTGTTCTAGTTTATTTGATTTGTAATTTGATGTGTATTCTTTTTTGTTGTAAACACCTAGGGCAATCAGTTGATCAGGCATACAAATGTTCTTGATAACAGTGTTCTTTTTTGTTGTAAACACCTAGGGCATTCAGTTGATCAGGCATACAAATGTTCTTAATAACAGTAACAACCTCCATTATATATTCATAAGAACAACACTGCAAATGTCACAGTACGAGAAGAAGAATCTCCATCTATATCCATAAGAACAACATTGCAAATGTCACAGAACAAGAAGAACAATGCTTAACACTCATATTTTACCTTAACTGAACTTGACCTAAAATTTAGGTCACATCCAGAATTCTGGAGAAACAAAAGGAACTATAGGCAACAAACAAGACAAAACAATGAGCTAAGCAGTTCAAGTCAACAAACCCATTTCACCACAAGTCAACTGCCAGATTCAAGAGCATTTTTACAAGATCTCTTTCTGGGCGCCAAATTCAAAGCTCCCCTTTGCGGACAATGGAACCCCAATCATCCGCTGTGCTGGCCTTCCTCAAGAACACAGCAACACATCCATCTTCAGTCTGAAACAGGCAAAGCACGGGCAGTTATCTTCCACAAGGCAAAACCAACTATTGACTACAAAAGGTAAACTCTCAAACACACAATACCAAGCTCAGCCCGTCATGTTTACTATCAAACTTCTGAATTGTGAAAGTGAGATTTGTCCCCAAACATGCAATCCAAATCTTGCAACATCCTGTTAACTCCTGTGGTGTTCTTGCCACATTTACAAGTGGTGTAACCTTCTATCCGGTGATGGCAGATGTCATCCACATCACTGGCTTTCCTGTCCGAGCTATGAACAAATGACATGGCTATCAGATAATTTCCCCCACCATTGTGGATTTGTTTTATAAATAACACTGGCATTCTAGCCAATTCTACCTGCTTTTTAACAAAATAGTGATATCAAGGAAGAAAAAAAGTCATCCGTTACATAATTTCTTCACTTTCTGAATGAATTTACAATGTCAAGATATTACCCCACACTGTCAGTTTCAAGTCAAAAGCTTCCAACTATGGTGGAAAAGCAAAAATCCATGAAATTGCAGCGAGATGGGGATGGAGGGTCGTCTGGTGCATATGCCCTCCCTCAGCTGAAGAAATATTTGAAACTTGTTTTTAAATTGGTGTAATCTGACACCAGTATGAACTTGTGTGGTATATTATCAGCTTTTCAGTCCAACCACAATCAGGGCCATTTGTTCGTCGCACAGCTTCTGTAAAATTCTTTCATTTTCATAACGTTTCGCCAGCTCATGATGTCAAAACATCACATTCGTTTGCACTAAACTGCATTGACAAAATGGCAATGGCTACTCTCGCCAAAAAGAGAGAATCTGACTGTCATTCGTCAAAAAAAAGAACACCTCTGTCCCGGATTTTTTCCTTTTCCCTTCAAAAAAAATTTCTTATCCCCGATAGCCAGTTTTGGTTTTCAATGAAATCTGCAAATCTGTGAAGTGAGAGCCCTGAAAATATAAGGCCAGGTATCATATGTAAGTATATATATGCACAAATTCTGTATTTACTTAATTTTCCATCACCTAAGTGCATTTAATACATAAAACATGCTAGCTGTCTGTATCAAGATAGAGTTTCATCTCTATAGGCTGAAGAAATACAACCTATCTTACCAACAAGAAAAGCATGAATTTCATAAGCTGACAATTTTAGATTTTCATTCCCAAGAGTATCTATAGCTTTAATTCTTTAAAGCACCTAGTTTACAATAACACGAACAGGTCAAGTCAGAAATGACAGCTTCACATTCAATATCTCAGAAAGATCTTAAAAAACAAACAACCGCTTACCATTTCAATGCTTAGGTGCCTAGTGCAGCCTTTACAAATGAGAGTGTCAGCTCACCTGCCAATAGCTAGTTGATGGGTCGATGGAATGAGGCAAGGTGGATGAGGAAAGAGTCCACACTTTGTTCTCCATGCCTTTCACCTTGTCTCCTGTCACTGTCAGGGCAAACGACCTGCAAACCAAACATCATTTGACTGATAAATCACACTGAATGTTTCACTGTGAAGCTTAGAGAGTAAAATAGCGATATAGTTTATTTTCACCTGTCTTATTCAACTAAGGAAAATACATACTGGCGTAAGTAATTATGAAGTTTGTGCTCTGGAACAATCAGCTTCTGAAAATTAACAATTATAACAAAAAATTGAAAAAGAAACACACACACACACACAAAACACACACACACATTCGGTATATATGTATACAAAGATACTGAAATGGACATTGTGAGAATAAATATCACAATCCAAATAGGTCAGATAAATAAAAGAAAAAAAAATCACATCCTGAAAACAAAACAAATAAAAGCAAATCATGACATGGCAACCGAACTATTGCCATCCATATTGCAGATATAACTTGGCTGTGCTGACAGTGTCAGGATTCCATTTGCTTTTTCACTCCCAGATTTGTAAAAAAAAAATAAAATAAAAAAACAGAAAAAAAAAGGGAAGTAATGAAAAACATTTAAATGCCACAAAGAAAACAGACCTTGCAAGATGGACGACTAGTGTCCATTCAGAACAGTGTG
Organism: Conus ventricosus; assembly: GCA_018398815.1. Taxonomy (NCBI): domain Eukaryota; kingdom Metazoa; phylum Mollusca; class Gastropoda; order Neogastropoda; family Conidae; genus Conus; species Conus ventricosus. The sequence goes on from CM031606.1 coordinate 50,121,854, forward strand.
TGGAACTGTCAGGATCTAGTTATCAGATTACAGCAAAAAGCTGCCTTGTCATGATTTGTAATGGTTGAGAAAATGTACGGGAGTTACCAGAACAAGGACAGAAGAATGACCCACAAAGGCAGAAAAATAGAATCATCTAGGAATTACATATATTTATTAAATCAAACAAATTGCATATACTTACGATTATCTCACACACCTCCAAAAGTCATGAAGCAAAGATGGAGCTAACTGGGGTGGGGAAGCAAAGATAAAGAGCAAGATCAAAATTCTTACATACCTGTCTTGGAAGTCACATTCTATTTGAGCGTTTTTGGCCTGGTCTTTGCGTCCCCCTCCAGTGAGCTTGCTCATGATACCCTTTTTCTTGGCTTTCAGGTTTGGAATTATCACCCGCACCCGCACATAGTTATCGTCGTGTTCATTGAGAGCTGGAATAAAAACAGAGTTGTAAACAGAATGCATTAATATTTTTACATTCTTGAGACCATGCCTTTATCTCATTATCATAGAATATCCCTTGAATGAAATTAATAAGTGCGACCATCATTAAAATGGAAAAAAAGGTGATACATCAAGCTGTTGCATGTTTCCTCATTTCTGCCCAGCTCAAACATGCCTTTGTTTTTAATGCATGATGATTAATAAGTTTTAAGTTTTCATCATTACAGCAAAGCCAACCACACACAGCCTTTTCAGGGCTGTCAAATTTCCACCAGAAAAAAATCACATCACAATACGAGTCAGATCACTGAAAAAGATAACACTTATCACTATATCCAGAAAAAGCAACAAACAACAAAATGCAGTTTTGGTGGCTTAACTACCGATATCCTAAGACATAAATAATATTAGGCTGTGCTAAAAGCAGCAGGTGTTCCCCTTAAGTTTGCACTTCCAGATTAATTAAAGAAAAGAATTAAAAAAAATAAATAAAAGCGTATTAGTCCCATAAAAACATTTTAAAAAGGCTGTAAGAGCAAACTCAAATTGTGGAATGGACAGTAACTAAGTTACTAACACTTGCTGTGTTAAGTTTCCATTCTGGACAATGTTTACAAGTTTCACAGTCTAGGAGTAATAAGTATGTACACATGATCTGATGAGACTGGACATCTTTTCATGCATGTCCATGCTATCAATATGGCAAAAGAAGATTCTAATCGATGAACAAGTGTTGCAAGCATATACATGAAACGGACATAGACAGGCACAGATGTTTTTCCAAACAAGTGCCTTGGAAAATGTGCCTGAGGTTTGTTCTATTCTCACACCGCATAAGAATTGTCAAATACTTATTACAATAGTCATAAAACGTTATAAGTAGTGTGTGTCAAATACTTATTACAATAGTCATAAAACGTTACAAAGTAGTGTGTGTCAAATACTTATTACAATAGTCATAAAACTTTACAAAGTAGTGTGCATACACACACATACAGAGGAATTTTTGAAAACTGAAGATAACAAAATCCAAAGCACAGATGTATGACTTGGAGGATTTAATGGAAAGTAAGCGAGGGGTCAAAGTCCAAACCTCTCCTGCTCTCCTCCCAAACCCTCCCCCTGCCCTCCGTTTTCAAGAAAGTGATAAATGAGAGAAAAAAAACTATTGATATCTAAAAAAAAAGAAATTTACATGGCCCAATATTGGTGCATTTAGGATTCCAGATATAGGGACATGTGTTAAACACAGAGCCATCGAGGCTTTTAATTGTCCTATCATTTATGAAAATTAATAAAAAAATAATATAGGTCACATAAGGTCATTTGTGATCGCTCAGTCTTTAGTGACGGTTTTAATCATTGTAATCATATTTCATATCTACAAAGTACTGCCATTTGTCAATTAGGTCTTTGAAGGTGTCGGTATGTTGTGCGACATAGTGGGCAACATATTCAATAGAGGTGCAACACGGTTACTAAAATAGAATTTTCTTTTGTTGGTACGACTGTATTCAATAAAGATTTTACTAGTAGTATTTCTAGTAAGTGTATGATTTATTAATATGAAAAAAATTTGCATACTTATATTATCAATGTTATTACAAATCTTAAAAGCTTGAATTAAGTCTCCTCTAACTCTTCTAGCTTTCAATGAGGGGATATTTTTAAGTGCTTCAATCTGTCTCTATAACACAAAATCTGTATACCATGTACCAACTTAGTGGATCTTCTCTGTACCTTTTCAATTTGGGCAGATTGCCTTTTCAAATATGGTTACCAAATTACACTGCGTAATCTAAAAAAAAAAGATTACACTGCCTCTCAATCAAGCAAATCATTTACAAATGTTGTAAAAGAGACTGACTGGTTCCAGTTCACTACAGTACCACGAGGAATACCAGATCAAACTAACGAATTTATCTTTAGAGCTGGCATTACCCAGCTCTTAACTGCAGCACTTTACTGATAAAAGAGTGCTATGGATATTCCTCACTGCGTAAGTGAAGGTCAAGGCATCCTGCGACTTGCTCATCTGCTGTCATCTGTGTTCTTCTTCTTCCGTTAGGTGGCCAACATCGTTATGTCGATGATTATGTCGCACTAAGGGAGGTTGCATTTGTGGCGCAGTAGTGAGGGAGTCAGTAAAAATAGGGGTGGGTGGGGTGGGGGTGGGGGGGTGGGGGGCGGGTATTGGAACAGGAGGCAGTAACTGGCATGGTCGGGTGGGAGGTGGTGGAGAGGGGGGAACAGGGGGGACTTGAAGTTTGGTGTTTACAGGTGAGAGGCCAGCCTGGACTTGAAAGAGTCCAGCGACTTGGCCATCACGACCCTCTAAGGCAGTTGGTTCCATTCCGGGATAGTCCTTGGAAAGAATGACATCTGTCGGTATTTGGTTCTACACACACACACGAGGGAAGGGATGTCGTTGCAGAGGGAGTTGTTCTTCCTGGAGCTCATCCTGCTGCGGGTTGGCTTTGGCAGGTAGATGGAGTTGATGGAGATGTGTCCATGATGGTATTTAAAGAACATCTCCAGGCGAGCTCTCTGTCATCGCTGTTGGAGTGTGGGCCAGTCGAGGGATTCTAAGATGGAGTCAACGAATGAGGTTTGGTGGTTGGAGTTTGAGACCCATCTTGCTGCTCTGCGTTGAAGCAGCAGGTGTTATGGAGCAATTAAATTTCAACAGAATATTTTTTCATGCTCAGAGCTGTTAGTGTTTTTTGAAGTACATCTTCAGTTCATGATAACAACAATTGAGACCAGGTGACTTATAACTTAGCATTTACATAATTTTCAACTCCATGATCCACGTTATTTTCGGTTTCGGCTGTCACAGGGAAATTTGGAAATTCTTCCTGCTGCTACTACTGTAATACCACAAGTGAGTTACATGGATCATTCAATACGCGGCAATACTTTTGCCTGTCACCTTAGGGTTTGACAAACTGTCAAAATGGTTAGTCCTGTAATGGACATGTAAAATGAGCTTTCACGTCAACTAAATGCCAGTAAATTTTAATACCCAAGAGCTGAAACAACGTTCTAAAAAGAGACTCACTGTAATCGGGTGCCTCTGCCGCAGCCATAATTTCCGCGTATCAGAGCTTTTGGTTCAAGGGAAGTAACTTCGAGAAATTAGTTGCCAAGTGAGGCGACTGCAGGTGGAACTCTAAAACAAATCTTTAAAACGTTTTAAGTACTGTATCGGCCAAACATGAACAAACGAATCACAAGACAAAACACTGTAAGAGTTTTGAGCTCTTTAGTCTTCTGCAGGCAAGATAAACAACACTCAGGACAACGAAAATGCAGAAAGAGTAATTACTCATCAAATTCGGGAAAGAGTAATGCGCGCGCGCGCGCGCGCGCACACCACACACACACACACACACACATTGAACACACACACACACACACACACACACACACACACACACACACACACACACACGAGGTGAGATCAAATTAAGTTACTGAACGACCTTTTTGTGATCAAGACATTTTTATAGTAAATATGTTTATAGCTTTAGTTTAGCAATGGTCTGTAATGTCACAGTTGTGGTTAGAAAAAAAAAAGCGCAAATATACAGTTTGGCAATTCTCTCTCTCTCTCTCTCTCTCTCTCTCTCTCTCTCTCTCTCTCTCATGCGCGCGCATGTGTGTGTGTGCGTGCGCGCGCGCGCGCGCGCGCGCGCGGTGTGTGTGTGTGTGTGTGTGTGTGTGTGAAACGACAATCGATCAGTATAGAGAAACTACAAAGGAGAGCAACAGGATTAATAAAAAGTATCAGCCACGTAAGCTACGAGGATCGGTTAAGAAAACTACAGTTGCCATCATTGAAATTTGGAAGACTTCGGGGTGATCTAATTCAAACCTATATAATACTCAATGGTTTAGATGATACAGAAAAGGAAAAATCAAGATTGCCACAGGTGCAATCTCATTCAAAAAACAGTTGATTCGACAGTTTTGAGATCTGCATATTGACGTTTTTCATTTACTTCCCCAGATATTTTGAATATCGAGTGCGACCCCTTGTTGCCAAGTTTGCTCCAGGGGCCAACAGTCTGAGTCGCACTGTTTAATGTTATTTTATTCTACTTTTTAACATGCGCGCTGGTGACCTACTCGTTTTTGAGTGAACAGTATTTTGGAAGAAGAAGAAGAAGACATTAGAGAGTGACGAAAGAACAAGAAATTCCTATCAAAAGATATTTATAAAACAAGTTCCCAGCAATGTTAGAAAAAATTCTTTTTCAATAGGATTGCTCCTAGTTGGAATAAATTAACAAAAGTACAAAACTGCAAAAAAAAAACCCCATTAATCTATTTAAAGACCTTCTGGAAAAAGAAAAAGG
>CM031606.1:50129158-50171658 GCA_018398815.1 Conus ventricosus
GGTCAGTGTGGGCTGCGCGAAGTATCTTGTTTTATTGTCTCATTGGAAAGGTTAGCGCTCAGATCACCACTTAGGGCACAGTTGAATTCCACCCTGCATGCTCTACCGTCCTTTCACTCCAGGGCCTGCGGCAGGAATAGTGCTCGCATCTTCCAGGAGCACTCAAAACACCCAGGTCTACACAACTCCTTCGTTCCCCGAACAGTGAGGGAGTGGAACTAAACTTTCTAGTGAGACCACTACAGCTCCAACAGTAGTGGCATTCTTCAGCTGCCTGCGCTGCAGCTCCAGTGACCTACAGCCCCCCAAGGCTGGCCACTAGTTGAAATCCACACTAGATTTGTACATGTTTATAGTTTTAATCCTGTTTTACACAAAAAGCCATCCAACCAGCTTGCACTCAACTAAACAGCAGAGCCTTCAACGCCAATTTGGCCCGGCTCTAGACAAGGAAGAAGAAGTGGGCAGGGGAGGAAAAGAAAAATCCACCCGGCTGTACGAGACTCGAACCGAGGATATTTCACTTCCTGGCTGAGTACTTTAAACCTACAAGGCCAGCTTAAAATGTTCATACCAGTGTTTAAGGATCAGAACAATTACTCATTGTGAGCAAAGTCAGATAAGGAGTGAGCGGCTTTTGTGTGTGGTGTGTGTGTGTGTTCAATGTGTGTGTGTGCATGTGTGTGTGTTCAATGCGTGTGTGTTGTGTGTGTTCAATGTGTGTGTGAAAGAGAGAACATGCAATAGAATGAGAGAGGAGGCTCATTTTGTGTGTATGTGTGTGTGCCTATGTGCTTGTGCATGCCCATGTGTGCATGTGTGTGTGTGTGTGTGTGTGAGAGAGAGAGAGAGAGAGAGAGAGAGAGAGAGAGAGAGAGAGAGCGAGCAAATCAGAAGAAATGCCCCAGTTGTTTCATATTCCTGTATTTGAAGAATGTATACATGTCACACCGCAAATTACATTGTCAACTCAAGAACTCATTTTGCATCGAATTGTCTAGATTTGGGCACTTCCATCAGAGAGGTTGAAAGTTGGAGGTCACCAAAGTTTGTTCTTTTTATCAATATAGCATGGAAAACTACAGCATGTATGACAATGAAGCCATTTGTGAAGCTGAGGTACCTTTGCTGTGTTGTGAAACACACAAAACAAATAAAGGCATTGCCGATAAAGACCAAGTATCGATTGCACCAGGGTTGGCTTGGTGGGTTCAAGCTACCAGTTCTCAGTTGAATGTCAAGTTCAAATGACCTCTAGCACCAAATATAAAATTGCAACATTCTTAACGTGCTGTCATTCTGGTGGTATATGTGTAGTATAAGATGAGCATTATCCCCCTTTCCATTTACCTCCTCCTCTCCTTGCATGGCTATCCATTTTTACCACGTCATCTAAGGTGGGTGTGGATATTCAAACCTGAATTGTAGCGCACTGATGATAATTGGCAGCAACCCATGATAATCACGTCTCCTCTCTCCTTGACCTTCAATCTGTGTTCACATTTGGTTTAACTATCGTTTGCCTTGGTCTGTCACGGCTGGCTGCCTCCATCACACACACACACAACCAGATCAGTCCCATCAACATGCATGGTTCAAGTTTCCATCATCAGACACCTAGAGACACGTACATGCAACACACAGACACAAATGTGCACAGGCATGTGCATGCACACCCACCCACCCAGCCACACCCACACACCCACCCATCCAGCCACATACACACACACCCATCCAGCCACATACACACACACACACACCAGCCACACCCACCACACCCCACACACACACAGAGGAATACAAATACACACTGATGACCAATGAAGAAGACTGTACATAAAATATCCTCCCATTTTTATTTTCTTCAAATGAAAACAAAGACGTGACAATGGCATTTCGAAGCATATAAAACTTGTTTACAGTATGGATTGGTTCACACAGAAGTAAATCTGATAAAGTCTTAACACCTTATTCAAAATCAAATGGCACGAAACTATAAATCAAATTTAAAGCCCGAACAGTAAATGTATTGTAAACAGTATAAACAAAGTAGTGACTATAAGGCTGTTCATCAACAATGATAGCAAGAAAATATGGATTTCTGGATTAATAATACTATCTATCATCATCATCGTCAATGGAAATCCTTGATCCACCTTTTAATAAAACTGGAGTACAACAGTGACAAGATCAGCTAAACCACACAAATCATCTCTATTACCAGGACTTTTATCAACTTTGAGAAAACATAAAGCTGTTTTTTGTGTTTTTTTCTTCTTTTTCTTTTTTTTAAAGTTGTATCACATATACCACAAAAACAAAGAAAGAATGGGAAAAAAACACATAAACAACAGACAAAACTAATTTACAAGATGAAAGAAAAGGGTGCAGTAAAAGATAAAAAAAACCTCCAATAATAAAATACTACCATGTATATGTAAAAAATGGAAGAAATAGGATAGAAAGGAATGGTAGAGATTCTCATGCAGGTCTAACTGGGCTATAATGTTACTCAAAAAACATTCAAATTTGTAATCTTCTATTTGAGGTTCTACGAACCAACACTTCATCATTTATGACTTGCTCCCTGCGCATTTGGTGTAGTTATCAAACTAGTTTCTACAAGTGTTTAGATGTTTCTATCATGGTTTTTATACATTTTCAGAACAAAAGAGATTGTTTTACTTTTCATTTTCTGAAAAAAAGCATTAAAATAATCGTCTTGTCTGACATTAATATAACACAGATTGTTTTGAAAGTACACACTTGATATCTTGTTTTGAAAGTACACACTTGATATCTACAACAGACCCAAAGAATTAATCCCCAAAAGGTTACAACAGTGCAAAACCTGATCAATGTGCTCTGATAGCACACAGCACCATTTCTCACCTTGTCAGAGCTTTTATTGCGCGCACACACGTCCGACTTTCTAAACAAAACAAACAACAACAAAAAAAAGACAGGACACACTAAAATTTGGTTAAGAAATCTGTGGAATGCCTTAATCTAGATGAGCTTTGTTAACTGAAAACTGGACAAGCCCCATCAATAGGTTTTGTCATTTCATGTGTGTATCCTCTGAAAGTTCAGTTTTTGCTTTCAGATTACTTTCCCTTTTGCGGGGTGGGGGGGGGGGGGGGGGGGGGGGGGGGGGGGGGTGGGGGGGGGGGGGGGGGGAAAATGATAAAGTTGATGGCTCTTGGCAGACCAACCTAACTTCAAGGTTTTCTGTCACATGTGCAGCAAGAACCATTTATGATTTACTTAACAATGACTATTCCCCTTGCTGCAAGTGGGACCCACTGAAATTCATGAGGACTCCCCAAAATCTGGGCTGGAGGGTCCTGGGGGCTTCCCTAGTAAACCAGCTACAGGAAGCCCTGCATGTAATAAGAAAGCGTCTGGTGATTTAAATGTCGCCTTTCTGCTAACTGTTGAGGCTGTTACTTGTTTAGAGGGAAAAATGAAAACTGTTATAACGATGTTTAGATAGAATTACGGAAACTGTATGTATAATGAGAGGATCTTACAATAAAGTAGCCATATTCAAACAAGCAAACAAATATCTTAACCAAAACGTATGTTTCTACTAGAACAGAATCCGGCTCATTTCAAAAAAAAAAAAAGAAAAAAAAAGAAGAAAAAAAGGAACACAGATGGACAAAAAACTGCTGAAATATCATGGTATAGTATATCTTCTTCATTTTCAAAGATTTAATCAGATAATATCTAAAATATTGTAAACAAAATCTGTACTTTATGTTTTGTTTATCACAGTACAAAGCTCTCTGTGTTCCAGGAACAAGGCACAGGTGATTAAAGCGTCCATTGAAGACTGACCCTAATCTGAAGGTTGTAGGGGGACATTGAACTGTCAGAGGTCCACCACGTCTGATGCACCCCCATCACCCACCTTCCACCATCTTTACTTTCCCTGGACTGAATCTGTCACCCATTTATTGCTGGGTGGAAAGAAGGGGTTTTCCCTGGACTGAATCTGTCACCCATTCATTGCTGGGTGGAAAGAAGGGTTTTCCCTGGACTGAATCAGTCACCCATTCATTGCTGGGTGGAAAGAAGGGGTTTTCCCTGGACTGAATCTGTCACCCATTCATTGCTGGGTGGAAAGAAGGGGTTTTCCCTGGACTGAATCGTCACCCATTTATTGCTGGATGGAAAGAAGGGGGAAACCCGTCACCCATTTATTGCTGGGTGGAAAGAAGGGTTTTCCCTGGACTGAATCCGTCACCCATTTATTGCTGGATGGAAAGAAGGGGTTTTCCCTGGACTGAATCTGTCACCCATTTATTGCTGGGTGGAAAGAAGGGGTTTTCCCTGACTGAATCATCACCCATTTATTGCTGGATGGAAAGAAGGGTTTTTTCCCTGGACTGAATCCGTCACCACATTTATTGCTGGGTGGAAAGAAGGGTTTTCCCTGGACTGAATCTGTCACCACTTTAATGCTGGTGTGAAAGAAGGGGTTTTTCCCTGGACTGAATCCGTCACCCATTTTTGCTGGATGGAAGAAGGGTTTTCCCTGGACTGAATCCGTCACCCATTTATTGCTGGGTGGAAAAAGGGGTTTTCCCTGGACGAATCTGTCACCCATTTATGCTGGGTGGAAGAGAAGGGTTTTACTCCTGGACTAATCTGTCACCCATTTTATTGCTGGGGGGAAAGAAGGGGTTTTCAAAAGAACAAAAATCCAACCCCATTAGTGGTTTTGAACGAATGATCATCAGCACACTGTATAACAAGAACATAAAAATATCTTAAACTGCCGTCAAATACATGTTATTCATTAGGAGGTTTCACAGCAGATAAATGATAATAATAATGATAACAATGTTCATAATAACAACAGTAATAATGACTGGCACTTTATACAGTGTCTCATCTGTAGATCTAGGCACTGACAAAGAAACATTTTCACCAATACTCACTGTCTCTAGTCATAGCCACACACTTGGACAACAGGAGCAAGCTAGTAAACATCTGGGGGGTTCTGGACCTGGAAGTGCTGTTTGAAAAGATAGGTTTTAAAGGTGGATTTGAATGAAAAGATAGGTTTTAAAGGTGGATTTGAATGAAATGATAGGTTTTAAAAGGTGGATTTGAAAGATGCATTGGAAGTGGAATGCCTGTTATCGACAGGAAGGGAGCTTCAGAGCCAAGGATCATTGATAAGGACGAAGCTGTGAGATTTACATATGAAGAGATTTACATACGAAGAGATTTACCGCAGAAGTTGCAAGTCCAGAGAAGAACACAGCGAAGTGGCCAAAGGAAGCTGTTCATATTGTGGTCATCCACATGGTAATGGGATTCATTTTAAACATAAATATTATTCTGAATGAATTATGGCAAACTGAATGACTAAACATGGGAGTGGAAGTGTTTTCAAACTCCACAATAACCTTAGCTATTGTATTTCAGTGTATTCACTATGGGACCAGAGTTGTCGCTAGCCTCCTATCTGACTAAGCTTTAATGACAAAAGCAGACAATATTTTGATTGTCTTGGGCATCAGCTCAAAAAGGAACTGATATCAACTGATTTGTTATTGTGTGAATAAACATTACTTCAATTACTTCATTATGCCTGGTTGACAACAAAAGATGATATCAATAAAAATTTGCAAGTATACTGACCACGAAAAGCCAGCTTGACATAACCTTTTGAATATGTCCAGCATGAAAGGCTCTCTCAACAGTCTTATGATATCCTGACCTCAAAAGGCCAAATCAACACAGTTTTACAATTCAACATTTTCCCTCACTCTCATTCAAAACATTCCACTCTGTTTTCAAAACCAGTCCTTGCTACTTCAACCTTAGAAACCTCCTCTTGGAAGATAAAATTGTACAGGTTGCTAGACAATCAATTCCTCCATTGAAAACAATGACTTGGAAAAGGTTTTGAAAAAGGAGGGAAAGAGAGGGGTCAGAGGGTGGGGGGAGGTGTCCTGTCCCATGGGAAAACAATATTTCAAAAAATACATTCGGCTTAGAAATCTAGTTGACACCAAATACCAATCAATTTATCACAGGTACGTAAAAAATAAACAAGCAAAGAGGCAAAAAAAAACAAACAAACAAACAAAGACATACTATCAAACAAAGGATTACAATTGCACAATTCAGCTTTTCAATTCTGGTGAAAGAAAACCCACATGAGAGAACAAAAAATCTTGTTTATAATGGCATGTCAAATAAAAGACCCAAGAACAAATTAAAAAAAGCCAGAAATATCTTATGTATACAACTGAATAGATTGGAACCAGCAGCCTATATATCAAAATCAGTAATACAAAATTATAGACTTTTTTTTAAAGCACTGTAAAAGTAAATGGAATGAGATATGGAGTAACAAAAATTATTTGAAGATTGCCACATCACTAATTATGAACACACAATTAATATGCATTTAAAAGACTAAAATGCATAAATAAAAAAACCAAGCAAAAGGGCAAAACATGTGTTTGACAGCAACATAGAAGAAATTATATCTTTTAAAACATGAAACAGATTAAAATCAGACAAACCTTTTGAGTAACTGAATAAAGTTAAAAAAAAAAAAAAAGGACAAAACAAGCAAAAAATTCTATAAGCATTTATGATTTTACAATGAATAAGAAAAAAAGAAGCCTTTTAAATTATGCATAACACCACAAAATAACCAAGAGTTTTCTGCAGTCTGACTAATTCAGTTCTGATTGTTCATACAAACACTGTACTTTAAAACAATAACCATGAAACAGGCAGTCAAATTCTGATTGTTCACACATACACTGTGCTTTAAAACAATAACCACGACACATGCAAACTTCTGACTGTTCACACATACACTGTGCTTTATACCAATTACCACAACACAGGCAGTCAAACTGTGTGATAGTTACCAAAAAAACCCTTAATTTTTTTAATAATGTTGCATGCACGATTTTACACAGCCTGCTCAGAAAGTTGGGCCACTGATCTAACTTTGTCGTTCTTTTAGTCCGTTTTATTTGACCATTTTCATAATTTCTAAATAATATGTAAATTGACATTCTTGTCAATCAAGACCATTTTCATGATTTCTCAGTAACATGTAAACTGACATTCTCATCAAGGACTAGTCTCTTTCTGCCCTCTTAGACCTTTAAATACAAGTTTGATGACTGCAGAGGATAGTCTGAAAATAAGGTTGTCTAATGTTTCAGCCCCCTTTTCTCAAAATGTCCCATTCATCGCCAGCAAAGTTTAAAATCCATAATCCTGTTGTAAAGAAAGCTAAAATCACATCTTTTTTCATATCAATATAGGGAATTTTCTGAAAGCTTTATCCACATTATTATCTAAAATTGGCTATTTCAGTACTCTGACGGTGATAGGTCACACATGTTTTGTGGGACTATTTGCAACATGCCATCACATTTTGAATTTATAAACGAAAATATGAAATTGAAACAAAACAGCGGCTATAGCGCAATGAATTGTGCAACAGCCGCTGTGCCGCATCGTTTGTCCCACAGACTGTGGCTGGGAAGTTATGGGTTCTATCTGCATAGGAACCATCATCACTGCTCCTGTCCACAGATGTTGGGTAGTACTGAACTCCAGTAGAAAGACAGAGATCACAACATATTCCATGCTCTTATTCTCAGATGGGCACATATCTGACTGACACTGCAGCCGTTTGTATCTCTCAGGCTTGGCCGATGTGCTGTATACTTATCAAGCACAGAGGATAACCTTAACATCTAGTCTCACACCAAAATACAATTCTACAGTATCCTTGACATCCTCATACTCGACAATATTAAAACAAACACGCAAACAAATGAGCAAACAGTGAACAGTTGTCCCAGAGGTATCTAAATGAGATGTGTGGCCGGCGGTAATGCCATATTGATGTAGAGAAAGTAGGTAGCAACAACAACAACAAAAAACCCCACAAAATAAAGGAAACTATTGGTGTAAAAATGAAACAAATAAAAAACAAAAGAAAAGAAAACATATACATGAATCAGTATGGATTCAACTTAAGAAAGTGGAATGAATAAAAAAAACAATAGTATACCACAAAATCTGACAATTCAGAACAAAAAAATCCACACAAAACAGAAAGAGACTAATAAATATATATATAACAAAACAACAATAAAACAGAACATATTGGAGCAAAATAAAATAAATGTAAACAAAGTAAATAAAAAAAAAACCACTGCCAACTTCACAACTTTGCTAGTAATGAGGGGAAGGAGTGGGGGGAAACAGTGAGGGAATAAAAGGGGAATGGGGTGGGGAAGGGGGAATGAGATAATATCGCTGTGATTGACACTCGCAAGAGTCCAACCGTAAGAAAACCAAGTAAATTTCAAATTGTTCATGGGATAAGATATACCTGTGTTGTTATTATGCACCAAAACAAGAAACGTTAAATACTGTGCAAGTTGATCATTCAACCTGAGCAACATGGTAATGGTGAAAAACAAAACAAAAACAAACAAAAAAAACCCCACAACAAACTAACCCCCAAACCACAGACATACACTCATGCATGCAAATAGCAGGCAACTGTCACCTAGTCTGGTTCTTTGGCTCATCATTTGTAAGTATGGGACTTAATTCTTACACAACAACCTGTCAGAATGATGGCACTTCCCTGCAGCCGTGCGTGCTTACAACCATTGTCAGTATAATCAAAGGCACTTTCTGAACTTATAAGGGCAAAACCTATTGCTACATATCAACAGAAAGGGCAATGCACAACCTTTGCACTTATTATACTTAAAAAGATCTGATTAATTAACAGCGCAGACGTAAACAATATAACCAGTACATAAGAGTCGATGGTCATCTTTATGTTTGTTTAGTTAGTATTGAATAAAGCAAAAAAGGAGGAAAAGAAAAAAAATATCAGTCTCACATTGAACAGATGTCAAAGAAGAGGTAGATCATATAATCCAAGCAAAAACAATGACAACAACAAACAAATAAAGACACCATGATGTTCCAAAATGCACTCACAATATTTTGTTTGCATTTCCTCATTATGCACTTTGTAGAGAGTCCGCAATATTATGTCTTTCTTCGTCCGACTATCAATAAATAATCATTATATGAACTGATCTCGCAATGTTTTGTGTCCATGTGCACCTCTCAATCACTCTACCTTTCATCCAAACCACACCCCTGTACTCTTTTCAACACTTCATGCTCTGGTACACATCTTCTTCGAAGCAAGCTGTTGTAGAGACAGGAAATTCCACACACTCGCATCGAGGAATTCCCACTGCACACTGGGGACCCAATTCTATGCCTGGGTCTTGATAACAAGAAAACCAATGCTTACAATCAGCAAGGACTTTACACCTAGTATTCACCATGGCTCCTTTCCTCTGACTGTAAATTGGAAAAAGGGAGAAGTTTTCGTATTTTCACTGGCTCTACGGTTCTGCTGTAACAGATTGAAGTTTTCGTATTTTCACTAGCTCTACGTTCCTGCTGTATTAGATTAGAAAAAGGGAGAAGTTTTCGTATTTTCACTAAAAGTTAATAGGTGGTGTCTTGTGTTTGTTAGATCAGAGCACACACAACTGAATGCCGTCACCACTGACTCAGCAGCAGTGTATGGTCTTCTGTAGCCGACATTTTTTGGATGACCTGACACTGAGAACTCCCTTACAGAGTTTGCCGGCGCTTGGGATGATAGAACCACCAAGGGTGTGGGTGTGCATGACAAAACCAGTATGACTGGCAAAAAGGATATTGCTGTTTTAACAGCTTGAAAGATGAGAGTGAAATACAACAACAACAAAAGAAAGGGAAAAAAAGTGCTTAGCTCAGAATGCCTCAAAACTTAGATATTTTTGTTCATAAACGGAAATTACTCATGCCATCCCTTCAGACATCCATGCATTTGGGTTTTCAAACTGTACAGAGTAAATGTGCATTACCTTTCTGATTTTGTGTTGATCTTAGGTCAAACAACTGAAAGAAAAGCTAATGGCTAGTCCAACAGCAATAGAATCACCTGAAAAACTGGATTAGATTATCATCTCCACACACCCACCCGACGCCACAGAACTCAGCAGGTGCAGTGTCTCCTCTGGTGGGTTGCTTGGCAACGACCGAACAATGTGTTTTGTGGAAGGCTAGTGCCGGGGCTGCAAAAAGAGGAACCTGGGTGCGTCTGCTATGAATATCACTGGAGTAAGGCCACCAAACCTGCATAGAGATGACACAGGAATCCAAAAAAAAAAAAGAAAAAAAGAAAAAAAGCAGCCAGACCATTCTAAGACATGGAAGTTCTTCTTCTAAGATGGAAGAATTCAACACGAGTAGAATCAGAGTAGGGCGGGAAATCGTCCCACCAGTGTCACGACTACTGTCGGCTGCTGGCATGAGGAGTGGGCCGGCTGTCCTCTGAAGGTGATGTATGTGTAGAGCAGACTGCCCGCCACACTGCAGACACAATGCGATGACACTGTGAAGTCAGACACCTTACACAGCAAGGCCATTCAAAAATACACACCTAAGGAAGTACAAAAATCTGTAAGGCAATCAAATGCTGTGCAAAGCTACCAACTTAACTAAAAGGGAACTTGGGAGTATGCAGACCTCTGAAACAGTCGGAAAAATCTAGATTGGTGGATGGGCTTTTATCCGATTTATGTTTATTTTCAAAACTTCAGTGAGCAAGTCCATTTCATTCATGAGGGAAAATTTTTTGTTTTGCTTTGTTTTCTGCCAGGGAAAAAAATAATCGGTAGAGCTGAGGAGTTACCTCCCATGTAGCTTTTGAAATAGGATGTGGAAATTATGAAATGTCCATCAGCTTGTTTGTCCATCAGAAACATTACTTAAAAAATTGCTGTACCAATTTACTATTACTGCTATTCAATAACAATACTGATAATGATAACAATAACAACAACAAGAATAATAATAAGGTAAGTGCAGCAGCTTGAGTAATGTTGCTGACAGACAAACAAGATGATGGACGGAGTGAAACATCACCTTCCTTACTGAGGTAAACTTTTGAAGAATAAGTCAGTCCATGAACAAGTACTTGAATTAAAGCATATTCAAATCACTCAAAAAGTATACATTAAATTACGTCTTTTAATCAGACTCGAAGGAAGAAACTAACACTAAAATGGAATTTTAATCATATATCAAAAAATCAACTATTGTTCATGTTCTCCAGTTCCTCAGTTTCATCTTAAAGTTAGATTTAATCTTTGATCATTTCTGTGACCTGAAAAAAAAAAGTTTTGTGCACGTTTGGGAAGATCTCAGTGTGTGTGTGTGTGTGTGTGTGTGTGTGTGTGTGTGTGTGTGTGGGGTTTTTATGTGTGTGTGTGTGTGTGGTGTATGGTATTACTCTGTGTGTGTGTGTGTATCTGGTATTACTGTGTGTGTGTGTGTGTGTGTGTGTGTGTGTGTGTGTGTGTGTGTGTGTGTGTGTGTGTGAGTGTGTGTGAGTGCTGATGTGCTTGATAGCAATGGGTGTAAGTGTGTGTGTGCGCCAGTTCCTACCCTGAGCTGAGTTTTCTATGGGTTGAAATTGGAAAACTGAAACTATATAGTTGAGTTTCATCTACTGAGTGGACGTAATTTTTAGACTTTTGCTAAAATTTCCCGACCAACACCACAGGTGCTTGTATCGCTCAAGCCTGGTTGATGCCGAAATGCATCACCAAAGGAAGCCTGGGTACAGGTCAATCATGTGGTCTCAGACGGGAACGGAATTCCACAGCATCACCTTCATCCAGATATGTCTACCCCAACATCTTTTTATAACGAAGAGATGATGATGTAAATAACAGTGACAAACAGAAATTTTCAAGAATTTTCCAGAACACACTATATTCTCACGTACGTAACACTGTGCAGAAGTACAAGTGGACTCACTAACCAACTTCTCCATCAGTTTTCCACGCTCTCATCTGCTTACCACAGCTGGCTGTCTGCTCAGCGCTTTCCTAACATCGGTTCAGTTCAGTCTCCTCAATAGCTGGTTATGGACTAATGAATGTATGCACAGTGTTTGAGTTACAGCTTCCTGTCTGCCATCACTTTTGTCCACCTGTGAAGAAAGGTGCTCCGACTGGTTTTTGGGATGAGGCTAATTGTGTATTTTTGTGTGTTTTTTTTTAAATACTAATATACTATCTGCAACCATAGTATTTGAAACGGCCATTCATTCTTACTCCTTTGTTGGTTTTTTTGTGTGACACAAACAGCTATTCCGGAAGTAGCATCATTGTTTATCATACTCATCCCCTTGATCATCATCACAAAAAGTCTCAAAGACTGTGCCCCTTCAGAACCTGATCTCATAGATTGTCACGGTCAAAAATAGAACAACCAAGTCGTGGTCCAGGTTGTTTGGACATAAGCTCTAACTAAAATATTCTGGGCGCCACGTAGACGGGCCCATGGTTCGGATCCAGCCATTAAGCATAGGGAGAGGCTCCACAGAGACGGTCTGTCCGGCCAGACGGACTAAGCAGCTTTGACCGACGCCTCGATGTCTAGCGAGACGAGTCGTAGCGCCTGGCTCAGGCTCATCTAGCCAATTTGTGGAACCAGCGCCATTGTTAGTCGGACGTCGCAGGTTAAAGCAGGAAAGGGAGAGGGAGAAGGTAGTGTGTGGTGGGGGTGAA
The DNA here is from genome assembly GCA_018398815.1 of Conus ventricosus. Lineage (NCBI taxonomy): Eukaryota > Metazoa > Mollusca > Gastropoda > Neogastropoda > Conidae > Conus > Conus ventricosus. The sequence continues at coordinate 50,141,824 of CM031606.1, forward strand.
ATCTAGCTAATCAATTAAATGACCAATTGACCACCACAGAGAGTAAGGCGTGTAGGCGTGACTGTCATGATTTGAATATCCAATGGAATTAGAGGAGATAACTTCGGGTATCAGGCGGTAAAAATACTGACCAATGGTACTGGCCCTTGGACACGGAGTGAGGGCATAAAGTAATGCGTGAGTGAGAGAGAGGGGAGAACGAAGAAAACGAACAGACAGAGAGAGAGAGGAAGAAGTTCGGGGGAGTAGGCTCTCGCCAAACAGGAAGGCAGGGAGATGAGAACGAAGAGAGAGACAGAGAGAGAGAGAGAGAGGTTCTGGGGTGTAGTCTCTGCAGGAGAAAGGCAGAGAGATGAGAGGAGTGAAGTTTGAGCATTAGCACCAGATATAGTCTGCAAAGGGAGGACTAAAGAGAGATGTGGAAAGAGAGAGTTGCTAACTAATGAAGAGAAAAAGAAAGAAAAGAAAAGGAAAAGAAAAGCAACCATGTCCATTAATAGAGCAACTAGGAGAGAGAGAGAGAGTGCAATGCGTTAATGCAGGAAGAAAGAAAGGAGAACAGATCGATGTTGATAGTCACTGTTCCATCTGAACCGGGGTTCGACCTCATACTTGGCCAGCGCCACTTTCATCGGCAGTCCAACCTGACCAACGCCAGCGGTCTGACCTGACCAGTGCCAGCAGTCCAGCCTGACCGATGCCAGCAGTCTAACTTGACCGTGCCAGCAGTTGTGTCGTGTTGTGAAAGTGACAGTGAAAAGAAAAAAAAAGGAAAAGAAAAAGACAGTGATTCGTGAATAGTTAAGATCACCTGGCCAGGTAAAGTAGAAATCTATTTATACCCGGGTTAGTTAATGATGTTTTAGATAAATGATTTTGTGAAGTTCAGGAAAGAGAGAATGTTTTATTTCATTTGATTCCATATGCATTGATGTTTCGTTCTATGATCATGTGTAGTAAAGTTATAGACTTACTATGGTTTGATGTGACGAATGCATGATATATGAATGAGATTGTAAGCAAGCTGTGAGTGTGTTTGGGCTGTGCGCTAGTCCTTCCTCCATCGACATCACCCGGGGTTGACAATTTATTGGCGAGCTTGCCAGGATATTCTGGCCCATTTATTATAATTGTTCAACTTCTCAGAGAGGAAGCTGGGTGGGATTCAAGTATTGTAATCCTAAGACAAGGGGTTGTCTTACTGTATGTTCCCAAGATAGTTAAATACTAGGCTTGGCATTGCTTCCAAGATAGTAATACTAGGCTTGGCATTTCAGCCCCAGAGTACTTATTTCGCACAGATTGCCTATAATTCGCTCTCATAGTTGGGTCAGGCGCGGGGCGTCTTATAAAAACTAACTACGTTGTCCCAAGCTAATATTATCATTCATAGGATTGTGCTATTACGTCACTCGGTCGGTAACCACCAGTTGGCTCTCGTAGTACTAAAATCTTGTTCAAAAAAAAAAAAAAAAAAAAAAAAGAGATATAATGGCGGAAGAAAAGAACACCCCTATTGAACAACTTGTGAGCGTCGCTCGTGATTTAGGTTACTCAGGAGATGAGTTGCGAGCATTCGTTGAAAACCAACAAAAGATGGAAAGAGATGAGCGAGCGGAAAGACGCCGGGTCGCAGTAGAGAAAGAAGAAACAGAAAGATTAAGGATTCAGGCTAATCAGGAAGCGCAGGAAACAGAAAGAATAAGGGAAACGCAGGAAACAGAAAGATTAAAAGCTAGGGAAACACAGAAACAGAAAGAATAAAGCAGGAGACAGAAAGATTAAAGTTCAATTAGAGTTAGAGAAAGTGAGGATACAAAGGGAGACCACCGAGGATGGGAGTTCAGTTTCCAGTGACTCTGTGCGCAGCTATGCCCCCCGACCCAAGTTGCCAAAATTCTCGGAAGGACCGATTCGATTGATGCATACATCAGTCGTTTCGAAACGTTTGCAACCAGTCAGGGTTGGCCTCCAGAAAGTGGGCAGTCATTTTGTCGGCGTTACTGACGGGTAAGGCATTACAAATTTTCACTGCGTTGCCAGCAGAACAACAGTCTGATTTCGGCGCTGTGAAGGAATCATGATGAAGGGATTTGACCTCACAGAGGAGGGGTTCAGAAGAAATTTCGTTCAGCTAAATTACAAGCAGGTGAGACGTACACTCAGTTTGGTGCACGTTTAGATCACTATTTGATAAATGGTTAGAGTTGAGTGGTACAAAAAGGAGTTCGCTGAATTGAAAGAGCTAGTTATGAAGGAACAGATTTTGTCAGGTTGCGGCCCTGAGTTAACCATACATTTGAAAGAGAGACAGCCAGAGACAGCAGGAGAGTTGCTGAAGTTCGCAGAGGTGTATAGAGAGGCACGTTTGGGCACTAAGGTGCAGGAGAAACAGGTGCCAGGCACAGGTGAGAAGAGTGCAAGGAGACCGGGGGAGTTTTCTGCAAAGTCTGCAAACCCAGTGGTGGGGCAGAAGGAAGGGCAAAGGGACATTAGGTGTTCATTTGTCACAAAAGGGACATGTGGCGAGGGATTGTCGCATGAGGTTCCAAAAGGGCAGCAGCCTTGCAAGAAGTCGATAAGGGTCGCCAGGGAAAATGACCTGCAGTGGAACCAAAAGGGATTCAGTCTGAAGAGGGTGGAGTGCAGCCTATGGCTAGCACTGGACAGCAGTCAGTGTCAGGGATGGAGGGCACTAGGCTGAGTGGTTCGTTACCAGTGGAAGAAGGGTGGATTGGCCAGCAGAGGGTGAAAGTGTTACGAGACACTGGTTGTTCATGCGGGTAGTACGAACAACGCTGGTCGAGAAAGGGGATTTGACAGGGCAAATCCAGACCTGTACTCTAATCGATGGCACTGTGAGGGAGTTTTCCAGTTGCTAAGATAGAAGTACGTACCCCTTACTTCTCAGGCGAGTTGTCTGCGCTGGTGATGGAGAAACCCCTTCATGATTTGATCATTGGAAATATTCCAGGGGCAAGGGATCCAGGGATCCTGAGTTGTTGACTGCTAAAAGGGGCAGCAGTTCAAACAAGGAGCAAGAAGGAGGAAAGGGTTGATAAACCGTCAGTCGTTCCAGCAAGGAAGTCAGGCATAGATGTGTCGCCTGATGAGTTTTAGGGCAGCGCAGGAACAAGACCCTTCGCTCGTGAAGTCTTGGAGTTGGCGAGAGGTGGAGAGAAACAAGTGGTTAGAGGAGGTGAGACAGAATTTCTTGTGAAAGGCGGGCTGTTGTACCGAGTGTTCACCAAGGGAAGACAGGTAAGGTGACCACTCAGAGGTACCAGCAGGTTATCGTGACACTGTCATGTCAGTGGGTCACGAGTCGCTCATGGCGGGTCATCTCGGCACCAGCAAAACAGCTGACCGAATCTTTGATGATTTTCATTGGCCAGGAGCAATGGCAGACATAAAACGTTTCTGCATGTCATGTGATGTGTGTCAAAGATCAGCCACAAGAGGGGTGAAGAGGAAGGCACCTCTTAAACATCCCCCTTTAATTGACACACCGTTCAGGAGAGTGGCTGTTGATTTGATTGGCCCTATCTCGCCCTGTTCCAAAGGTGGGCACAGGTATGAGACATGTAAGGTTGCAAAGGAAAGTTTGCAGAAGGCTAGGGTCGGGCAGAAGAAGCAATATGACAGAAAGGTGAGGAAGCAATCCCTCAAGGCGGGAGATCAAGTCCTGGTACTGCTTCCCACGGGCCCACAACAAGCTGCTGATGCATTGGAAAGGACCATTCACCATCACTGAAAAGGTCGGTCGGGATTACCGAATTGATGTGAATGGGAAACTAAAACTTTTCCATGCGAATTTTCTCCGCAAATATATTCAGCGTGAGACTCAGCACATAGGCGCAGCAGCAATCATTGATGAGGTGAAAGAGACCCAGCAGAAGAAGGGGAGATTTGTTGCCTAAGTTTCCAGAAGAGTCATACAGGGATGTGTCACTGTATGAAGGCTAGACAGTAGGAGTTCCTAGGTTTGTTGTCGGAGGCGACACAAAGCAGCCAGAAAGGGGAAAGGTGGAGAAGATGATGAATTAAGAGAGACCAAAGACCAAAACAGAAGTCAGGAGTCTGCTAGGTTTTATTGGTTCTATAGGGAGTTTGTACCAAATTTCGCAGCAATCACGAGTCCTCTCAGTGATTTGGTCAAGGCAGGGAAACCGGCAGTGGTCGAGTGGTCAGAACGCTGCAGAGCAAGCACTGCAGACGGTGTTGAAAGACTAGGTTCCCGTCCCATCTTGAAGCTACCGGATATGTCTAAACCGTTTTTGTTGCGGACAGATGCATCAGGTGGTGGAGAGGTGCAGTATTGTTGCAGGAGCATGAAGGGTCGAGTTCCCTGTGAGATATGCTAGCAGGAAGTTGACAAAGTGTGAAGAAGGGTACGCAACGGTGGAGAAGGAGTGTTTAGCTGTCGTGTGGGCCGTGCAGAAGTTCCACAATTACTTGTATGGGAAAGAGTTCGTGATAGAGACAGATCATCAACCACTCAAATTCCTGCAGGAGGCGCAGTTGAAAAACAGCAGGGTTCTGCGTTGGGCAATGGCATTGCAGCCCTACAGGTACCGAGTGCAGTACATTCCCGGTCGACAGAATGTCGGAGCTGACTATTTAAGCCGTGTAGTCTAGCAAGATGCAACTCAGAGGAAGTCAGTCATATCCGGGTGCTTTGTTGATAATATGTGTTGATTACAGTTATGTTGAGTGGATATGGGTTCATTCCCAGTTGGCTATGGTTCATATTTTTTTTGTGTGAGACTTGTTCATGTTTTCTTTGTGAGACTTGTTCATGTGAATGTAGTTATGCTTGGAGCATACAGTCGCTTGTGTAGTGATGCATTATTTGCAATAAGTGAGGATGGAGATTCCTCAGTGAAGTGCATGGATCGTGATCATATTATATTGTGCTTTTCATAAGAATTGTGAAGAGAAGATATGGCAAATCCGCAGGTAGGGGATTGCATAGGTGCGCACAGAGGTCGTTATAAAATGAATTGAAATAACGCAAGAGCGCACGTCAATGACAACTCATTGGAGTGGTATTCACTAATGATATATTTTATAATTTATAAACCGTTGGTTGTAAAGTATTTTTTTCAAACTTTGCACGTGTAGCTGTGTGTCAGCAAATTCGGTTGTTGTTTTTTTTTTGTACCGTGGTTTTGAGACGATGCGGTGCATAGTCTTTTGCAAGGGGAAATTGTCACGGTCAAAAATAGAACAACCAAGTCGTGGTCCAGGTTGTTTGGACATAAGCTCTAACTCAAATATTCTGGGCGCCACGTAGACGGGCCCATGGTTCGGATCCAGCCAATTAAGCATAGGGGGGAGGCTCCACAGAGACGGTCTGTCCGGCCAGACGGACTAAGCAGCTTTGACCGACGCCTCGATGTCTAGCGAGACGAGTCGTAGCGCCTGGCTCAGGCTCATCTAGCCAATTTGTGAACCAGCGCCATTGTTAGTCGGACGTCGCAGGTTAAAGCAGGAAAGGGAGAGGGAGAAGGTAGTGTGTGTGGGGGTGAAATCTAGCTAATCAATTAAATGACCAATTGACCACCACAGAGAGTAAGGCGTGTAGGCGTGACTGTCATGATTTGAATATCCAATGGAATTAGAGGGAGATAACTTCGGTATCAGGCGTAAAAATACTGACCAATGGTACTGGCCCTTGGACACGGAGTGAGGGCATAAAGTAATGCGTGAGTGAGAGAGAGGGAGAACGAAGAAAACGAACAGACAGAGAGAGAGAAAGGAGAAGTTCGGGGGAGTAGGCTCTCGCCTACAGGAAGGCAGGGAGATGAGAACGAAGAGAGAGACAGAGAGAGAGAGAGAGAGGTTCTGGGGGGTAGTCTCTGCAGGAGAAAGGCAAGAGATGAGAGGAGTGAAGTTTGAGCATTAGCACCAGATATAGTCTGCAAAGGGAGGACTAAAGAGAGATGTGGAAAGAGAGAGTTGCTAACTAATGAAGAGAAAAAGAAAGAAAAGAAAAGGAAAAGAAAAGCAACCATGTCCATTTAATAGAGCAGACTAGGAGAGAGAGAGAGAGTGCAATGCGTTAATGCAGGAAGAAAGAAAGGAGAACAGATCGATGTTGATAGTCACTGTTCCATCTGAACCGGGGTTCGACCTCATACTTGGCCAGCGCCACTTTCATCGGCAGTCCAACCTGACCAACGCCAGCGGTCTGACCTGACCAGTGCCAGCAGTCCAGCCTGACCGATGCCAGCAGTCTAACTTGACCGTGCCAGCAGTTGTGTCGTGTTGTGAAAGTGACAGTGAAAAGAAAAAAAAGAAAAGAAAAAGACAGTGATTCGTGAATAGTTAAGATCACCTGGCCAGGTAAAGTAGAAATCTATTTATACCCGGGTTAGTTAATGATGTTTTAGATAAATGATTTTGTGAAGTTCAGGAAAGAGAGAATGTTTTATTTCATTTGATTCCATATGCATTGATGTTTCGTTCTATGATCATGTGTAGTAAAGTTATAGACTTTACTAGTGGTTTGATGTGACGAATGCATGAATATGAATGAGATTGTAAGCAAGCTGTGAGTGTGTTTGGGCTGTGCGCTAGTCCTTCCTCCATCGACATCACCCGAGGTTGACATAGATGACCTTAGTTGTTGTTGTTTTTTTCCTACCCAGGTATGTGATTGTGTTGAGTTTGAGTCAAAGTTGTCAGCATCAACAATCTAATGGGTCTTTCGTTGGATGGATGATATGCTTTCCTAACAGGGATGGTAACTAACACTGGCTGTGGGGCTACACCATGCTTGTCTACAACAGGGCTCTCAGTAATGATGTCTACAACAGGGCTCTCAGTAATGATGTCTACAACAGGCTCTCAGTAATGATGTCTACAACAGGGCTCTCAGTAATGATGTCTACAACAGGGCTCTCAGTAATGATGTCTACAACAGGCTCTCAGTAATGATGTCTACAACAGGGCTCTCAGTAATGATGTCTACAACAGGGCTCTCAGTAAAGATGTCCTGCACTCTGGATCGGAACAGGCATCACTGGGCACCACCAAGTGACCCAGCAGCAATGCAGTGTCTCCTCTGGTGGGTTGCCACATGATGGACACGATATTCATTGTTCCTAGCAGAGCTGTGATGAACAACTCGGAATGCGGCTGTATAAAAGGGAGCCGGAATGAAGCAGGCGGGAGTAGTGCCACTGGTGGATGAGGCAGAAGCGGCCTTGGGAGGAGGAGGGTGGTGGTGGAGGGGTGAGGGGGGAGGAAGAAGATAAGACAAGTTCTGATAGTTTTGTGGGAAAAGGTCACATGCATAGTCTGTTCCTCTGTTCAAAGCTCAACGAACTTCCTTCAGTTTTGCGCACTTCACAACTGACAACCTTAACGTTTCTTTTAGAACAACAATAAAGCAATCCTCTTCTCTCACCTGACGTTAATCCCTATAAAATTGATGACACTGAATATGTAGTCCCCGCCAATGACGAATCCCAAGTAAGTTACCAACAAGTTCTGTAACACACAGGCATATGAAAACAAATGATTTCTGAACAGAATTATTAACGAAAATTAAATTAAACCATATCAGATCTTGTGCCAGTGTACTAAAGTAAAAAAACAAGAATAAGAAAGAACGAACAACCAACCAAGCAAACAACCCCCCCCCCCCCCCCCCCCCCCCCACACACACACACACAGACCAAAAAGACCAACCAAACAAACAACCCCCCCCCCCCCCCCCCCCCCACAGACCAAAAAGACCATAATGCTTCCCAAAAATGCAACCCACCTTCCCTTCACCCCACTTTCAAACATTTAGCATGAAGAAAACCATACTTAAAATGGTGATGTGATTGAAATAATTTATACACACAAAAAAATGCTCAATAGTTTGTCTATGCTATGTAATTATCTTTAAAAAAAACAAACTGAAAAGGAATTCATTGGATTGAAATAATTTATACAAAAAAAACCTGCTCAATAGCTTGTCTATGCTATGTAATTATCTTTTTTAAAAAAATTGAAAAGGAATTCATTGGATTGAAATAATTTATACCAAAAAAAACTGCTCAATAGCTTGTCTATGCTATGTAATTATCTTTTAAAAAAAAATTGAAAAGGAATTCATCCACTTATCAATTCCTCAGTCTAGTATCATATTTCACACAGCAGTTTTGTTTTGTGCCTTAATTAGGATGAGCTGATTGTGCATCACCTATGTAATTATTCTACAGTTCTGAAACACACTTTTTTAATGAACAGTCATATTTCACTCGCCTTGCAATATATTCATGTAGTTGTATTACAAAACTCTGTCAATCGTCAAGGCACCTACAGGAAATAAGACAAGCTAAAGGCACAGACAAATATGTAAGTATCATTATGAATAAAGTCTTAAGACATTCTCCTCTTCAACATAAAGACAAAGACATACATACACACACACACAACATACCCCCTCCTGCCCCACTAACATATAATCTTGTCCCAAGCACATCAGCATACAGGCACAAAAATAGACTTTGTCATGAAGACAAAGAATGAACAAAGAAAAATAAAGAATCAGAAGCAATGTCATCAGTGAGAATGAAAGAAAAAAATACAAAGCAAGGAAAAAGAAATGGCTAGAAAAACAAAGAAGTAAAAAGAACTAAATGCAGAGAGAATGAAATAGAAAAGAAAGAGAAATAAAGAGAAATGAAGTAAAAAGAACTAAATGCAGAGAGAATGAAATAGAAAAGAAAGAGAAATAAAGAGAAATGAAGTAAAAAGAACTAAATGCAGAGAGAATGAAATAGAAAAGAAAGAGAAATAAAGAGAAATGAAGTAAAAAGAACTAAATGCAGAGAGAATGAAATAGAAAAGAAAGAGAAATAAAGAGAAATGAAGTAAAAAGAACTAAATGCAGAGAGAATGAAATAGAAAAGAAAGAGAAATAAAGAGAAATGAAGTAAAAAGAACTAAATGCAGAGAGAATGAAATAGAAAAGAAAGAGAAATAAAGAGAAATGGAAACAAGAAATACAGAAACAAATAGAAAAATAAACAAAATAAAAAAGAAACAAAAAAAAAACAGACCAAAAAATCATAGAAAGAAGATGCAAACAGCAAAGATCTCGCTACGGCATCAACGTTCTGAAGCAAATGATGGCACTGGTGAAGGCAGAGTTGTAGAAGATGGGGACACAACACACACACACACACACACACAAAGAATGCACACACACATACACACACACACTCACACACGCAAAAGAATGCACACACACACACACACACACACACACACACACACACACACACACACACACACACACATATGAACGCAGACATGCATGGGTGACACAGACACAACACACAGTCACTATTGTTCTCGCGTAAATAGGCAGGCACATTCACACACACACACACACACACACACATACACACACACACACACACACACACACACACACACACACACAAAAGAATGCACACACACATACACACACACACTCACACACGCAAAAGAATGCACACACATGAACGCAGACATGCATGGGTGACACAGACACAACACACAGTCACTATTGTTCTCGCGTAAATAGGCACGCACATTCACACACACACACACACTCACTCACACACCACACACATACATACACTCTGAACCAGCCTCCCCACTCCCCCCATCCCTCTTGTCTCCAACACACACACACAAACACGCCCACCTTCAGAACCCCAATGATGGTCGTGGTGAGAGCGGAGTTGTAGGCGGTGCACAGAATGATGGAGTAGTTGAGCACAAAGCCCATCACGCACGACATGAAGAACACCCCCAGGAACCCGGGGTCCCTCCACATGTCAAAAGACAGGCACTGCAGAGAAAAAAATCAAACTTTTCCACTCGGGCAGGGATGCTGCGGGGACTCTCAATTGTTTAGTACATACTTGGAAATAAAGATTGAGAAGAAAACAAGCAAAGGCATAGCTGGATAACAACCCCCCCCCCTCCCTCCCCACCACACACACACACATGTGCGTGCACGCGCATGCCTGTGCACAGAAGCACTCACATGCATGTATGCACCAACACACACGCCAACACATATATGCAAACACACACACACACACATACATACACACACTTCAATACAATTTCTCCTTACAAACTTAACTTGCCATCCCATGAAAATCAGACAGAGAGATAGACTGATGGACTGACAGATTGATAAATAGATAGACAGATATAGATACTTGTAGTTAGATAGATAGACAGATAAATAGATAGATAAATATATTGATAGGTAGATGGACAGATTTTCATCACAAACATGTCATAGTGTATTGGCTGACATTGTCAAGGCTGCAGAAACCCTGTTGCTCTCAAGGAGAAGAAAGGTTGCCAGAAAAGTCAAATTTAAAATCTTCTGGCCTTTCACCGAGATCCACCAACTTTCCACGTTCAACAGAGTTATGGCCCATTCCCAACCGATTCTGGTTTATCACCTTGCGATATGCTGTCCTGCCATTGTTGTATAAAATGAATCTAGACAAGTTCTGTAAAAATACAGTTTATGCTCTATGCCTGTTTAGTCTTGTTGCACTGGCTTTCTGAGAGCCTCATCATTAGTAAGTCAAAATTTCTTCTTTTCAGTCAGCCAATGCTGGGCTACTTCTCTCCTTACTGGGCATACAAACCTTGCCTTTGGTAATCACAAATTTTGGTAGCCAATTACAATTTTTCTTTTTAAAGCATGTTGCTTTTCTTTTTTTTTTTTGACAAATGCATAAACTGTTTCAAGCACAGTAGACAGTGTGCAGCTGTTCACATGATGTGGTGATAGAAAATGACCACACACACAATCATCTCACTTAAAAAAAAACCATCCTCACACCATGACCCGACAATCGTCTGTGAGAAGGCAATTATCAGGGACAGCCCCTGGCTTTCAACTGGACAACGCAAACAAATAACGACAACAACAACATACACGTTCAGTGACATGAACACCCATGTCTCCATTCTTCACACTCACTTTCTGCAGCTCCCCCGACGCCAAGGTCAAGACACAGGCAGGCAGGAGCATCAGGAGACTGTTGTAATACAGCAGGCCGTACTTGCCCAGTTCCTAGTGTGCACAGCCAGACACACAGTCCAACTATGAGTCGGCGATTAGGATTTTAATACATCTCCACGGCTACACTGGCTTTGTCACATGAAGCGAGATTCACACGCTGTATGCGCTCATAGTTTGCGGTTTGCACTAAACATGGTATAAATGTACTGGTCTGGAAAAGATGAAGTGGTCTGGATTTTTACTGAACACAGGTTAAAACTGTTAAAACAATATTGATCAAAAGCCCTTAAAAAATGCACATATATGTAAGCGAACAAATGTATACGCACAACCACATGCACGCACTCATCCACACCAGCGACAGACACATTTGCACACACACACACACATGCACTCACACACACACACACACACAAATACATGTACACTCACACACACATACACATGCATGCACACATACACACCAATACCTTAACCAAGACAGAAGATAACAACATAATCCAATGTAACAAAATGGTCATTGCATTTAACCATCATGTGACTACCCAATTAAAAGCAAATGTGAATGCCTTTCATATTCTGTTGTGAATGTATTTCGATACTCAGAATCTACTAATTCTCTTGCCTGTCACACATTAATGCTAACTGATGAAACAGGGGGAAATGTAAAATGCAATTAACAACATCACTGCAACCCGCTCAATATCAGCAGCATCATTATTCATAGTTTTTGTTGCTGTCTTTTTGTCAATGTCTGAATCATCTTTTTTTGTCTCTCTCTCTCCCCCCCCCCCCCCCCCCCCCCCCCATTTGTTTTTCTCTTTGTTGATTTATACGACTGGTCTTTCAGTGGGACTTCAATCCAACTCTTATCCCCCCAATTTCTTATAAGGTGGCACCTTTGGTTGGTTTTTTGAAAACTCAACAAACATACTACAGTATTGCACACCAGCCTTTTCTGGGATTGCATTTTTCTTAAAACTGAAAGGGCAGAGAAGCCAAATTACCACTTTCCGCGGTCACTGAGGAGAAACAACCAAGTTTCGAAGTATCGGTATATGACCAGGAGTTATATGTTAGTGAGTTTCCCTCTCTATTGGAGGATGTCTCCCCCTTGGAGAATATAAGCTTGCTGAAGGCTCTTTTTGAGAAGCATTTATTTTATTTTTTCCCCATTCACCCACTCAAGCACATACTGTTAGTTAGGCAGAATCATCATCTACCACTGCAGATATGAATGCGTATCTTCCCCTATTTCTTCAATCTAAGACATAAGAGCAAGCTTTGTTTATAATTCAATATTTCTTGCAGTCATTGCAATACCGGGTTGCTGAATGGTGCTCGGTACTTATCCTTGGAATTTATTAGTTTGTTGTATTTTAGTCCCTTGTGGATTCATTCCAAGAACTGGCCCTCAATACTTGTGTCTTAGAGGATATCGTTTTTATATTTTTTACTTTTCACAAGAAAATGTAGCTTCTTTCATGATTTTCTTAGGTGGCACCTTTGGTTGGTTTTTTGAAAACTCAACAAACATACTACGGTATTGCACACCAGCCTTTTCTGGGATTGCATTCTTCTTAAAACTGAAAAGGCAGAGGAGTCAAATTACCACTTTCCGCGGTCACTGAGGAGAAACCACCAAGTTTCGAAATATCGGTATATGACCAGGAGTTATATGTTAGTGAGTTTCCCTCCCTATTGGAGGGTGTCTCCCCCTTGGAGACTATAACCTGCTGAAGGTTCATTGTGAAAGCAATTTTTTTTTCCCCATTTACCCACTCAAGCACATACTGTTAGTTAGGCAGAATCATCTACCACTGCAGATATGAATGCTTATCTCCCCCTATTTCTTCAATCTAAGACATAAGAGCAAGCTTTGTTTATAATTCAATATTTCTTGCAGTCATTGCAGCACCGGGCTGCTCTGTAAGTTGCTGGAACGGTGCTCGGTACTTATCCTTGGAATTTATTAGTTTTTGTATTTTAGTCCCTTGCGATTCATTCCAAGAACTGGCCCTCAGCACTTGTGTCTTAAGAGGATATCTTTTTATATTTTTCTACTTTTTCACAAGAAAATGTAGCTTGTTTTGTTCTTTCATCATTTTCTTTTTGCTTCTTAGGTGGCACCTTTGGTTGGTTTTTTGAAAACTCAACAAACATACTACGGTATTGCACACCAGCCTTTTCTGGGATTGCATTCTTCTAAAACTGAAAAGGCAGAGGAGTCAAATAACCACTTTCCGCGGTCACTGAGGAGAAACCACCAAGTTTCGAAATATCGGTATTGACCAGAGTTTATTTTGTGATTTCCTCCTATGGAGGGTCTCCCCCTTGAGACATAACCTTCTGAAGGTTCTTGGAAAGCATTTTTTTTCCCATTTACCCCTCAGCCATACTGTTATTAGCAGAATCACTACCACCAGATATGATGCTTACTCCCCCTATTCTTCAATCTAAGACAAAGAGCAAGCTTTGTTATAATCAATATTTCTTGCAGTCATGCGCACCGGGCTGCTCTGTAAGTTCTGGAACGGTCTCGGTACTTATCCTGGAATTTATTAGTTTGTTGTATTTAGTCCCTTGCGGTTCATCCAAGAACTGCCCTCATCACTTGTGTCTTAGAGATACTTTTATATTTCTACTTTCACAAGAAAAGTAGCTTGTTGTTCTCATCATTTTCTTTGCTCTTAGGTGGCACCTTGGTTGGTTTTTGAAAACTCAACAAACATACTGGTATTTCACACAGCCTTTTCTGGATTGCATTCTTCTTAAACTAAAAAAAAAAAAAAAAAAAAAAAAAAAAAAAAAAAAAAAAAAAAAAAAAAGGGGGGGGGGGGGGGGGGGGGGGGGGGGGGGGGGGGGGGGGGGGCAAACCTTTTAGGCCCCTTTTTTAAAAAAACAATTTTAAATTTTTGGTTCCCTTTTTGGGGGGGGGAAATCATTCCGGTTAAGGGGTTTTTTTTCCCCCTTGCCTTTATTAGAGCCTCCCCTTTAAGGGTTTCCCCTTTATTTTACTTCAAGAATTTAAATTTTTTTTTTTACCCCCTTGATTAGGGACTTTTGGATTTGAAAATTTTTTTCAACCCCACTTTTTTAAAAAATAACCCTTTCTTTCCGGAAAACCCGTTTTTTTTTTGTTTTGTATTTTTGGGAAACCCCAAAAACTGTAAGACCAGAAAGGAATTTTTTTTTTTCCCCAAAATTTTTCCCCTAACCTTACCATTTAATTAGGGAAAAATTTTTTTTAATTTAACAACATCCAACTTTAAAAATTTCTTGGGTTTAAACATCAACTTAAACCAAATTTTAAAGGGTTAAATTTCTTGGTTTAAAAATTTTACCCCCCTTTTTGCCAGAATTCCTAATTTTCAAACTTTTTTTTTTCATTTGAAATAAGGCGTTTTTTTAAAATTTTCTTTTTTTCCCCCGGTCAATTGTTTTTGGCAAAACCCTTTTTTATTTTTTTTCCCTTTTATTGGCATTGCTTTTTTTAAATAAATTTTTTTTCCCCGCTTGGGGTTTTTTCCCAAAAAAAATTTGGGTTTTATTGGTTTTTTTCCCAAATAAACCCCCCTCAAACTTCTAAGGAATTTTTAAATTTTTTAAAAAGGGGTTCCCCCTTTTTCTAAACTTGGGGAAAAATTCATTTGAGGGTTTTTTAAACCCTAGTTTTTTTAAAACCCAACACTTTTTTGAATTTTCCTGAGATTCTTATTTCCCCAAACAATTATACCAGTTTTTAAATTTTAAATTTCCCTTTCTTCCAACTGGCCCTTAAATTGGAGTTTTCCTTGAATTTTTCTTGGGAATGTACCTTGGGTTTCATTACTTTTTTTTTCCTTTAAAACTTTTTGTTTTTTCAAAAAAATCCCGAAATTTTTTAATTTTTTTTAATCTAAAAAAAATTTTTTTTTTATTTTGGGGCCGGGGGGGTTTTTTTTAAAACAAGGAAACAAACTTTCGGTATGAGTATTTAAAAGGAATCCCCCGGGTTTCCTAAGGAAAATTTTTTTCCCTTTTTAAAAACCCAATTTAGTTGATTAAACCTTTTTTTGTTATCCCTTGGTATTTAATTAAGAATTTTGAACCCAATTTTTTTTCATTTTCTTGATTTTAGGGGGTTTTTTAAATCTGGCGGTCTCGGATTTTCCTTTGGAATTTTTTTTTTTGTTTTTTTCCCCTTCATTCTTTCCAAAATGCCTAACCTTGTTTTAAAATCTTTTTTATTTTTCACTTTTCAAAAGAATTGTAGCTTGTTTTTTCTTTCATTTTTTTGCTTTTATGGCCCTTGGGTTTTTAAACTCACAAACATAAAATGAACACCCTTTTTGGAATCATTTTTAAAAGAAAAGGAGAGGATCATATTTTTCCCCCTGGAGCCACCGTTTGGAATATCGTATATAACCAGAGTTATATGGTTGGAGTTTCCTTTTTTTTATGTCCCCCGGGAAAAACTTCTGGGTTCATTGGAGAATTTTTTTCCCCATTTCCACTAACAAATTAGTTAGGAAATCAACTCATGCAGAAAATGACTTATCTCCCTGAATTTCATCTGAAAAAAATTTTTCTTTATAATTCAAATTTTTCGTATTGCAGCACGCTCTCTGTAATTTGAAGTCTCGACTTTCTGGAATAGTTTGTTTATCCCTGGGATATTTCTAAAACTGCACACTTGGTCTTAAGGAACTTTTATGGTTTCTACTTTTACAAGAAAATGTAGTTTTTTTCACATTTTCTATGGCACCTTGTTTTCTTAAAACTAAAAAATTCTGAATTCCACCAGTTGGGTTCTTCATCTTAAACTTGGGAGTATTCCACTTGGGTCTCGGACAAAACACCAAGTTCGATATGGAATACCAGATTATTTTGGTTCCCTCCTTTAAATTAACCCAGAGATAAACTTCTAAATTCATGTAAACCAATTTTTATCATTACCACTTAAATATGTTGTTGGCACCTCATTAAGTGTTGAATGCTCGTCCCTTATTCTTAATCTAAGAAAGCTTTTTTATGATTTCTCAATAAATTCAGCCGCGACATGTAGTTAGAACTCTCTACTTTTCCTTATAAATTAGTTGTTTTTTATCCACGATTCATTCAGTACTTGCCCCAGCTTTTGTTTGAAATCTTTTAATTCTACTTTCACAACATTTGGGTTTTTGTCTTCAATTTGTTTGCTTACTATGGCACCCTGGTTGTTTTGAAACATCATACATATGTATTGCCCCAGATATTGTGTTTTCTTAAATGAATGGTTCTCAAATCACTTTCGCGGTCATTGGAAAAACACCATTTCGAATATCTATATACCGGATTTATTTTAGAGTACCCCATGGGTTTACCCTTGGACTAAACCTTGCTAAGTTCATTGAGAACAATTTTTTCTCATTCCCAACAGCCTTACTGTTTGGAGCAAGTACTCCATTGCAGATAATCTTTTTCCCCTTTTCATCACATAAAATGCTTTGTTTAAATTCAATTTTCCCATCATTAGCGTTCTTTTAAATTTGACTTCTACTTATCTGATTTATTTTTTTGATTTATCCATGCGATTCATCCAAACTGCCCAGCACTGTCTATGGGATAATTTTATATTTTTATTTTCACAAAATGTAGCTTTTTTTCATCAATTTGCATCGGAGTACACCATGTTTTTTTGAAATCACAAATTGGTTTCCCACCAGCTTTTTTGGGAAATCTTTTAAACTGAAAAGCAAATTATTCCACTTCCTCTGGGGTAATAACATAGGCAAATCATACCCCGGCGTTAATAGTATCTCCCTCCTATTAGTATACCTTAAAGATCATACTTGCAGTCTTTGGGAGCATTTCTGTTGACTGTTTTTTTTGTTTGCCTGTTTTTTGTTTGAGTGTCTATGATGTAATGCATAGAATCAAGTGAAGCATGACTTCTTATATACAGGCACCAGTTGCCATGGCGCTTTGGTAAGTCTTGCGGACTGCTGTCATGAAGTAGCGGCTTTGAACCCCCAAACAATCATTGAAATCAAAAAGGCACCGTTGGGCCCCAAGTTATGAAGTAGCGGTTTGAACCCCAAAACAATCACTGAATCAATAAGGCACTGTTGGGTCCCATCTGGCACTTAGTTTAGTGTTGCTGAGTGTTGCTTAGGGACTACTGAAGTAGGGGTGAGACAGCCAATTAGTTTTGGCTGGACACATTGACTCTCTCTGCCTCCATGATAATTACTGTTGTCAGAAGGGAGCTTATCAGATGATATTTTACCATTGCTGGATCTGAACGGCAGCAACTGAGCCTTTTCAAGTACATCAGCAGCAGTGCAGTGTCTCCTCCATTGAGTGGCCACCTGATGACCTAATACGGATAGTTCACTAAGGGTTGCAAGTGCTGGGACTGGCTCTCGTTCCTAAGAGTGGGCTTTTTTTTGTATCAGAAAGAGTATCATGGGAATAATCGTAATAATGAGATGGCAAGGAAGATAAAATTCTACCCCACCATCACCACCACTCCCCATCCCCTAAACCAAATATTAAAAAATTAAAAAAAAAAACAAGAAAAAAAGAAAGAAACCTGAACAAGTCTCTTTGTCCTACCTTTGATTCCAGCTTTTTCTTGGTGTAGACGCCGTTGGCAGCGGTGCAGATATTGTTCACCATGATGAATGTGTACCCCAGAAATCGAAGGCCAAGTCGCTGCTGCAGACCCCACAGTAACATCAACATTTATTCGACCATCTGTTCTCATCAGTGTTCCTTTCCCTCCTGCTCCTCCACATATTCACTATCAACTTCAACCACAGCAAACCAATCCCACAATATTCACCATCAAAATAGTTCATGCGATCTGCATCAAAATCATCACCCACAGCAGCACGTCCAACATGACGTAAGTCACTGACTAATTTCCCAAAAAGATGTTCAGGAAAAAAAATATCGGGGAAGGTAGCGTCTGTCTTTCAATGTTGTTGTTGTTGTTGTCGTACCCTGGCTAAAAGACTCCAGGGATCATCCAAACAGCCGAAGTACTTGAACACTTGGTACAAATACATCAGCTGGGGATGAGAACATTACATGTGTGACCGTTTTGATTACCCGCCCCATGGGCAGCCACAACTCTGACTTCGGGGGAACTGTCTTTCAATGACAGAGTTACCTTTCTAAGTTTATGAGTCAAGCAAATGGATCTAGGTCAAATATTTGATTTGAAGCACACCCAGGAAAACAATTGGGATGTTAACTGTCTCATTACATGCACCTCTTTCCATGTTTTGGCATTTTCTCTCTGTGAATGAACTGTGAAGCTGAGTTATGGGGCAAAATTGCTCTGGTGCGTTACCACAGTGTCTGCCCTATGAAAGCTGCCTGGTCATTCTCACTGAATGGGAGCTCCAACACAGATTACCTCCCTTGCAGATTTTCAAAAAGCTTACTTCGGTGCAGGTGTTTTGATGATTTTGGTGTTGTTGTTGTTGTTGACTGAAGCATATGGCACATCATCAGGTTCCTGTCTTCCCACTGGGGTCCATAGAACACTAACTCGAGTTGGAATTGGTCAGGGTTGAGAAATCCTATAATGATATTTTGGCTTCTGAACACTGAACACCCAAACTTCCAGTTCTAAGTCTGTGACACCAACCACAATACCATGATGAATTGTGAAAAGGTCCAGTCTGTTGTAGTCTGTGTGAACTGTCTGTCTGGCCTTAACTGATTACAGCATCATTTGAATATCATGATGATTCACAGGCATGAAATTTTGGCCAAAGTGTGAAATGACAGTATCAGTGTATTCACTCTTTGTTGAGTTAAGCACTGTTTTCCATCTTTGCCAATGTTTCTTTGGTTCACACACTGACCAGTGTTAAACTGTTTACATTTCATTTGATTCAATGCCTTGACAAACTTATAAGAAATAAGAACCACTACAATTATGACACTAAAACTTCACAAAGTTATGAAGAGCATTTTCATCAATGATTCAGATATGTAAAGTTTTCCAAGTTTGTAACATTTCTTTTACATAAAGTCATCTCATCTTTACTGAACACTGCTTTTAACGACACACTCCTATGATGTGAGTTTGCCACAACCCATAAATTTTGCAGCTGCTTTGTCTTTGAAGGGTACGGGTCTTTGAAAATCCATATCAACAACAGAAGGTGAAACATGATAAAATCTGTGCAAAATCTACGGGTTGTGACAGACTTGCATAGGTGGGAGAGTGTAGTTAATTGTAACATCCATTAGATATCATTGGTCCTGTAGGACCTGTTTCACTGGAAATATGTAGCTCAAATTATGTTGCCAGTTACTTTTTCTGTTCTTTTTTGGTCATTTTTTTTCACTCACAAAACATCAACTGTATAACAATTAGATATTCTTGAACATCTTGTTTAGTTCAAGAGATACATTATCTTATTGTGTCTCTGAGTCATAAGCTGCCTAGGAAGCATAACAACGTTTATAACAGACAAGCATTCAGATTGGTACTTAAGATGGAACACCCTGAAGAGGAAAATATTGACAGGATCCTTTCAAACACAATACAGAAACAAAAAGCTTCAAAATATGTGTGATGAGTGATCAAAGAGCTTATTCTTTAACAGTGGAAATGCAACTGAAGGACAGAAAAAGAAAACACACACACACACACACACACACACACACACACACACACACACACACACACACACACACACACAAAACAAATTTGCACACATCATGCACTTCACGTGTAACAAGCAAGTGCTGGATGAAAACAGATGCAGGCAAACAATTCTGTTATCATGAATACAAAATCTTTCATACATTTCTTTACTTGGAAAGAAAAAAGTCAGTGATTCACATTCCAGGTGTCTGTATCTCTCAGCTGACTGATGTCAGGATATATATAAAAAGAAGCACAGACAACACCACTGCCATATAGTTTAAGATCGGAATGAAACTCATCTTCATCATCATCACTCTTGATAAAAAAAAGTATCAAATTCTGTGGTATGAAATCTGTTTAACGTCCCAACAGACACATAGATGATTGCACACATCTAATCAAGATAAGATTCAGAATGTCAGAATGCTATCATAAAAAAAAACAAAGAAAAGTGACGGAAGGAGAGGTTAAGCAAGAGAAAGGGGGCAGTTAGATATTGGTTAGTGTGTAAGAGGAAAACTGATCAAGTGAGAGAGATGAAAGATGAACATCTGAAGTGATGAAAAAACACTTGAAGATTATTACTTAAGGGACATTGTAAAATATTAGTCGTTAACTGAACAAGTGACACGATAGACAACCAACCCAAAACTTTTAACTTTCCTAGTTTTTACTGATGGCACAATGTCATGGTAGAAAGACTCCACTAACTCCCAGTAAAAATGACAAGCCCAAGAGTAACATCACTGAGACATACACACTTAACAGCCTGTGGCCCTTCATGTCCTGTTCTGATGGTGACCTCGGGTTTCGAATTTCTCTCCACATCTGCGTTTGAGTCTGTGTCAAAGTCACCAGCCTCTAGAGGGGTGTAAATCATGCAAGCTCAGCATCATGGCAAGTTTTGCCCTAAGTACAGGGCTCAGTGGGTGCTGTCCTGCAAACCACTGATACAGCGTCTTCTACAGTGGGTCACTGTCTTGACAACTCCATCCATTGCTTCCTGTGGACTGTACTATATGTGACAGGACTATGCAGGTGTAGCTGCGTGTGTGGTGGCAAGACTGATTGGTACCAGAGTATTACTCCTGACAGGATGTGCAGGATGAATCAGCAAACAATCAAACAAACAAACAATCAAACAAACAAACAATCAAACAAACAAGACAGGCAGCAGAGGATGTTGAGGGGAACAGGGGTAGGAAGGGATAATCAGGGAGGGTGGGGTGGAGCAGGTAAGTTAAAAGGGCAGATTGAAAAAAAAGAGCTATGCATGTTAAATCTGTTTTAAAAAACACCCAAACACATCAAAGATGACAGAACACACTCCAATCTCACCTGGCAGCGATGACGGCGCCAAATATCATCAAAAAGACTGTAAACTGAACAACTCGGCTAGCTTGAACTCTGCACAACAAAAATCCACACAATACATGAATGAACGGCTCCCAGTTCACTGCGAATCATCATAAATAAACTCAGTTCAAACATGCTTCACCTGGGTGTGGTAAGCTTTAACGAAAACAAATACATGATGCATTGCGTCATTGTGAATCATCATGAATGGACCTAGTTTTCAAATGGTTAACTAGGCGATGTAAATTTTCTTGAAACAAATAAATAATGGGCATATCATTGTGAACCATAATGAATGAACTCAGTTCCTGGTTGTTTCATTTGGATGTGGTAAATTTTTTCAAAGCAAAAAAAATGATGGGTGTGTCATGGAGAACAATTGTGATGGAATTCGGTATTCACAGTTTTTTTAGAACTGCGATGCTTCTATCAAGACAAACCAAAACAAAGTCTACCGGGCAGTGCTCTCGTCTCTCGTTCTCCTCAATGCTCATCTAAACACAAACAAACAGCTCCCCAGTCAACCATTACCTGTATTTTGCCTGACGGAAAAGTAAGCATAGCTTTGTTATTCTCTGATGTTATCTACCAAGAGTCCAAGTGGCCACTGTTTTTAAGCAGCGTCATTCTTTGATGTAATCTACCAATGCTTTTGAGCAGTGTCCTTCTTTGATGTTATCTACCAATGTTTTTAAGCAGCGTCATTCTTTGATGTAATCTACCAATGCTTTTGAGCAGTGTCCTTCATTGATGTCACCTGCCAGGGTTCCAACAGCCAGTTTCTTTTAAGTAGTGTCATTCACTGACATCCTCCACAAGGGTTCCTGACCATAGTTTTTAAGTAGTGTCATTCACTGACATCCTCCACAAGGGTTCCTGACCATAGTTTTTAAGTAGTGTCATTCACTGACATCCTCCACAAGGGTTCCTGACCATAGTTTTTAAGTAGTGTCATTCACTGACATCCTCCACAAGGGTTCCTGACCATAGTTTTTAAGTAGTGTCATTCACTGACATCCTCCACAAGGGTTCCTGACCATAGTTTTTAAGTAGTGTCATTCACTGACATCCTCCACAAGGGTTCCTGACCATAGTTTTTAAGTAGTGTCATTCACTAATATCATCTATCAGGGTTCCCACTGCCTTTTGTTTTTCAAGTAGTTTAATAATTTACTGATGAAATCTGCTATGGACTCCCAATGGCTGTTGTTTTTTTTCCATCTGTGTTATTCTCTGTTACCTACCAGCGCTGCCACTGGCTATTGTTTTAAAGCAGTCACTTGACCACTAAAATAGCATTCTAAGGGGTCATCACTAAGCATCTGAATCTTTTTCTTTATGTTTCAGCCATGTATCTTAAGTCGTCATTTTGTCTGTGAGGGCAGGCACATTGCTTGGCTCTTGCATTCTATTTTTAGCTTGCCTCATTGCTTGGCTCTTGCATTCTATTTTTAGCTTGCCTCATTGCTTGGCTCTTGCATTCTATTTTTAGCTTGCCTCATTGCTTGGCTCTTGCATTCTATTTTTAGCTTGCCTCATTGCTTGGTTCTTGCATTCTATTTTTAGCTTGCCTTGTGTCAAATGCACTGAGTATGAGTTTGGCTGTATTAACAACAACAAAAACCAACAAAAAAACTGCTGCCACTTTGATCTGTTATGGTTACACGCACAGCAGAAACTTAAATGGTAGACTCCAGTGACTGCTATCTGAATGATCTTTTCAAAGGATGTTTCGTGCATCATGACAAGCAACATGTGGGTCAATGGGAGCCATGTCTGCTTCATCCTTAGCCTGTCTTCCATAACTGCCGTCTAATCTGATGACGGCATGGCCTTCAAAGGGACTGGCTATGAAACTGACAGTGCGTCATGTGGTCTAAATGTCTGTGTGCTGTCGGTCACCCTGGATGCTGTCCGACACCTTTCTGTCATAGATCACTGGCTGTGTCACCTGTGCTGCTACCAGGTAATTTAACAGGTGTTCAGCAGCTTGTACACAAAGCACTGCACTGCGACAACACCTGCCTATTTGCTGAACCAGAGTCTGCCTCTGTATCTCACCATCCAGACCAATTGATACTGCATTTCTTGTGCACTTAGGGTTTCAGCAAATGAAGTCCAGCAAAAATTTTCAACTTCTCATTGTCTGTTTATTTTTTTTAATACAGAGTTTTATCTTCTTTGTTCCATGAATAGAACATGAGGTTTAACCACGGAAGGATTTTTTTTTCATGCATGTGACCGTTTTCTATCCCACCTCAAATATGGTAGCCACATTCTGTCTTTGGGGTGATGTTTAATCATAACACCAGTGGGTATAATGTGTGTGTGTGTGTGTGTGTGTGTGTGCGTGCACGTGCGTGTGCATGTGTGTGTCTGTGTGAGTGTGAGTGTGAGTGCAGTGTGTGTGTGTGTTTGTGTGTGTGTGTGTGTGATTGAGTATATGTGTGCGTATATGCATATGCATGTGTGCACATGTATGTACGTGTGCATGTGTGTGTCTGTGTGAATGTGAGTGTGAGTGCATGTGTGTGTGTGTGTGTGTGCGTGCGCGCGCATGCGTGGTCATGTGGGTATCATTCATCAAACTGACACCTAATGGCCTTCTTTCCTGTGAAAGACAGAATGTGATTTAATTCCTGATTAAGTTATCTTTCTATCCCCCCCCCCCCTCTCTCTCCATGCGCACATATATATATATATATATATGCACATCAACCCACCTATTTATATATATATATATATATATATTTCTACCCTCTCTCTCTCTCTCCATACAGATATCTATCTATGTATACATATATATATGTGTGTGTGGATGAGTGCGTGCATGCATGCGTGCGTGCGTGCGTGTGTGTGTGTGTGTGAGCGTGTGTGTGTGTGTTTGTGTTTTACAGTCTATGTCTCTGTGTGTCTCTGTGTGTGTGTTTGTCTGTGTCTATGTGTCTTTGTGTATGTGTCTGTCTATCTGACACTGTGTGTGTGGTGTGTGTGTGTGTGTGTGTGTGTGTGTGTGTGTGTTCAAAATACATATATAAAAGTAATGTAATCTACGGGCAACAAGCGAGTCTGTTTTTCCTGATTCAAACCCCAGCGGCAACTACACCAGCTTAGGTTCATTAGGGCATTTTTCCTGAGGTTATTCTTAGCTAGCCACAGGATTATCTCCTAATATGCATTTGATCGACAAACTGAGAACTGACATTAGAAATGTGAGTGCTTTGCATAGAATCAATCATTCACGTATGAGCAATATGCATAATAAAAGCTGAGCAGTATTTTGCTTGCTCTGTCAGTTACACAGCACCTGAACAGCTGGAAATCAATGGCAGTCACTTTTCTTTACTGTCACGTAACGCCATTTCCTGTTCGTTCAGCACTTCATGACAGTCAATGCACATGCTTTGTTTAGATTGCGTTGTACAACTTACTTGATTCATTGTTTTGCACTGTTATTTTCTTGCAGCTTTAATTACTGATTTCCGTTCAGGTGCTGGTTTTCTGAATTGAAAAAAAAAAAACCATGGCTGGTGCTGTTCACATACCAGTGTGCTTTACAGCTGGAAATTATGGCACACACGCACACACACACCAGTGAACTTTATAGCTAGAAATTATGGTATACACACACACACACACACACACATTCATACACACAGAACAGTGATTTTATTGGTGGAAATTGTGGAATAAGAAAACACACATGTATACACACACTCACAGACACACACACACACACACATTCACACACACACACACACACACACACACACACACACACACACAACACACAGACACTCATACAAACACACACAAACACACACACACACACACACACACACACACACACACACACACACACACACAGAGGACATCAGTTTAAAATGTCATATGAGAGATTCAGACGCAACTGAAGTTTGAAAAGATATCGACTCTGAAAAGAAAATCTTTCCTAGTTGTGTTCACCTCAGGTAAGGATAGATGATATTTCATTATGGACCGAGAAAACGATGCTTTACCTGCTCAGCCAACCCAATACATTGATTATTGTTATTCCTACATCTTGGCACTGAAGACTGTTGACCCACTGTCCTACTCCACAATCAATATCACACTTCACTCACCACAGAACCTTCATGAACTTACCCCAAGATGTAATATTCTGCAACCATGGTGAGAAAAATGGAAAATCTCCTCAGCACTGTGAACATGGGCAAACTGGACGGAAAAAAAAGCAGAAAAATAGATAAGAAATAAATGTATGCCTCCATCTGTATATATTTTCCTACACTTTATCAAAAACCTCTAGAGGAACCCGTGTCAAACTGGATATGAATTCAGTTGTATTGGGATTGTAGACCTGGATACACAAATATGTGTGTAGTGTACATGTTACATAATTATGCAGATAAATCAACAATTGACTTGAACTATATCTGTATCTATTGCTACGCAAAGCCATAACACTGATCTTATACTTCTTCTGCATGTGACTGACAATTTTCATCGTCCTGGAAATTGGTACTGTTCTGACAATGAAACACCTGTCCTACCTGGCTAGGACCACGAAATGCACACCAAGTTGTATTTCTGGTAAAATTCATGCCATCCATGGTTCCAGACAAACTCACCCAGGCTGAAAGCCTCTACATTTTTTCAGCCTGTACCTTTTTTGAAGATGCCACTTCTGTTATCCACCTTTCACAAACAAAGCGTATCTTCACCTTATCTGACCAATTCCTTAATGATGATGTGAAAATGAGCGAGTGACAGTAAGAGGAAGGAGAGAAACAGAAAGAGAGAGAGAGAGAGAGAGAGAGAGAGAGAGAGAGAGAGAGAGAGAGAGAGAAGAGAGAGAGAGAAGAGAGAGAGAGAGAGAGATTGTGTGAATGCTTCCTTTTTATACTGCTAAAAGTGCTGGAATACATCACACTGCTTTCATAGTCACTTTCACTCTGAGTAGCATGTATTGCCAAACATCCACCCCTTTCTACATCTTTTGGCTCCTGGGTTCGCTCTTCATTTGCCAGAAGAAAAAAACAACATTTCCAACCTCAAAAGCTCTCATGTGTACCTTAGTTTCTTTGTGCCGCCCAGTCCAAACACTAGGTTACCAATGTAGAACAATGGTAATGGCCACACCTGAAAGTAGAAGAAAATCGAAATTCTTTATAGGGATTTAAATCTTTTTCAGGAAGAGCAAAACAATCTAAACAAAACAACAACAACATTACCAACAAACCTGTCCCAGAAAAAAAAAAGCCTCTTTAAAAGAAGGAAGTCTCTACTCAGCAAACTTTTAGAGGAAGCTGCCATTGCATACATCATGGTCAAATTGTTTGTAAGTTTATCATCTATGGGAGATCTGAAATTGGCTGACAGAATTTTCAGCGGTTACAAACTACCAGACAGCCTGGTTGGCTGGTTGAAATTTTCACCTTTTCTGTTTCTCAGAATATACAACATTCAAATAATTCCTTGGCAGAAATTTCAACAGTTTTCCAGAGCTTTTCGCAACCCACTGATTTGTTTTTTAAGGCCTCATGTAAAGACAGGGAAACATTATGTATGCTAAAATGGAATACACACACACCACTGAAATATACCATTGGCACACTGAAAAGGAGATAGTAATCAGCAGCAACTGGCATTGATAATCAAAACACAGATGGCACTTCTCAGGACTGCCATCCTGTTCTGAAAACTTTCTGCATTCTCCTAATTTTGCTTTCAAAAAAAAAAAAAAGAAGAAAAAAACTATTACAAAAAATAAATTCAAAGACCCATGATTGAAATTATGCGTTCCAAAGGCTTTTAAGACCTTGAAATAGGCATTTCAAAGTTTAAGACCTCTAAATACCTTTAAAAGTAACTGAAGAATCTGCACACACAAAATAAAACCCCAAGGTAACAGTCACAATTCTCTAGTCCTTTTGCCGCCAGTCACAAGCATAGATACATGCAGACCTTCTCGGTGTAACACCTAGCAAAGGAAATGAAACAATATAATATAACTTAATGCGTCTGTTTAAGAGCTGCTTCCTGTTCAACTCCAACTCCTACCATTCATCCTGTATGAGTTTGTATTTTTCATGAGTAAATATCATTCAGATTGAGCGTTTTGTTTTAGTCTTATCACAGGACATTACACGACTAAATCTAACATCCTGTAGTTTGGTAATGGGTTGATAATACTTATGGGGTAGAAGTTTGCATATCAGGCAATAAGTCGATAATAATTATAGGTAGAATTTAGCATATCAGGCAATGGGTTGATAACACTTATGGGTAGAATTTTTCACAGTAGATCAAAGAATCTGAACATAAACTTTACAAAATGATCACCGAACAACTTCAATTCAAAACTTGTGAAAATGGTAACAGAACTTTGTCATACGACTCGCCTATTCTTCATTTGTATTAATTGCAAGAAATAGCATGATATATTCTTGTCACAGTGTTGTAATTGATATAAGACTTACATGATCATGGGCCAGAGTGTTTGAACAAAAGACTAAAAGATCACCAAGCTGCAGTATTTCAATGATCAGAATGAAGCACATTTGTAATGTACCTGTTTGAACGTGCTGAGAGAGGGGTCTGGGAATGACACCATCTCAGCAGACTTGGCAAAGTACAGCAATATTATTCCCATCACCATCTGAAAGCAAATTTGATATACAGTGAACACAACATTCATTTCTCGAAATGATTTTCATGACTAATAATCCACTTGCGATTGGAGAGGCATCAGGAGAAAGAAAAGCTTACTTTCGCTCTGTGTCCTGGGGCTGTTAAAGTTTACATTCCTCACAAACAACAAAATTTACATTCCTCACAAACAAAAAAAATTACATTCCTCACTAACAACAAAATTTACATTCCTGACAAACAACAAAATTTACATTCCTCACAAACAACAAAATAAGGTGCAGCCCGACTGGTTTACCAAACAGACAAGGGAAAGCACTGTCAACTGTTATCCCTTCATACTTTCATGTGGTCACAGAAGATATCAATGCAAAGAAGATAGGTATTTTTGTTTTTTTGTTTGTTGTTATTATGTGTGCGTGTGTGTGTGTTTTAATGCAAAAATATAAGTGCATAGTTTTCACATCCCTGAAACAAGCAGGCAAATAATGTATGCACACACACACACACACACACACACACACACACACACACACACACACACACACACACACACACAAATAATGAATGCAGACAACGAGAATGAAACTGATCTACCACTAGAAAGCTTGATTCATGCAAAAATGTTATACGGTATGATGCAATAGGCGCTTTGAAAAAAAAAAAAAAAAATCAAACAAATGGAAAATGAAAAAGACAAACAAACCCAGACCTGATGCAGTGTGCATGATGATACCCCTTTAAAAATACTGATTTAGTGAAACAAATAATCAAGGAATGAGGAGTATCACCATTTTCATTCTATAAAAACTCTGGCTCTGTGAGATCCATGACGTAGGAACGGGAGGTGCTAAAGGTACAGAACGCTTGTTTACCAATGAACAAAAACGCACAGTGTGGTGCAATGCGTAACTAATAGTGAAGTTACAGCTAAGGCATATTTTACATTATGGCAGAAAATTTCACAACTTCTTGACAAGACCTATATAATTATTATATATACTTAGCATGTAATTACTTGCAATCCCAAACATATAATGCCGAGTCATACACATTGCAGAGAGAAAGAGAAAGAGAAAGAAAGAGAAGAGAGAGAGAGAGAGAGAGAGAGAGAGAGAGAGAGGAGAGAGAGAGAGAGAGAGAGGAGGAGAGTGAGAGAGAGAGAGAGGAGGAAGAGAAGGAGAGAGGAGAGAGAGAGAGAAGAGAAGAGAGAGAAGAGAGAGAAGAGGAGAGAGAGAGAGAGAGGAGAGAGAGAGAAAGTGAAAGAGAGAGAGGGAGGGAGGAAGGAAGAGACAGGAGAGAGAGAGAGAGAGAGAGAGAGAGAGGAGAGAGAGAGAGAGAGAGAGAGAGAGAGAGAGAGAGACAGAGAAAGATGGATATATGTTGGTTGAGTGCATATGGGTATGTGACTCTGTGGGTGTGTCTGCATCTGTATCATGCATACGCACATATGTGCATGTTTGTGCAGGCATGTGTACATGAGTACTAGTATGTTTAGGGTGTAACTGTGTGTGTTGCTTTTTTCTGTCTCATAAACCACAGACTAAGAAGGTTACACTGTGTATACTTAATCTGTGTCATAAACTATGCTAAAAATAAACGACCCACATGACCTAAATAATTAAATTATTCAGTGTGTCAGTGTGTTTACTTTTGTGTCACTTAAAAAAGCAGTGTAGTATATGAGTTGGGTTTTTGTTTTGATTTGTTTCTTTTTTTGCATTTTCACACTCTTTCAGTGTTTGTTATTTACTGTTCTGACTGTTGTATTTTCGCGTGTACTTCATACACATTTAATGTTTTAAATGTGTACATCAATTCAAAATACCCTTTCTCTACTTTAATACTGCTACTGATACTACTACTCATGCTGGTTTGATGCACTCTGATAATGCTGAGTATCTATCACACTAATTTAAACTATTTTTGTAATATGATATGCACTATTTGGTTTGGAAACCCTCATCAGACCTTTGACAGCAGTTTGAATAAAGCAGGCAAGCAAACAATAAACCTAACATGACCATAAACACTTTCTTGTCCACACGGACCCCAATACCACAAAATATTCCAAATGTATTGGTGTTAGTTTTCCAAGCAGCTCTTTGAAAATCTGAAAAATCGTCAAGTGCTAAGTAGATTAGGACTG
>CM031606.1:50176658-50191855 GCA_018398815.1 Conus ventricosus
AACAAACATAGATAGGGTTAGGCAGACCTTAGTACATCTACAGTATGGAGAGGATTTAGTGTGTGGCCAGCACTCATCTTCTATAAATTCTTCCAGATATACCAATGACGGATGTTACTACTACTGGCGATTAGAGCTGCCATAAAAAGCTTGGCTACAGCAATTACTGCTGTAAACCAGTTGCAAAGTCCGGTTGAGAAAAGAGGGGCACAGCAAACTAGGGCAATGCGATATCAGGAGAATAAGCTCCACCCTAGAGCGGCCAAGGCTTGCAGTAGCAAGCCGTTTTCAGCGCTCCACACTAGAGCGGCCTAGGTTGCAGTAGCAAGCCGTTTCTTCACTGACGTAAATCTATTTTTGATACTGACTCATGCAGGATGCGGTACTGGGCACTGTTTAGTGTGGGGCTGCTTTAGCAACAGTTGCGGCGCACTGTAAGACGGCTAGAGGAAAGCCACCAAGCAATACTGGGTCATCAAGGCGAGCTCGCCTGTTTGACCTAGAAAGCGCACGACCTTCCACTGACGTAAGAGCTATTTTTAGATATGCTCATGAGGACGCGGTCGGTTTGTTTAGAGTTGACTGCTTGAATTTCCACCAAGCACTTCATGGCTTTGTATTTATTTCTGTGATTATGGCTTCACTGCTTCGCTTCAAGTCTGCTTCTACTTTTGGCTGTGACCACACTGCACGCACGATCCCCCACCCCACCCCAAGCACGCACGTCCCCCACCCCCACCCCCAGCCGCACGTTCCCAACACCCCCACCCTGGACTGTCTATTGTGTGTTTGTTGGTTTGTTTGTGTTTGTTGTTTGGTTTTGTCCTGCCCCCCCTCGCATGCACACCCCACCCCCTCCCCCCACCCACGCATGCACAACATCAAGTTTCCTTCTATGTTTTTAACTTAGTTATTCACAGTTCTTACTTGAGTTCTTCTATGTTGGTCCTTAAGTCATTCTCATGTTATCCCAAGTTCATACTTATGTTACTTCACTTAAGTTTTTAATTAAGTTGCGCAAGTTTTTATAAGTGCTTGATTAAGTTCTTAATTAAGTTCTTATAAGTTTTTGATCAAGTTCTTAATAAGTTCTTGATTAAGTCATCTCTAAGTACAACCAAGTTCGTATTTCAAGTTCTTTATAATTATCATAAAATACAATCTTTGTTTTATATTAATAGCAGATGGTTCATATCGTACACACACGCCTCAAAAAACGCGTCTTCGTTGAGGATGGTCTTGCTCCAGCGTTCTCGCATAGATCTTGAAGGAAGGTTTTACATCCGAACAACCCGCATTGATTACAATTCTGGTCTATGGAATGTCTTTTATAGACTCCCAGGTCTTTATTATTGTCTTCATTCCATTTTATAATACGCCATTGATCTATTTTTATAAAAAATTAAAATTTAGTTCTTACATATTATTCCATTATAAATGGAACAAAATGTTGCTTTGTTTTGCGGTTTTGGCGTGCAGTTGTCTTTTCTGCATTTTAGCCGGTTCAGGTTGTTTTAACTTCATTTTGTTTATGTTGCACATTCTTTATATGTTTTTATAACAGTAAAAACCTGCCCCCAAACAGCAGCAAGGCGCGCCAAAAATGGCAACTGTTTTAAGTTCAATATCCATGAAGACTTTGCCCTTTATCACATGGAGTTTTTATGCTGCATTGAATCAACTTGTTTCTGGGTTTGGCTGTGTTATGTTTTCATGATGAGTCCTATTCTGTAACATTAAGTTTTTTTGTCTGTTCACTCTGCTAATTTTTTTCCTGCTTCATCTCGCCCCAGGATTTTTAATGGTCTCCACCTGATTCAGAGTTTTCTGCTTGATTTCCTGGCTTGGTTACTTTCTCCACTGATTCAGTGTTTCTGATTCTGCTGATTTTCCAGCTCGCTTCATTTTGAAGGGAAATAAATTCTATATGATTAAATGTTATTAATCCATGCTTTATGGCGATAACAATGTTCCAAATCTGTAGTATAGATCACCACCCTAGAGACTCTAATGACGTTGTTAGAACTGGATCTTGCGTTAAATCATTACGTAAGATCTTGTTCAGAATCAATGGAGCAAATCTACTGACTATTTTAGTGTACAAAAATAAGAACTTTTTGCCCCACACTTTTTTACATTTAGACCAGCTGCGCTTCATACCTGTTATGATACTTGAAAATGTCTTGCGGGTCGACATCTGTTGAATCTGTTCAATGCTAAATTCAGTTCGAGGAAACTGTTTTGTTTTTCCACACGCTGCCAAAGAATACAGCCTCTCCTTTTATGGCATTATAGCTTGGTTCAATCAACTTGGTTCATTCATAGTTCAGGAAGGTTTAGGCGCCTGTAGCTGTAGTAGATCATCGTCTGTTTCATGTTTTTTAATAATTATAATTATTTTATTTTATAAAATATGAGCACCGAAAAAACTGTTACCAAACCTTGTATACCATTCAGCTGTTATTGAGGACTAAGTGTAGGAAACTTCAATGCTTGGTAAAAGCTTTGTAAAAATAAAACCGGCAGTTCTTGGCAAACTAGACTTTGAGGTTTCAGCAAGACTGATTGCTATCATTGAGCTTCGGTTGCCACGAAAGATTTTCTAAGTTAAGCAAGGATATGCCAGACTATATAAATATGTAAGAAAAAAAAAATACATTTATAAAAAATGCTTCACTCGCAATAAGGATATGCGGCGCTGTGGTGAATGCCGCTTGCTTAGTCGGAAGTAATTTCGCATTAGTAAACTGCGGAGATGACGGCGAGAGAAAGTACATAACAAAGCTATGGAGGAACTAGCAGCTGGCACAAGATGCCTATGATAAAGCAGAGACTTGAGCAGTTAGATTTTATTAATGACACACTAGAAAAAACAGGGCATGCAGCTTACAATTAAAGATTTTGATCAAGCAATAAAAAATATTATATAGTAACAGGCACACCAGTCCAGAACATTGCCCCCCACCAAAATTCAGTGAATTTTATCACCCCATCCAGAAAAACAAAGATGCAGAATCGCGTTTATTGTCGTTGGTATGACCGTTTGTGTATTTTGTTGCACATAAATATTGGCTGAGTAAAAAAGATCAAAATTTATTATTCGCCAAAAGGATTTTTGAAGGTAATACAGCAATAACTAAAGCTAAGCCAAGCGGCAGGTTGTTCGTGAACAAACAGCAAAAGACATGGTTATCTGAACAAGCGATTTGGCAAATTTATTTACCGGCGCCATAGAGAATACATAGACCACACTTTGTCAATACAACTCCAAACGACACCCTTACAATGGATCTTTTATATTTACCCTCTGATAGGATTAGACGAAAAGATTTAAGTACGCCATTACCAGTCATTGACATAGCTTCCAATAGAATAATTTTTTTGTTTTTAACCCAAAAAATTAAAAAAAAGATGCTGACCTTAACACAAATAGAGTGCCTCTGTGTTTGTGTTGCATGACAACTGTATAACCACGAGGACCTTAACTTTCCCTCGCATGATCAAGTCCGTTGATGAAAGAATTAAGGCCAAGGAATCAATTATTGTTAAAAACAGACGTTTCCTTCAAAAGAGGCATTCCAGGGAGTTCACAGATCACAGTGCTTTAGTTGAAAACTTTAACAAAACAGGTGCTGAAAGACTTTTTCTCTACAGTATCACAGAGAGCTGATTGACATTCTAGCAACACAGATATGGGTTAGAAGATTGCCCTCAGTTTTGCGCGCAATATCGCTATGAATATATGAAGAATTTTAAAGGAACTAATACCAGTAAAGCAATTAAAAGAAAACAATAAATGTGTTGAAGTAGAGTCTTCATCCGGCAAAACTATTACCGTTTGGTTTAAAAGTAAGGTAACTATATTTACGGTGGAAGCAGAAAGGGGACACTCGCATCAGGGCAAACAGATCCAGTTTGGAGTGTTGACCCGTACGAAATAAAAAGAATTGTAAAGGATGAATCCGCCCGTGTATTATTTACGAGAAACGGGACACAACAAAACAACCAGTCCTCAAGATCATTCTGTGAAGGAAGAATGCAGATATCCCTCCAGACACAGTTCCGGCTATAATTTTATTTTACGTAAACTCATATTTTGGTTTATAATGGCAAGGCCAGAAGGAAGCGCAGAACGAAACAAGAATGGTAAAGGAAGAGTCCTTGAAAATGATACGGAATCATTTCAGGGTGTAATGCTATTAAGGAATCATTTTCGAGGATTAATCCAATGCATGCTAAATTCATCCAGTTCACCTACAACTCAAACCCCCAAATTGGGAAAAGGAATATCTTGAATATAAAAAAAATTCGACTCGTTCAAGCAAACATGAGAAACAGGATTTAAATGAATTGGATGAAGCTATGATTGATCTTATAATAAAAAGTTGATGAACAAAATTTAAACCCCCCCGTTTATGCGGCCTCAGTGCCGATTGCATATGAAAACTCTGGATTACAAACAACCGTTTTGTGTTTGTTCTAATCTAATGAGTCTTTGTTACAATGTTGTGTTGTATCTCATGTAGATTAGATTCGCAGTTCTCACGTTGTCATGATGGAAAAGTCCTTATTGCAAACAATGCTTTCTATGTAGTTGTTCATGTGATAGTTTGACTGACAACACTGCGAGATATACCCTATGCTTTTCTTTTAATGATTTTCTCCTGGCTCGAAAATAATGTACATTTTGACTTCTACCCCCACATACTCCCTTGTTTCACCTTTCTGATAATTCATCTCATCTTTCCTAAAACCTTCTTGTTTAGTAAGTTTGAATGCAAAGGCGAACTCTTTAGGGTATCAGGATGTATCATACCATTCCCGCATGTCCTTTTAGCTACTTCCCATTTCCATGTCTTTATAGATATCTTCAGTTAGGAATAATCTATAACAAAACTATCTGTATCTGTGTTAAAGTACGCTGTGACTCAGGATACGAGGGCTTAAAGTAGTCATAAAGAAATTCTAACATCAAAAGCTTTGGATAATTCTAAAACAGTAACCCGATAAAACAGGTTTGTCCATATGACTTTTTTTTTTTTTTCATCCATTATGCCAAAAAGCTGGTCATGAAATCTTCTGAAGTCCTGATTAATTTGGTTTGAAGTTAGCTTTAATTGCTTCGTTCTCTTTGGTGACCAATCTGACGTCTTTGTCTTGTGCGGATTCTCATAGTCTTTCGAAACAGCTGTTGTTCATCAGCTTGATAAAAAGTCTTTTTCTGAAGCCAACTGTGGATTTTTATAATCTACCCCCCGTTTTCTTCATGATGTATGGTTTCATGAACTGTTCTTGTTCGAAGCAATTTACGATGGAAGCTGTTAACATTTAAACCACGTCTTAAATAAAATTGTAGATATGCTGTAATGACAGACATAATTTTTTTTGCCCCGTAAGATTAGCACAAGTTTGGCGGCTCTCTTGGATTCATCTTTAGACTTT
Source organism: Conus ventricosus (assembly GCA_018398815.1). NCBI lineage: Eukaryota > Metazoa > Mollusca > Gastropoda > Neogastropoda > Conidae > Conus > Conus ventricosus. The sequence goes on from CM031606.1 coordinate 50,182,101, forward strand.
GCTGCTAATGGATAGTATATGAGGTCTTGGGGTTCATGAGGATATTCTAATCAACTTCTAGAATGAAATCCACGCTGTTGATCAGGCGTAAACTTGCCCAACACTTTTAATGCCTTTTGAATAATTAATTAGGGGTCGCGCCTGTGTACATTTTACAAAGTTGCGTAATGAAGCGATTGAGCCAATTGCCCATCCATACAGATTGTTTGCATTCTAAATTCATGAGATAGTTAGACCTTTTACTTGGATCATAATGACACAAGTATTTGTTGTTTGCTTTTCCATAATGATGCGACGCCTTACTAATTCCTCCACGAATCCGTTTTCAATCATTCTGAATCATTGGTAATCTGACAATAAATCAATCTGTACTCCAGTAAACTTTAAGAAAGGTCCCAGCTCATCCCGCGGGCAGAATATAATGCGCGGGTTCCAGGGCTGTAATGTTTCATGCAGGTCCTTTCCTATAATTTTCAAGACGTCCGCAACAAACATTCATCTGCCATTAAATAGGAGTTGATAGTCTCCATCGTTTTACAATCTAACTTTTGGCCAAGGCATCTTGAGCATGCCTGGTAATCGGAGTCGCTGATGTCCTTTCCTCTAGACTAGAAAGAACGCGCCTTTAGGTGGAGTGTATCTTTATCAAACCTTTCCAACAGTCATTGTACTCATAAGGACTAAAACACCCTTTCTACAAGTGTTGGGTCAAAATATTCGTCCGTTTTTGGGCAGGAACTTTAAGGACATATGCTCAGCGCTCTAATGGCCCAATCATGTGTTGCATAGAGTCGTGAAAGGACATGGTATTTAAAGTGAAAAAACATGTACTTTTCTGATGAACTGTGCAATGCATGACACCTGAAGGCGCGTTGTTGGTTACTGCTTGCTATATTAGATGAGAGTCGTAACCTCGCTAGTTATGAAGAAAGATGGGCAGTTCATGTCTTAGGATCAAATTTAGTTGTAAGATTGCATTTGTTATGCGCCCCCGACTACTGGAACCCTTTCCGCTAATGTGATCAGGTCTCTTACTGAGGGCTTTACAATCTTGGGCGTTAGCTCTAAACCGCAAATCCAACAATGGTGGCTGAGTCATACTGTTGTTGGTCTTCAGGCGTCATTATGATTTCAGTTAAATTCAGATTATTAGATACAGTCCTTGCGCACTTGCTGCATGGTTTTAAGAATGTTTCTGCAGCATGAGGCCCTCTATATAATTCTGGTTCTGATAATCGCCATCCGACCTGATCCAATAAATGAAGGCAAATGAACAAATCTGGATGATACTCATTAAGACCGTTTTTTTCGAAGTTTTTGTGGTGCTTTGGCCCTTCATAAGAAACAATGAGTGATTCGAAGTCTGGGGCGCTATACTACGTTGGACTGTTTGCAGCCGTTTCCAGTTCTTAAACTAACTTTAGGATTCCTGGCGGGGGCGTAGTTAGTTCTGTCTTACAGTCTACAGAATTTCTACAATGTTTTATATGTTCAAGCGCGGCTTGAGAGGTTGGAATTCTTGTTACACATATTCTACAGAATTCTTGTTTATGTCATGTTTTGAAGTATGCGCTAATTAATCTGCTCATGTAGCGTATCAATGTGTAATGGGGCAGCCTGCTGGCGCAAACATTAGGAGTATGTCCACATGAACTTTTGGCTGGTTGCCTATTGTTGGAGCACTGTTCTTGGACACTTTAATTGGCACCAAATTTGTTTCCTCATCCCAGTGTATTCATTAACAGTTATTTGGGTTGTTTTGTTCTTCAAAACTGACATTTGGTTTCACTAACAGGAAAGGATTATTCCATGATTGAAGTTAAGATTTTGGCGTATTGCCGATAGTTAGTCACTCTTTCTGCGTGTGTGCGCGGACAATGCTGCAGGCCTTTCAAGTAACGCACCACATGAAAATTTGTGTCTGAATTCTTTTATGTTTTAAAATGCTCTCTTTAAAACCAACTCCGAGGTAGCGGAATGTAAGCCTTGGCCTACAATCGGTGCTTACTTAGCCGGTTTTAAATCTAATCTATAAGTCTTCGCCCTCTGACCAACCAGAGCCTCTCTATTTTTGCTTCTTCAGCGGCAGCCGTCAATGTGCAAGCAGTTCGTCTGCCCAACGAGGTGTTAAGTCGTTAATGAGAAAGAATAGTCTGCTGTTTAGTTGGGAGACCCAGACTTCTAGATTTTCTTCGTTTATTGATTACATAGTCGATTTAAACAGCTAAAATTACCTTTAACTGGCGGTCTATTGGTAGTTTGCCTGGAACTTGAGAAAAGCCATGAACAAACACTTGCCTGTACGTTTGTGGGTCAATGACTTCTAAATCAATATCATTCATGTGCTCTTGAGAAACGCACTCTCTCGAGCATTCCTTCAAAAATTGTTATTGTCCTTTCATTTATCCCTTAGGCCATGCTGTCTTTCTTTTTCTAAGCAAATATTTATTTAATTAAAAAAAATACTTAATCTAGAACCATATCAACGGTCTTTTTGCGCTTGGACTCATAAATACTAAAGTAAATAAACACCTTTTGGTGTTGTTAATGTGAGCCTGATTCTAGAAAACAGAGATTAATGTCTCGTTTACTTTTTTTAAGGCATTCCTTTTTTACCTATCGATCTGGGGTATCGGCTTCGTTGCTCCGCAATCAATATTGTCACCCCTTTCTTGACGATCCCCCCCCCCTCTACACCCTTTTGTCTTTGTAGTCATCAACGGCCTGTAACGATTAAATTCTTCATCCGTGATGTTTGAGTCCAACTAGCGCTTTATTTATTGTCAGTTTAAACGAGGCTAAGTTTAGCCGTTATTAGTTGAACCATAGCTGTGTTCTGCTTTTGTGTGTGTAGTTTTTATTTTTTTGCTAGCAGCACATACGGCTAATGAACACAGGCCAAGAGACTAAAGACAAGCCGCCTAGAGGATAAGCTGCGGGCGCACCTATACCTGTTGCTAAGAGACCAACACTCGTTCCTGCTGATAGAGCACTTTATAGTTGATGCTCCAGTAGTAACATATGTAACAGCATTGAAGGCAGCAGAATACCTTCGCCGTTTTGCTGTATTTTGGAAAGGTCTTGCTTAGTTTTTGTTGCATTTGCGTAATGATTTGTTAATCTGAAGGCTTTTACTTCAGGGGTTTCTATAACAGCAGGAATTGCTGCTATCGATTCCTTTTTGGCGGCGCCTGTAGGCCCATTTGGATAATGTTTAAACAGGACATGCTTTTTATAAATGAAAAAAATATAAATTTAGTTTACTACAGTTTCTAATCTGTTAGCTTCATATTCAGCTGCGCATCATATAAATAATAAAAACTAATGTACATTAAGCGGTTATCAGCTTCTTATTCTTTTTCAATTTGAATGTTTATTACGTCTCTCACGTTACCGCTTCCCTGAAACTGATTATCTCTGTTGACCTTAGGTCAATCCATAAAACCCGTATTTTGTTGTTAAATAATCATCAAGTCTTACGCTGTGAAGGTGTAGATCTTTAAGCCACACGGTCAACGGTTGGATTTCTACACCTACCACCTCCCAAACAGTTTTCTTTTTCATCAAAAATGCTGATAAGGTTTAGCCCGCTAGCATAGATTTGTTAGGGACTGCCCTCATGAAAATTGTACTGTCGTTATTTTTGGATATAAAAACTTTCCTTCCTATTTTGCACGGTTTTCTTCCATCTTCAACCCAGCAAAACTAACCTTTAAGCGATCTTGCTGAGACGCTAAAACTAAAATTCATTATAGTGTCTGCCCTGCTTCTGGGATATGTGAATGATGTGAATACTCTTTCGAATATATTTGCTAATTGGACTGATATGTGGCTTAATCAGCCTTGCCTAAATAAAATTAGGGTTGATAACAACGTCAAACTCTACGAGATGTCAGAAATGCTGTTACTCTTGCTTCGGTGTCTGTTGATTTGATAACCCGTTTGTATTCATTAAAAGTTAGTTCATAGGACAATCTGTCTTTTAATGCTCCTTGAAAGTATGCGCATGCGCTTTTAACAACTCAAATCTAAGGGAATGAATAAAGCGTTTTCCAAACGCAAAATTTACAAGGGCCAAATAATTTTGCCGTCTTTAGTATCTGACGGCACCTATTCTTTATGTTTCTAGTGATTCTTTCATTTTCTATTCCTTGTAAACGCAAAGTCAGCCCTTTCAGTCCGGTTAGCCATAGATCCGATAGGTTAAAATATGTCTGCATTGTGTAAAGAAAATATTTCTTGACCCTCAAGTTTTTTTAGAAATTTTTCTTAACGATTGCCCGCCCCAGATTCTGTACAACTGTCCTGTTGGGGTGTTGTTGAAGGCGAGCGCTATTGAAAGTAAGACGCGCAGAGCGTGGCACCAAATCACGTCATTTGCTCCTAGGTCTGGAAATTAGACTGTAAGAATTGGTGTTTCTGCATAAATAGTAGGAGATTATTGGAACAGTAATAGTCCGCTTATTTCCCTCACGCCAAAGGGGTCTTTCAGACTTCTTGGGGTTAAGAATCGAGCCCTGTGCTTGTGACTTTTTTTTTATACAGCAAAATATAAAAATTAATTAAATTATTTTAAACTGGCCAGCATTGAAGATGCAGTAGATTATGATGTTTTGATCCTGGTGACGACATGAGTGAAATGATCCATTTGACACGGCATCGCTCTATGCTCTCAATGCGCATGAATTATACCAGAAAGTAAGGTTTAAATCATTTTACGATAAGTTTAGGTCAAGAACCTCCGAATTTATAGACCCAAATGATTTGAATTAAAAGATGATCTTTGTCTGAAAACGATAAGGGCAACTTGTTCGGCTTACAACTAAACCAGACCATCAAAGTTTTAGCCAAGAGTACAATTATACAAAGACTCAGTGTGAAAGATAAAAATGCCTTGGCATTGCTAGACGAAATTAAGGGCGCGAAGGCTGTTGCTAAAACTTCAAAACACACTACAATAAAGGATATCCCGCCAGATAACCAAATGCCAAAAACATGGAACTTAAAAGAATTAAATCCAATCAGCAGGCGAATTCATAAATTCAATAGAAGCAGAAACCAGTTTTCAGAGAAACAGCGTTTAAAAACATTAATGATTCTCCCATTGCCTATGCGAGAACTAACGTAAGGCCCTTGATCATGCTTTAAGAACCATTTTAGAGGCGAAATTAAAACAATTAGCAAAACTAGGTAAACTAGATGATGCATATAAACAAAAGAGGAAAATAGAAAAAACTCGTTGAGGCTGATGACGCCAAATTCGAGTACTACTGATATTAAAGAAAGATTAGCCTAAAGACTAAAGATCTTGAACAAGAAGATCAGCAAGACTAGAAAGTGCTAACTACTACCGAGACAAATTACGAACTCAAGTGATAGAATAGAGAAACTATCCGGAAAATTTTATATGAAGAGCAACGCTAGCGTACGAATACGTAACGCTGTTTAGAGAGCACGGCGTCACATTAGCACGCGTTTATAAGCGGCCTTTAGATTTGCAATTAATGTTACACTGGTGTTGACTATTACAGGCGGCCGGTGGCCATAGTTAGTACCTCCACCGCCATCGCTCCGTTGATAAATCATGGGTAAAAAAACAGTTGATCATATTGAAAGTTTATTAAAAAAAATCGCTGGTAAGCTATAGACGTCTTTACATGGGCATATTAGGGGGCATTGTCAGCTGGCTTTTGTCTACTGCAAGCAAAGTAGTTGGCTTTATGGCCGAGAGCACTTATGGGCATTGTTCTTGTAATAGTTGGGGTACTTTTTTGTAAGATAAAGACCAAGTAATCCTATGCCAGTTATCCAAGAACATGCGATGTCTTTTCATATTCTGTTGGTCTTCAATGACTTTGGGGGTTTGGACTTCGGGGATTGGATGGGGGCTTAATCTTGGTGTTCTTTTATTGTTTGTATTATACTGGCCTCATAAATTTATGTCGTTTTTATCTCCTCCCAAACACCTACACTTCTGTTTCATGGCCTGCTATAAGAATTCATTTTTATAGTTTATTATTGTACCTATTGAGTCTAGGTAGAGGCAGAATGTATAATACCCAGTGGGGCAACAAGCAAAAGTCTACTTCGTTCTTGCGTATTGTAAAAAACATGTTGGTACTTGAATATTGAAGGTAAATCAACTGTAGACTTATGGCGTCCTCATAATTTGCTTAAGTATTGTTTTTGGGCGTCAAAGCCAGTAGAAGGATCAGTTATGCTCGATCTTGCCGGTGCCTTGCGACCTAGCAAACACCCAAAGTAAGTACGAATAGAGTCGTTTGTATTCGTTTATTCCCGCCCTTGTTAGGCCCTTAGACGTGTTTAAGATATATGTTGTCCATGCTGTTTTTTGCTTCATGCTGTAGGGGACCGGCTCCAACAGTTTGTGCCAAAAAGAAAGATTTGAAAGGAGGATGGCCCAGTCATAGTTATACTTCTGTGCGTGCCCCGAAATAAGGGTCGCCTTAGGCCATGATTATGATCCAACTTTTGTCTAATGCCTGTCTTGATGTATAATTAAATTCGTTACAGATCTTTCAAAAGCCTTCGTGTCTATTCTGTTGCTGAGTGGATTAACCGGTTTGTCATTTGATAATGGGAGCTTGCCATTCAGTCAAAATACGTCCTGAAGGTTGTATATAAAAATGAAATCTGTACACTGACTCACCAAAGGATCGCGGTGATTTAATGATCAGCATACGACACTCCACACCGTTGTGCGCAAAACACGCAAATGTTTAACTGGGTTTCTGATTTAAACTGCATCGGATGACTAAAACCACGCTTCTTGGATGTGGTCGTTTTCAAGGTGGGTTATGCTAGTCTCAATGGAGTACGCACCTTTTTATGAAAAAGAGCAAGTCTGGGTCAACTGCAATGTCAAGAGTATCAGTTGCTATATTTTTAAGATTGTAGTGCGGCCAACAGAATATTTTGCGCCAGTATATTTGAATGCACTCATTTTTATTCTGTTTAAAAAATGTTTGTAACAATAACAACCCAAGACCGTCCTTCGTTTTTAGAACATGCTATTGATAACAATTGCGGAAGCAGAATGGTTGCGCTCCATGAAATATTCTACAAAGTCGTATGGTTTAATATAACTGCATCCAGGAAGAATAACAAGATTCTAAAAGTTAACAGAGCAGGGACCAAAATGAGCCAGTTAACAATACCTGATGGTTATTACGGGTTTTGCTCACTAAAAGAAGCAATGAGTAAACTTGACATTTACTCTCAAACTTAACAATGCAAATCTAAAAACAATGTTAACATTTAAGCTTGAAGAAGAAGAAAACATCTTACTTTTTTGATAGAGAGCTAGCTAAAATGTTGGGCTTTACAACTAGCAATTTACCCACTCATAGTTTTATTGCTGAGCCAGACAAAACTACTTATGAGGGGGAAAATCCGCTCGATCTTGCATTACATTCATTACTCTATGTTCATTTGGATGAGCTGAGCACTGATGAAAACTTATTGATGGAAGGCCCTCAACTGTTTTAAGAGCTCTTCCGTCAGGGAAAGCTGCATATTGCGATTATGAAATTATACAATTCCCTAATTTACAGTTTAAAAGATTAGTTTGTGGGAGGGTTGGATCATTTAATATAAAAATCAAAGACAAGCGGGGAAAGTTGTGAAATGTGATAACCTGCACATTGTTTTGGAAATAAAATAATACGTTACTAAAAAATAATGTCGCGTGGGCCAGAAGAATCAGGAGTTACATTAGCGCCTGTAGGTGTATAACCTTAGAATTAAAAGACCTTGCAGATGTTGCGGACTTTGAACAGAACGGTGAGATAGGCGCTTTGTATGGGTTTGAGTACACTAAAGATGGTGATTATAAACGCAAAGAGGTTGGCGACAGCAAAAAGTTTCCTAAACTAGAACAACTGCGCAATCTAGAGGCAAATAATGTTGGCCAGTATGAATATAAAATAGTTCGAAAACCTGACCTCAAATGGCACTTAGAACCATATTTAGAATGGGACATAAAATTTGAATTCATAAGCCCATTTACATTTTTTGGCCGTCAAAAAAGTTTCAGAAAAGCATTCAACTCTGGCCCTTTACATGTAAGTCTTATGCCGGACGACAATAGTCGGAAAGAAATTGAAATAACGCCGTATGGGAAAAAAACAGTACATCCTCCACAGAAAAGAAACAGTTGTAAAAAAGCTTCTACAAAATTACAGTTCTTTCCAAGCAGAAAATTAGGAGACACGTTCACAATGATATTTGAAATTTCTGTCTTTAAAGATGTGGAGAGGGATGGGGTTGTGGGCGTTAGTGACGCCCTTATAAAAGGAATTAATATTAGCTGGCAAAACTTAGACGTTTAAACGTCTTAACGCTGTTGTCGTCGTTCTTCACAACGGTGAGGATATTAAGGTTATAACAACCAGCGACAAAATTGATATTAGTCTAAATAGAAACGATCTTACAGGACTAAATTGGATTAATCTTACACATTTAGGCCTCGTAGGGTTTTATTATACTGAACAAGTTTTGACGGAGAGTATGATAAAAATAATAACTGGATTAGATTAAACTCTGTTATAAAACTATGGAGCAGTTAAACTTTATGACAAAAACTCCTCATTGCTCATTGATTTGTGGGCAAACTGGTTGTGGAAAAACAATATTTATCCTCGACCTGTTACAAACAGTTTATCGTTATAATTTTAATCATATTGTGGTTTTCTGTCCAACACTTAAATGGAACAAAGCATATCATGATAGAAGGTTTATATGGACAGATGATGAACATATATTTAGTTAATCCTAGCAATAAACTGAGTGAGTGTTTAGAACAGTTTTATAGACTGTTTGAAGGAACGCAGACACTATTTATTATAGATGACTGTTCGGCAGAAAGAGACATAGTTAAAAAGAGAAACACTTTGTCGAAACTAGCTTTCAGCGGAAGACATGCTGGGATAAGTGTGTGGATTTTATGCCAGAAATATAACTCGGTTTTAAAAGACTTTAGAGAACAGTTAAAGACTGTAGTTTTATTTCACATGAAAGACAGAGACTCATTTGAAGAATGTTTGCGCGAAATGATGTTATTGAAAATGATCGGGAAAAACATAGGATTAAACAAAAATTAAAATCTGAAAAGTTTAGTAAATTAGTATTGAAAACGGATAACCCTACACAGTATGTTTGTTTGTAGATAATCGTTATTTTTTGGTTACTTGTCAGAGAACAGGAAAAGGCGGCTTTAGGCCACTTTCGCCCAAAAACTCGGTGGAGGAGCAAGTGGCCCAGAGTCGGCCTTTTACTGTTCTCTAGGGCTTACTCTCCACCACCGTTCATCTGTGAAATCTGCACTTCTCACCTCTCACGACCTACCATGCACCTACTGCTGATGACGCCTATTTATGTCACCAGGTCTGCCACTGTTTCCCATGAGCTCAGATGATGCTTATCATAGTCATTTAATTCATGTATCCATCAGCTTTGAATCATGTGCATTGTGGTCTCAAAACTTAGCAGTTGCGGTGTAGCGTATAATTTATGGACTTGCCCGCACGCAGTGACACAATGACGAAACTGAACATTCGACTGAGGGAAGTTCGCATCGATCAATACGGCGGGGAGAGAGCAAAAGCGAATATCGGATCACAGAAGAAGAATGCGACATGGTGTTAGGCGAGAGTTTATACCCTTTACGGTTGTCGACACAGACCATAAAAGCTTGGGGGCGTAGGTTTATGCGGGTGTCCTGGGGGGGGCGGGGC
>CM031606.1:50192855-50205355 GCA_018398815.1 Conus ventricosus
GCTTGCCTTTGCGCGAAGCTAAACATATGTGACACCACTGGAGCAAAATTACATGGTGTCATGCCGTCTGACTACTTTTTCAGTTTGACATTCTTTTAAAGTAAGTTTTTAAGTTCTGTACCGTGAAATGAAATTAGAAAAAAAAAGCAAAACAAAATAATATTATTTTGTGGTCGTTGTTGCGAATTTCTGATTTTCATCGTGGGAGAAAAAAAACCCGTTGTGTGTTTGACTGAATGCCCAAACATTATCAACCAAACACTGCATCAGTGAGCACTGATGTGTGTGTGTGTGTGTGTGTGTGTGTGTGTGTGTGTGTGTGTGTGTGTGTTTAAGAGGGAGGGGGGGGGGGGGGCATCAACGCAAATGAATGTGTATGTGTGCGTAATTATGTTTGTGAACTTACATACATGAAAGCATGCACGCGTCTTATACAATGAAATAAACAGATTTCCGGCGGTTGACGGCTAGTTGAAATTGCCGGGGTGGATCCTACCGGCGTCTCTACTCACACAGATTATGAGAAGTAAGGGGGATGTGGGGAGGGGGAGAGGGCATCCTCGGTCACCCAGTACCTACCTCTCGATGGTAGCCTATTTCTGTCTTTGTGGAATCTAATCTGTTCTTCAGCTATAAAGGTATCTGCTTGCGGCTATGATCAGTTCAGCAATACTTTGCTGACATGCGGTAGTTCTGGTAGAGTTGGAGATTCCTCAGTTTCATGTCAGTTAGTGTGTACGTAATGAACGCGTGAGAAAAGGAGAATGGGGGTGGGGATAAGAGGAGGGTGCATGGCGGTGGCGGCGGCGGTGGTTGTGGTGGCGACGGCGTGTTCATGCATTAAAGATGGGAACTTTTGATAAAGAAACCTGAAGACTTATTGACTCCGGAGTGCGTGTATCAAACACTGATCATAATCGCTACCACATCCTGACCAAAATTAAAACCATAATCGCATCTAACGCAACAGTTAATTCGAACCAAAACCTAACTCGAAGTGAATAACTCCCCCCCCCCCCCCTCCGAAAAAACAAAACAAAACAAAACAAAAAAACCCCTTGTATTCCTTTCTCTCCATCAATGAAGCAGAGAACGTTTACCAATGAGGGAGTGCCTAAACACTGAAAATATGCCCAGTAAGCATGTATGGACTGCTCTCCCTTTTGACTAAACGTTTGAGCTTCGACTGTTATTTTCTTTTGCGTGTCATCGTCATGCAATTCAATTCTTAGGCAGCACCACTCAACACAGTAGTTACATGTGTCATTTTCTTATTACTGCTCTGTCCTAATCTACTTGTAAGCCTACATTGTTAGACAACGTTAAAACCATTCAGTGCGCTTCTTTTATTCCTCTATCATTGCTGCTTTGTTATCATCGAGACACGCAGACACATTATATCATTCAATACGGCGGAACTGCCCCATCCCTATCTCCGGGTTCATTCTTTTTATAGCTGCTATCACCATCGACCTGTAGCCCTGCATGGCTAGACAATATCCCTTCGTATGGTTCTTTCGTGTTTTTTGTACTCCCAGTTCTTATAGAACAGGGAGTACTTAAGAATGGGAGCGAAGAAATGCTCTGTGTGTGTGTGTGTGTGTGTGTGTGTGTGTGTGTGTGTGTGTGTGTGTCTGCCCTGTCGTTTCGTCTTTTGGGGAAAATTTCCCTGTGGGTTGGGCCGACTTTTAAAAAAATTTTGGGGTTTTATTTAGGGGAACCCCGAGAGACCGCTCCGAAAGGGTGAAACGGCCTTTCGTTTTCTTTTGGGAAAATTTCTCAAAACGGGGCTCGAAAAATGGAACGTTCTTAGGGTTGAGGCCCCAACAGGCAAAAAGGCCTCCCTAAATTTTTTCCCCACTGCAGGAAGTTTTTTTTTTTTTTTTTTCTTCCCCTTTCAAAATCTTTTTCATAAAAACCCTTTTGGGGTTAATTTTAAAAAACCCTGTTTTTTGCACGCATTAATACCTTTCTTCCCCCTTTTCCTTTTTTCCCCCTTTTCCCCTTTTTTTTTTTTTTCTTTCTGGGGGGGCCCCTTTGGGGGGGTTATTCTTTTTTAAGGGTTTTTAAAATTTTTCTCCCTTTTGGGGCCTTTTTCATTGTTCCAACCTTGCGTTTACTTCCCCAGGCCCAATGGGGGATAAATTTTTTTTTTTCCGGATTTCCTTCCCTTTTTGGGTTACGGGGTTCTTTTCCGGGTTAAGTCGTTGAAGTTAGTTTTTTTTTTTTTTTTCTTCCCTTCTTTGATTGTCTGCATCAAAAAAAGGGTTAAAATTTTTTTTTTTTTTGGGCTTCCCGGGAAGTTTTGTTTGATTTTAAATTTCGTGAGGGAAAACCTTTGGGTAAAATGAAATTTTTGGGTGGGCCCTGTTTTGTGGTGGGAAAAGTTGTTGTTTTTTTTTTTTTACCACCCATTAGGATAGTTTTGGGGGGGCCATCAGCCCCGGGTTTTATCCCCCTTTGTTTTCCGGAATTGGAGGGTTTTTAGGGGGCCAGCCTTGCGGGAAGGGGGGAAAGGGGGTGCCGGTGGTGGGGTTGGACAGTTTTACCCGTCACAGGGGGGGGGAAGGGGGGCCCCGGGTTATTCCGTTAGAAGGCGGGCCCGCAGCCCGGGCCGGGAGTTTGGGGGCCCCCTCCTCCGGGGACCCGGGTCCCCGGGATTTGGGGGGGAAAGCCGCCGGCCCCCCCCTTTTCCACCCCTTCCTCCCTCCCCCCTCCCCGTTTTCCCCTCCCCCCCCCCCCCCCCACCCCGTGAGCTCGCTCCAAGATTTTTGACTGCGCGGGCGGACGGGGGCGTGGGATCGGGGGAGGAGCCCCAAAACATCATCGCCTCTCCCCCCAATTTTTGGGTTTTTGGTGTCACCCCCAAGCCGTTCTCGTTCGTCGTTCCGTCTCGTACTGCAGTATTTTTTTTTTTTTTTTATGAATCTGTCGTTTAAAAACCCCAGGGGCCCCAGTCAGGGACGTCCCCCTAAGCCCAAAGTGCCCAGAAGCTTAATAGACTAAACAGAGCCAGTGCCCCATTCTTTTCCAAGCTGCGACTTTTGGGGGGTTTTGGGGCTGAAAAAGGCAGCGACCCCTACGGGGATTCAACTCGCCCCAACACACACGTTTGATAGCACCTATTTATCATATTTGGAAAATGCATTGTTTTCGTTGTTTTTGATTGTTTATAAGATTGCGTTTGGTTTTTTAATATATTGTTTTTCTTTGGGGGTTAAGCTGGTAAGGAGCCCCCCGGGTTTCCCTTCCCTGTTGAAATTCTCTAATTCTACAAGGTCCCGGGGCCGCCCGACTGAGGTCCCAAAAGGTTTTTTTTTTTGTGTTATACACAACTTACACCCCAAAAACCCGTTTTTACTTTCCTGCGTGTGGGTTGGTCCCCGGGGGTACCGCTAGAGTAATAGGTAAATTTGGAAATTAAAAAGGTTTCCCCCTTTTTTAAAAATTGGGCTCCGGGAGGGGCAGATGGTTAGTCTTTTTGCGGGAGGATGAAGGTGTAGTCAGTGTGGAGTTGCGGGCCGGGAATCGGGAGGGGTTGTTGCGTTTTCCCGGGGGCCCCCTGGGGGTCGTGGGGGGGGCACGTGAATTTTTTGGGGGGCTCGCCCCGGGATTTCTCAATATTCCGGGCCCCCCCCCCTTTGTTGGGGGGGGCTCTGCCTGGCTCCGCGGGTCTGTGGGAGAACGTTTCAGACTTCCTTTGCCGTTCCTCACAATCGTACAGGGGTGAAGGCTCCCGATTTTGGCGGGTAAACTCAAGACTTCCCTTTCCCCCTGTTAGCGTTAGTCCCCCCGTTCCACAGCCCTACTTTCCCCCTGGTGCCTGTTTTTTTTTATTGGGGTCATGGCGAGGGGACCCGCCGTCAAGCCCTGTGACACGGTCCAGCAAAAGATAGTGCATTATTTTCTACAAATGTAGTGAGACTAGTTGGGTTTTGGTATACACTGCACCCAGCCCCCCTACGCCCAACCCCCTCGGGTTTGGGTCAGTCGATCTGGAGGGGGAAATTTGTCGAAACAAATTAAGGCCAGAAAGACGAAGTCCAAAAGAGTCGCCTTTTTGGTACCTTGGGTCTGAGGCCGCCGGGGTCTACAGGTCTGCAGACTCCTCTGATCTCAGATATTTTCCCCCCCTCTGTCCCCAAGGCACGGACTAACCCTCTTTGATGTTTTGCAAGAAAGAGAGAGAGGGATGTGGGGGAAAACCCCGGGGGGAGAGGAGGGAGAGGGGAAAGGGGGAGAGGGAGAGGAGGAAAAGAGGGGGAAAGGGGGAGAGGAGAAGGGGAAAACAGGGTTGGCGAGGGAAATCAGAGAGGAGGAAGATTAGGAGAGAGAGAGGGCAGGAGGAACAACGGTTTAGAGCGGAAGGGGGAGGGGCAGAAGGAAGGGGAGTTAGAACTGTTTTTGGGACAAGTTTTCCCTTTCGAAAGAGGGGGGGGGGTTCGTGAAAAAAAACCTTTCCCAATTAAAACCCCAATTTCCCAAAAAAAAAGAGTTGAAATTCCTTGCCTTTTTTGAAACTTGCCAATGTAGGAATGTCAATGGGGACATGGTGCGGGACCTATAGGTTCTGTAAAGGGGTAAGGCCAGGGAAGCATTCAACTCGTCCCCCCCGGTGCAGATTTCCGTTTTCAAAAGGGTTTTATTAAAGCATTTCCGGTTGGGCCGTTTCCTACAGACGTAGGTTCAGGGAAATAGGAAGAAAGGGGGGGGGGGGCCCTTTTCCCCGTTGGGTAAACGATGCGGAGAACATTGGGCTTGGCTCCAAGTTTCGGTTCCCTTAAAGTTTTGGCCCTTTAGAGCACTCCTAAATTTGTTTCCCGAAGTTGCTTAAGGATAAAGGAACAGAAACCTACTACGTTCAAACCCGGGGCAAATTTAGCAAGATTTTTTCCCAGAGCTGGGAAAGGGGGCCCCAAACCCCAGAAAGCAGCTAGGACCTCAACCCCAAATTTCAGAAAAAAGCCTCCCTTTCCCCTTTCTTCAACCCCAAACTGAAAGGGAAGAACCCTAAACCCCAAACCCCCGGTTTTTTTTATTGGGGGGGGTGTGGGTCACCTAAAGGGGGGTGCGCAATTAAAAAGGGATCACAACGTCCAAAAGGGCCCTATGACGAGTCTAGTGCACCCTCAGAGTGGAACTCTCATCCGGTTCCCGGGCAAGGGCCACGGGGGACTGAGACCTTTGTCCTTTTGTGAACACAGGAAGCCACCTTCGAGACTGCACAGGGTGTTCCCCTCGGAGTGGCCCTCCCCAAACCCACGAAAGATCCCTATATAGTCCGCGGGTAGTACCACAACATATTTGAAAAAAATTTCTCAGCGTCGGGGGGGAATCTTTGTTGAAGCCCCAGGGAACTGGAGCTTCCACTGTTTTCGTGGATAAGAACGGTACCACGGGAGCACCACAAAGGGGGGGAATGCAGTTTCAAGGGGTTAAGGCCAATTTAAAAGGAGAAAAGACTGTAGTGCAGTTCGGCAGGACCCCCTACTTCCAGGGCAAGGTGTGGGCGGTAGCCCTAGTTAAGCCCCTGTACTCCCCTTTTTGTTGGAAATGCAGTTAGATTCGAAAACCCGGAAACGGGAGTGTCTCTAACGAATTCCCAAGGGCGTATGGCGTCGAGACCAGAGTCAAGTCGGGCCCGAGGGGTTGCCTGTTTTTGAACCCTTTTAGGCCAATCCTGCGTTGGCCGTAAAAATCGGGCAGCTCTGATCCGGCTAAACGCCTGGTTTGGCACCTTTGAGAAAGTAGCAGAAGGATTTTTTCCGAGATGGGGGAAAAAGAAAAGGATCAAGGGTGGGATTTTGTACCGCCTGTTTCAGGATGGGGAGGACCCAATGAGACAGGTGGTACACCCCATCGTTGGGCATGTGGTCCCCAAACACGGGCACGAGTGCCCTGGCAGGAAGGGGTCAAAAGAACCCCGGGAGGAACAACACGACTTTTTTTTGGGGCCGGGGGCATAAGTCTGAGGGGTTTTTGCGGAATGCGACCCCGCAACGCACAACCCAAAGGGGGAACCCAATACCCCCTATTTTTTTTCCCTTTTTACAATTTTTTCCCAAATGGGGTTCGGAGGGCCCTCTTTTTCCTTAAAAATTTTTTCACCCCCCTTTAAATTTTCCACAATACCCTCAATCTCTCAATTTATCGACCTTCCAACCTTTTAAATTTTTTTTACACATAACATCTTTCACCAAACCCATTTTCCTCCCCCCAATATACTTAACCCCACCTCCCCAAAAAAACCCCCCCCCCACACCCAACAACCCCAAAACAAACCCAAAAAACCCCCCCTTTAAAAAACCAAAATAAAATCATTCCTTTCCTCTTTTCCTTTAACCCTCGGTCTCTGAAAATTTTCCCAAAAGGCTCCTTGGCCCCGACGGGGGCCCAGGACTTTATCCCCTTGACAAGGAGGAAACCCCGCCACAGAGCCTGAAAGTCGAGGTTGAATTCTGACCCGAAACAAGGTCTCTTCTACCCGTGAGTTGGCCCCGAAGTACCTGACTCAGGTAAGGGAACGGGACAAACGGCACTAGACCGCAGGGCTGAGGAGAGGGGTTCAGGCGGCGACGGGTGTACTGCTTCTCCCCCCAAAGAAAAAATTTTCAACTGCAGCAAGGACCTTACAAAGTCGTGAAAGGGGTTGGGGGCGGGAACGGATTGGTACGTGGGAACCCAAAATTATACCCGCTAACCTCTGAAGAGATATCACAGGGGGAGGAATGTGCTGCCACTTCATCCAAAGGGATGGACGAGTTCCAAAAGCGAAAAGTGGAGCTCAGGTAACCCCCCTTTCCCCTCCCCAGAAGAAGCGGATGATGTGCAAATCAACACTATTGGGGTCCGAGCAATTTCAGGCTTAAAAAAAGCTGTGGAAGAAACCAAATTCCTCACGACCTTCCCCGCAAAACGGTCGGTGAGTCAAATTCGTCCTTTAGCTGACCAGCCCGTTAGGGGGAACAATACCCTTTTCCTCACTCACAAAAAACGGGTGATCAAAAAGAGGGGCCACTGTTGCAGTTGGGGGGCAAGCCAGCTGTTTCCCCCCTACAGCCCCCATTTTTCTTGTAAGGAAAAAAGACGGCAGGGTCCCCTTTGTATTATTACAGGCGACTTCCCCAATGGTCCCGAAGTTCGATGGGGGAACCTTTTCCAGATATTGACCTGATTTTTTTCCAACTCCAAAGGGGACTACTTTCCCAAAGGGGCCTAACCCAAAATTATGGCAGTTCCCATGGCACCTGCAGCAAACCCGTCATGCCTTTACTACCAGAGGGCAGTTTCAATGGAAGGTCATGCCCTTCGGGCCCGAAGACGGCTGGGGGAATTTTTTAGAGGGGTTTTGAGGTCTGGCCGGGGCCCTCTCCAAATCCTTATCTTCACAATTTTATGGAGATGTACTCTGGGGCCTTCATGGGAAGACCACTTGCTCCCCTGAGGGGGTCTCCCCGGGGGTCAAGAGGTACGGTTGGCACTAACCCAAAAAAGTGTGTCTTGGGCCCAAAAGGGATCGCCTTTCCCGGGTCCGTTTTAGGCAGGGGGGCATGTTCCGAGGAAGACAAGGGCCGGTTTCAGGGGATGGGGAAGCCTACCCGAAGAAAAGCTAGTGGTTCTTGGTCGGCTGGCTACTATAGAGTTTATACCCGGTTTCGGGGGATAGCCTTGCCTTTGATGAAAAAACCCAAGGGAGGCCCCCATCGCGGTTTTATTTGGGGGGGGGGGGCTTTTGAGGAGGCATTTTTCACCCTGAAGGACAAGCTTTGTTCAGACCTGTGTTGGTGCTTCCTAACCCAGAGTTACCATTCGTCCGAGGGGCGGAGCCTCTGGCGTGGGGTTAGGGCGGGCTTTGCAAACCCCGGGGAGGTCTCCAGCCCGTTTGCCACGCCACAAAATTTCCCACACCGAGCGTCGGTCACACCATGAGGGATGTTTTCGCCGTAGTTTGGGGCATACGCGTTCTACCCCACCTCATGGCAGGCCCTTTGTGGTCGAAACGACCCCCCCCACTCAGTTACCTTTGCAGAATCCGGCCCGTAAGTAAAAGACTCAGGGGGGGCCATGGGGCTCCAAGCTCATACTTTCACTTTCAACCCTCAAGGGGGCGGAAAACTGGGTTTCAGAGCATTGAGTGTTTCCCCACCCGGAGTCTAGGGGGAAAGGTGTCTGGTAAACACCCTTTTTTGGTCCTGTCACAGCCTTCTTGTTGTCTTTCAGTAAGCAAACGCTTTAGGTGGGGGGTTTTCACGACCTGTCTGACACCAGACAGGCGTGAAGGCCCGACCGAAAATTTTTCCCTGTCAGGTAGTTTTGCTTGTGTTTTTTTTCTTGCCCAAAGACCTTCTGTTCACCCCCAAACCCGTGTCATGTTCGGGTTAATTTAAGAAACCCCCGTGCTTTTCCACAGCATTAATTCAAACCTTTTTTTGGCCCGTTTTGAGGGGAAAATAACTTAAGGTTGCCCCGGGGTTTTCCCCCCCGTTAGTATTTAAGGGGTTTTATTTACGTATTCTAGAAGGGGGAACTCGCTTCGCAGGGGGGGACATCGGGCCTTTGTTGGGGCTCCCCCCGAGAGGGGCCCTTTTACCCTTGGGTTTCCGGGGAACAGTGGTAACCCTTTTGTTGGGTTTTGAGGCCCAACACTGCTGAGCTGTTCTCCCTATTCCCCCACGGCCGAAAGGGGGAAGCATTAAATATTATTTTTCTTGTTTAATTTTATCCTTCACCCCTCTTGCATTTGATCTTACGGCTTTTGGGGGATCGGGGTTTGGTCCTTGGCCTTAAGTAACGTTTTTGCAAGTAGTACCCTTTCCTTCCCCCCCCCCCCCTTTTTTTCTCTCTTTCCCCTTCTTCCCCTTTTTTTCCTTTGATTGCTTTTTTCATTCATTTAAAAATGGGGAAAAAATTTTTTTTTTTTTTTTTGGCCTTCCCCTTGGTTCCAATGCCTTGTTGTTCGAATTTTTAACGTTACAGATAAAGAGGGAAACTTACTGGGGGATATTAAAATCGAAATTTCCCGGGTCACGGGGAAATCTTCCATGTTTTTAGTCCGAGGTGAATTATTTGTTTTTGTTTTTTTTGTGGATCAGCCGAATTACTGGATTTGTGTTTGGGTGGGGCCCGTCAGCCCGACATGGCTCGGATTCCCCCTTTTCTTCCTTGGAATCTGGGTTGGGGTTTTTATTTGCGTGCGCGGGTTTGCGGGAAAGGGAGAAATAGTTGTATTTTTGTGTGGTGCCCTTTGTGGGTGTGTAGTGGAGGGTGTGTGTACATGGGGCATTTTTCACCCATATGCACAGTGTGGGGGTGGAATATCTAGCCCGGGTTATACTCTCGTTCCCGGAAATTTGGGAAAAAGTGGCTCGCAGCCTTATCTGGGCCTGGAGGACGTGTGCCGCAGGTCGCCGGGGCCCCGCGACAGTGAGCGGCGTCCCAAGGACTGTCGGGGAGAAGCCGCAGGCCCCGCCTCAGACGTTTTCCACATCCCGTCCTGGGACAGCCCGCCGCACTCTCCCCCCCGTTGTTTTCCCCTCGTCCTTCCCCCCCCCCCCATCCCCGCAGCATCGCCCCCAAAAGTTTTTGACTGCAGCGGCGCGGGGCTGGGGGGGGGGCGAGGGAGGAGCGCCCATCCTTTGCCATTGCACCCCCGTTTTTTGGGTTTTGGGGTCACCCCCAAGCCGTTCATCGTTTGTCGTTCCGCTCGTACTGCATGTGATTTTTTTTTTTTTTTTTTGAATTGGTCGTTTTTAAAAACCCCAGTGTGCCCAGTCGGGCGTGCCTAAGTCCAAATCCCAGAAAAGTTATAGACTAAAAAGAGGGGCCATGCCCCATTCTGTTCCAAGCTGCGACTTTTGGTGTTCGTCTGCTAAGGACAGCAACGCCCACTGGGGGTTCAACTCGCACCAAAAACAACGATTTGTATTCCCTTTATGCATATTTGGGGAATGCTTGTTTCGTTGGTTTTTTATGTGTTATAATGATTGCGTTTGGTTTAATATATATTATTCATGTGGGTTTAAAGCTGGTAAGGAGACCCCCGGGTTTCCCTGCCCGTTTTTCTCTAACTTGCACTACAGGTCCCGGCCGGGGGGCCGACTGAGGTCCCAAAAAGGTTTTTTTTATTTGTGTTATACCTTAAATTAACCCGAGAACCGTATTAAATGTTCCTGACGTGCGGTTGGTCCCCCCGGGACCCCGTAGAGCTAAAGGGTCAATTTGGGATTAAAAGGGTTTCCCCTTTTTTTTTTGGCCCGGGGAGGCAGAGTGTTTCGTCTTTTTTCTGGGGGATGAAGGGGTGAGTCAGTGTGGGGCTTGCTGCCGGTAATCGGGGGTTTTTTGTGTCTTCCGGGGACCCCCAGGGGGCGCTGGGGGGGCACGTGACAATGGGCACGGATGATGCCCGATGTTTTTTACCCTTTTTATAGCCGTTCTAAAGGCTGTAAAGGGGTTACGGTTTTCTTTTTTATGGAAAATCTCAAAAGACTAGGCCCATCTTTCTGAAAATTTTTTAGGTATGTTCATTAGGGCCATGGGGAGCCCCATGTTTTTGTTTACCGTATAACCGTTACTAAAAGGTGTAACGGCCCCGAAACGGTTTTTCTTCTTTTTGGGAATTCCAAAATACTTTTTCCCACCTTTTGAAAATTAGCAGGTATGTTTATTTTGGGTCACGGATGATGCCCGAGTTTTAGTTTCAAAGCGAGACGACTGCAGGCGGAAATCTAAACAAATCTTAAATAAATGTTTGCGAACCGCCCAGAGAACGTGGACAAATGAGTCACAAGACAAAACACAACGCGTTTCGACCTCTTAGGTCTTCCTCAGGTGAGACATAAACGAATAAAACAAAAATTCACTTAGCTTTTGATCACTTCAGATCGCTTCAGAGTTCAGCGCAAGGAAGAAGGCGTTGAATGAGAATGAGGCTGTTGGAAGGGAAATAGTGAGTGAGTGAAAGTCGTAATGATGATAATAATATTACTGATAGGAATACTAATAATGGTCAAAATATTGAGAGAGAAAAAAAAGAGAAAAAGGACAAGATTACTACCAATCTTGTGTCAATAAGTATGGGTATGGGAGAAAGGAGAGTGGGTTAGAGGATTCTTAAACAGCAGGGTTGCCGTGGCAACAGTCCCAGAGGCGAAGGCGATGGTGATGTCAATGCTAGTAGTAGTATCAATACTAGCAATAGTATTACTGAATGATACTGCTAACGATAGTGAAGGTTAAGGTAACGAAAGCATGATACAGAAATATATTTAAAAAATACATTTTTATAATAATCAAATAAATAAATAAATGAAACATTAAAAAAAATAATGATAATAAATGCATAAATAAGATAGCTATAAGTTATGTGTGAGGTGAATAGTGGGAGATAAGGTAGTATGTGTGTGTGTTGTGGGAGGATATTGTGGGCTGAGATTGAAGTGGGTGGTTGGTACATGTTACTTTAAGGTGTTGATGCTATGAGGGTGGAGGGAAGAAGGGGAGGGGTTTACGTACTAACCTGGGGGGGGGGGAAGGGGGAGGGGGCAACATATTCACACCTATACACAATCTCTCTCTCTCCTCTCTCTCTCTCTCTCTCTCTCACTCTCTCTCCCTCCCTCCCCCCCCCCCCCCCCTTCACGACCAACGATGAAGGAGCTAGCATTCTATTCATTATGTGTGTGTGTGTGGTGTGTGTGTGTGTGTGTGTGTGTGTGTGTGTGTGTGTTCCAT
Organism: Conus ventricosus; assembly: GCA_018398815.1. Lineage (NCBI taxonomy): Eukaryota > Metazoa > Mollusca > Gastropoda > Neogastropoda > Conidae > Conus > Conus ventricosus. The sequence goes on from CM031606.1 coordinate 50,204,586, forward strand.
TTGTAATATCAGCCTTATTCTTTGGGTTACCCCCACCTCCACCCCCAGCAAACGCCATACCCACCAACATCCCTACACACATCATTACAAGGGCAGGGGGAGGGGGGGGGGGGGGGGGAGTAAGTCGATTGATGTAGCAAATTGAGAGACTCAGAGAGTGTAGGAAAAGGGAAGAGGATGATTGCTGCAACCTATGTCTGAGGTAAACAGAGGTAGGGTGTGCGTAGGTGGAGGATATTTCAGGCTGGGAGCTGCAGAGATGGAATGGTACATACTACTTTTGGACGTTGATGCCATGAGGGTGGACGGTGCCCAGTTTGGCAATGAGATGAGATTCCTGCATAAGGCGTTCCAAGTTGTCACTCTTAGATTGCCAAAGTGCCAAGACTTTGACATGGTTGATGTTGTGTTGGGCATGGTTGAAGTGTAGAGCGACTGGTTTGGGCCGATGGTGGCGGATGTCGGCCAGGTGTTCAGAGATGCGCGTCTCAAGTGTGCGAGATGTCTCACCTACATAGATTTACCCGCACAGCTGACAGTGGATGGCATACACAATGTTGTGGCTCTGGCAGGAGAAAGTGCGTTTAATGGTGAAAGAGCCTGTGGGGCCATGTAGGATGGTGTCTGGTTTGGTGAGAGAGCAGATTTTGCAGATGGGTTTTGAGCAGGGGAAAGTACCTGGTGGCTTAGGTGTGAAGATTTTGTTCAGCTTAGAGCGCACCAGTAGGTCGTTGAGGTTTTTGTCACGTTTGTCACTGATGTTTTAGTTT
>CM031606.1:50210355-50212855 GCA_018398815.1 Conus ventricosus
AATCTGGCGCTTTGCCAACTGAGCTATTCCGGCCCCTAAGTAGAGTAAGATGTCCATAGTTCAACCGTTGCGGATATATTGTTTACACATTGCTGAATCGTTGAGAGCTCTTGAAAGGGCCTGGCAAGGTCGGTTAGATTGCAGTAACACAAATAAAATTAAAAAAATCTTGATTTGTAGGTTAATTGAAGCATTTGGCCATTGGATGTGACACGACAGAACCTCCACGGAAGCGTTCCCATGGGTGTACCAGCCCGTGTTTCATGACTGCAGAGCCCACCGGTAAAAAAAAAAAAAGCCACCGCCAAGCAACTGCCGTGTGCATCCCGTAGCCTCACTCGTTGCTGTTCTATTGACAGGCGACGACAGTATAACTCCAGGCACGGCCAAGCTTCTAGCCATATCAGGGCTGTCATAGTAATAATGATTGTAGCAATGATGATGATGATGATGATGATGATAATGCTGCTGCTGCTGCTGCTGCTGATGATGATGATGATGATGATACCAATGATGATGATGATGATGATGATGAGACGACGACGATACTGATGCTGATATGTGATAATGATAATGATGAAAACGATGATAACCATCATAGTAACAATTCAGGACGTGAGAGTGCCAGGCAGACATACCATCAACTTTACCGACAGTCCAGAAACTTCAATCACCGTCAGTGCACGTATTACTTAGTTTGTACGCCATGTGTGTGAGCGTGTGTGCTCTGAGCGCGGGGGCGGGGAGGGGGCGAGGAGAATGGGCTGGGAGTGTGTGTGTGTTGTGTGTGGGGGGGGGGGGGTAGGGATGGGAAGGGTAATGAAAGGAGTGGAGAGGAGGGATGAGGAGAACGGGAGGAGATGGCGAGGGCCAGGAGAGTCCAGCGGAACTTATCGGCACAGGCACTTCTCTGTAATTGACGACTTCCTTGATAACTGATCTGGCACCGCGAAAAGTCACACTCCTTTGCGTCGCGTTACTTCGCCGGCATCAGTCATGACGTCATTCATTACCCCCGACCCCTCCACTCTTGTGTGTGTGTGTGTGTGTGTGTTGTGTGTGTGTGTGTGTGTGTGTGTTTGTGTGTGTGTGTGTTGTGTGTGTGGTGTGTGTGTGTGTGTGTGTTTGTGTGTGTGTGGTGTGTGTGTGTGGTGTTGTGTGTGTTGTGTTTGTGTGTGTGGTGTGTGTGTGTGTGTGTGTGTGTGTGTGAAAATAGAACAACTAAGTAGTGTGCGTGTGCGTGGTGTGTGTGTGTGTGTGGTGTGTGTGTGTGTGTGAAATAGACAGAACAAATAAGTAGTCGGGGTGGGGGGTGGGGGGGGGGGGGGGGGGGATGGTTGTAGGCTGACAAATCCTGAGTCATCAAAACGATGACATCTTGAAAACAGAGCCTTTCAGTATATGATAAACAATAAACACGTAGGGTAACTTTCAGTATGTGGCCAGTCCAAAGCCGATTTTCGTTCACTGAATCAGAACCATCAATAGCACCCGGCTGTTTGTGTTGTTTCTTCCTTTGTATCCAATGGAGATATACCACCTATAATAATAAAGAGGCATACTCGTTACCAAGGGAATTGGAACAAAATCCAGTGGCGTTCTACAGAAATCGTGATTGACAAAACAACAACAACAACAACAACAAAAAAAAAAGAAAACCAAACCCAAATGAGAGAAACTGTTGTGAGGAAATAAGTTGCATAAGATGAAATCAGCAGTAAAGAGTTATAAATGTAAGTGGAAACTCTTGAGCCTGTGCTTGACACCCCCCACCCCCTCGTCTGTCTCTGTCTGTCTGTCTCTGTCTGTCTGCTGTCTGTCTGTCTGTCTGTCTGTCTGTCTCTCTTCTCTCTCTCTCTCTCTCTCTCTCTCTCTCTCTCTCTCTCTCTCAACACAATTCTCTTTTTGCAGTTATTATTCAAATGCAAGCATGGATGCAAGCATGCACAACACACACACACACACACACACACACACACACACCACATGCGAATTACTGAATTAAGCGAGATTAATCCGAATTATTTTGAGGATGGCGTTGGTAGCGGTAATTACATGAAAAAGCGAAGCACGGGATACCAGCCAGCAGTATGCTGCCAGAGTTCCGGCCCCTTAAGGAGACGTACCTGGGTGGTGCGCCAGATTTCTTTTTTTTTTTTTTTTTTTGAGTGAGGGACAGGCATGTAATTACCACCGCCAGCTTCATCCTAAAATAAAAAACGAGTCGAATTAATCATCGTCTTCCGAGGAAACTCTTGCTTATTTCTGTAATTATTTCTCGTCTGCCATTGGTCAGGCGCTAACTGCACGAAGACTTCAGCAAAGAGGAACACGAGCAAGCCTGATGCATCAAGGTCTAGCCTATTTCCAAGCAGATGTGTACAGCACTGGCTATGCCGAGGTCTCTTCTGTCTTCAGCCAAAGGTTTCCATAACACTTGGCAACTACGTTCCAATTTGACCATTCAGCTACCTGCCTAATTTTTTTTTTGTTCACAGGC
>CM031606.1:50220355-50222855 GCA_018398815.1 Conus ventricosus
GGGGGGGGGGGGGAGAGAGAGAGAGAGAAGAGAGAGAGAGAGAGGAGAGAGAGGCAGGCAGGCGAGAGAAGAGAGAGAGACAGAGAGAGAGAGAAGAGAGAGGAAGACAGACAGACAGACAGACAGACAGACAGACAGACAGAAGAGAGAGAGAGAGCGAGGAGAGCGAGAGAGAGAAGAGACAGACAGACAGACAGACACAGACAGGCAGGCAGAGCGAGAGAGAGAAGAGTAGAGAGAGAGAGAGAGAGAGAGACAGAAAGAGACAAGAGGCAGGCAGCAGAGAAGAGAGAGAGAGAGAGAGAGAGAGAAGGAGAGAGAAGAAGGAGAGAAGGAGAGAGACCAGAGAGGCAGAAGAGGCAGGCAGGCAGGAGAGCGAGAAGAGAGAGAGAGGAGCACACACACAAACCGAAAGCAAACAGGCGACGATCGGCAACATGATGTAATGACTGGAGGGGGCAGAGAAAAGTCAAGGAAGGGGGGACGCAAGAGAGTGGCGGAAGAGGGGACTTAGGAGAGGGGAATGGGAGGGGGGGGGGGGCGTTGAAGGAAGACCGAAGTGACGGAATAACGTAGGTAACGTTTCGACATAACGCTTATGTTATTTTATGACAAGTGGCAATCTTAAGGTGCTGACGTCAACCATTACCCCCCCCCTGCCCTGACCTTACCCTCTCCCACCCCAAGTTTCCCCGCACACATAGCGCCCCCCCCCCCCCCCCCCCCCCCCAGGGGGGGGGGCAAAACCCCTTCTCATCCTCCCGTCACCTTACTCCCCCCACAACATTCCTACTTCCTCCATCTTCTCTCCACCACCAACCCCCATGCATTCACAACACCCGCCCTCCTTATTTTGTTCCTTCCCCTCAAAATGCCCCCCTCCCCTCCCCTCCACTCCCCACCATTCCTGTCCATCTTCCTCTCACCCCACCAACCCCCAGCATTCACACAACCGCTTCCCTTCCCCTCAAAATTCCCCCCTCCCCTCACCTACTCCCCTCTCCACCTGTCGGCAAATTCAGAGGTGCTTCGGGCAATCGGTCAAACACTGACTTACAGCTATAGCTGATAAATAACATCTGAAAACAAACGAACAATGGAAGAGTGATGTATATTGGATTTTTTTTTTGCCCCGACCGGCTCACACCAGAGTTGAGGTTTGCTTCAGCTCAGTTGGGAAGTCTGGGACCACAAGTTCGAATTTCATCCACTTAATGGATGCGTCTCTGAGAGTGTTGCTCTCCACCTTTCTTTACCAACGCTGCATGTGTCTGTAACTGTCGGGCCTGGTTGACGCCGGGATATATACGGAAAATAAACTGTAGAACGGCCTCAACTTCCGGAGCATCGTCTCATCATCCTCATTCCTCATCGATCAGCTGAGAAAAGTCTTAAATTCGGTGGCCCATCATGCATTGTTCGCATGGTGCCCCAGTTTTCGATGTCCTCCCTCCACGTCTTTGGCCTTCATTTGATTTCGCGTCGGGGTCACCGGTACTGGCGAGTCCAAGTGGGCTGTCGTAGAACGGACGTGGTGGTGCGCTCCGGAGGAAAGCTAACTCACGCCGGCTTTCCGCGACTAAGCCAATTAGTTGTCGTCAGTATGGGGGCTTAGTAGGTGGTGTGCTTGCTATGTTGATCACAACAGCGCCACTGAAACACCACCGAAGTGACTCGGCAGCATGGCAGTGTCTCCTCCCGTGGTTGCCACTTGAACGACTTGACACTGGCTGCTCCTTGTGGATTGCCGGTGCCTGGATTTGCGGCAGCAGGGGCCCGGCTGTGGCTGTGGCTGGTGGACAGGGGGTCGAATGAGCGGAGTGGGTGGGTAAAGGCCACTGAGGCGGCACAGAATTGGGACAGAAAAAAAAGAACAGTGAATGGAGAATGTGAAAATGTTAGGATGGGAGGAGGGGAGGCAAGAACTGATGTGTGTCATACACGAGTTAAGTGTGTGTGTGTGTGTGTGTGTGTGTGTGTGTGTTTGGGAGTGTGTTGTGTGTGTGTGTGTGTGTGTGTGTGTGTATTGTGTTGTGTGTATGTGTGGCGCGCCGCACGGCGCTTCTTCTCTCTCTATCTCTCTCTCTATCTCTTTCTCTCTCTCACATAAACACACACACCACACACTACACACACAACACACACACACACACACACACACACACACACACACCACAACACACCACACACACACACACACACACACCCACACACACACACACTTAAACAGTACACACGTGTACTAACGCATCGGTTCTATCACGCAATCACGGCTCCTATCTTCCCTCCCTGTCTTCCCCAATTCCCCAGTCATGCTTTCCCCTTCCTAAGCAGCACCGACATGAATAACGAGTCCGCCGTATGTCATCAATGACCCTTGATATTCATTGTGCGGTGGTGACAAGGTAGTTATCATGCACTTGTCATAGTGTGCTCCGGTCCCTTCACCTCTGTCCGTCCTTGCTGGCTGTCTGTCTATCTGTCGCTTCTCACTCTCTCT
>CM031606.1:50239237-50269237 GCA_018398815.1 Conus ventricosus
GACCCTCCGGCCATGTCGTTTTTACCACTGCGACAGGAGACATGGTCTTGCAGTATCCCCCCCGGTCCTATGTGCCTTTAAACCATGCGACGGGACATGGCCAGTGCGTATTTACTCCGGTCTATGCGCCTTTGACACACCTGCGCGGAGACAGGGGCCAGTGCAGTTGACCCTCCGGTCCTAGTCGCCTTTGAACATGCGAAGGAGACAGCCATGCAGTTCCTCCGGCCCTATGTCCCCTTTGAACATGCGGGGAAACATGGCCAGTGCATTTGATCCCCCGGGCCCTTGTCGCCTTTGACACACGCGACAGGAACATGGCCGTGGGGGCCCGAGACAGGCTTGAGGCCCGGCGCGTTGCTGAACGACGGCGGACTTCCCCCTGCCACCGGAATCCCCTTTCGCGGGGCCCGGGGAAAAAGCTAAAGGGAAAAACGAGCGGTCATGCGCTGCAGCGATTGCTTTTTTTTGTTGTTTTTTGCTGCGGCTGATTTCCCCCTTGTCCCTGCGCTGCTACTACTTCCCCACTGCTGGGGCTGCTACTACCATTGCAGCTGCTGCTATACTACTACCCTGTGCTGTGCTCTCCATTTGTGCTGCTGCAAGACAAACCCACCAACACCCCCTAAAACCCACCCCCAGCCACATGGGTTGCTGGTGTTGCTGCTGATTTCACAGGTGTATTCGCGCTGGCTTTTTTTTCTGCTGGGGCCCCCCGCTGATGTTGCTGCGTTGTTTCGCTGCGTTACGACTGAAACATTACTGCTCCTGCAAAAGTACTGCCACGCAGTAGGTGGTGGTGGTGTGCTGTGCTACATGTGGGCACCCCCACTCCTCTTGCTACCATTGAAAAAATGCTGCTGCTATTTCTCCACTACTACTACTATATACACATCTTTACTGCTGCTGCCGCGGGGCATACCCCAAATTTAAAATTTATAAAATGGCACCACACCCACACACACACACACGAAACGCGGCGCGCGCGCCACATCACACACCACACACACACAAAACCACACACAACACAAAACACCCCACACCACACCCCACGGCGCGCGCGCGGCGAACACACAGCATACACACACACGGCATGCATTCATGCAGCCGCACTCACGCAGCACACTATGCAAAAAAGATTACCTTTTTCCCAATGAAGCTTGGATCACAAAAAATTTTTCCGGACTCCCCCCCCCCCCCCCCCCCCCCCCCCCCAACCCCCTTATATTTTTTTAAAATAATCCGGAAAAATTTTTTCGTTTTTTGGGACACTGAACTAAAATGTAATTCAGTGTGTCTGTTCCCCCGCCCAGGCAGTTTATCATTTGCGCAGTGACACACACCAACCACACAACCACAACACCCACCACCCCCACAAAACACACCCACCACACACACACATTTATAACCATGCACACACACACCCCAACACACCCACACACACACACACACACACACCACAAACACAACCATACACACCTCAGACAGCACAGCGTACAGAAAAAGAAACAGACAGGCGACGGCCCCCCCCCGGCACACACACACAAAACCCCACACACACACCACATACACACCACACAGCACGAAAAGCACGCACCCCGCACGCAGCACGCAGCCGCACGCACGCACGACACAAACACACACAAAACACCACACAACACACACACCCAACCCCCAACACAACCTACACGAAACATACACAAAATACTAAATACACACAGCCCTAAAAAGAAGACAGCAAAAAACACACACCCACAAACACACCAACACCAACAACAACACACACACACACAACACACCACACAACCACAACAAAAACACTCCATTTCGGTCTAATTTTGTTTAAAATGAAAACCGTTGATTAAAGAAAAGGCAATAACACACACACACACACCACACACAAAACGCACGCACGCACGCAGCAGGGATCGCACGAACGTACGCACGCACCCCACGCACGCACGCCGCCGCACGCACGCACGCACGCACGCACCACAAACACACACACAACACACACACAAACCTCGGCCCCGGCACACGCACAAAAAAAATACCCAGCCCAAGACACAGAACAGACACAACACACCAACACACACACACACACCACACACACCCACACACGTATCGGAAATCCTTACTGTTTTTTTTCTTTAGAAGGGTTTTTCTAGTCACTTAACTTTTTAATCATCTTTATCGCAAAAAAAAAGGGCCCAAACTATTAAGCTTCTCCAAGGAACGTCCCAAAACAAAAAAATCATCTTATTGAATCAATACGGGAAAATAAATAAGTTTCATGTTTTATTTTCAACACTAAATGTAAAACAGCGAAATCTACACATTCCGGGTTCTATCCCCCCCCAGTTTATGAACAATGTGCGGACCGAAAAAAAACAGATCTATGTGGTAAAGGGCCTGGTTTTGGAAAGAACCCCACCATACCGTAACATCCTTTGCTTCATGTGTGCGCAATGGTCAATTTTTTTTCTTTATATTAAACATTGTTTCGTTTATCTTCCAAAAGGCCCTGTGATGCGATTAAGAATGGCCCCTTAAAAGGGGTTTCCCAAAGCCCAAAGGAAAAGGGTATTGGAGGAGTTTTTAATGCACAGCCCCTTTTGGGACATGGCTGCTCTTATGTTCAAGTAATAGATTTTAGATAACAGCTGATTCTAATCTGTTTTGTAAAAAAATGGAAATATTACTCGCATTAAATAAGCCCACATACCCCTCAGCCTTTGATTTAACCTTTACATCCCATCATTTTGTAGTAAATCAATGGGGAAAAAGGAGAAAAACCCAGGGGGTCCGATAAATTTTCCCAAATAATATATCTTTGAAGACATATTAGAAAGGAATCTGAAATTTTTTCCCAAAAATTTTTTACAAAAAAGCTTGGTCTTGTTTAAAAACCAATTTAACAACATAGACTAGTTTTCCCAGCTAAGAAAAGTAATGACCAATACCTGATTTTGTTAAATATTTTTACAGCAGTGAAAATCGCCCCGAAGAAAAAAAAACACAAAGTCAAAAAAACAAATGGAAATGTATGGTGGAACAAAAATGTGAAATGAATGAAAAAAAAAAAAAAAGATTCAAGTTTTTTTTGTAAAAAAATTCAGCAATAGCTAAAAAAATAAAAAAAGGAGATAAAGAAAGTAAAGATGTCATAGATGACCAAAGCTGCGCATTGGAAAGAATTTTTTAATCGAAGTTAAAAAACATAAAGATATTGGTAAATGTGGGGGGAACTGAAAGCTATGAAAAAAGGATTTAAAAATCCCACAGTACCCTTAAAAAAAGATAGCAAAGTCTTTTAGTGCTGATGGAAAGCGAAGCCTTTTTAAACTTTTGCTAAAGGGAAACCCTCTGAAGGCTAAAAGTACTCACCAAATAAAAGAGGAAAGAAGAAGGTAGTAAAACACTGTGAATGTAAGAGACAATAGTAACATATCCAAAGCTCCTATAAAATATCCAAGAAGTAAAAGAAGCCTTAGTCCATACCTTAAGAAAAACAACTATTGGTTTAGATCAATATCTAATCAAATTTAAGAAATTTGCCTGAAAATTTTGTGGTTTTTTATAAATTTTTTAGTAGTGTTGGAGCAATGGTGTTTTGCCAAAATATGGAAAAAAGTCGATTATTGTTCCAATTCAAACAAGGAAAATTAAAAGGCCTGAAAAATAGACCCCTTGCATTTAAATTAAGTTGTAACTTTCAGAAAGAATTGTTTTGAAAGCTTTTACATTACTGCGAAAAATAAAACCTCATCCAAACAATCAAGCTGGTTTCCAGAAGGTCGATCCCCTACGAAATTTTAGTGAAAAATTTTCAACAAATATAAAGAAAACGTTTGCTGACGAAAAAGGTTCTTGCTATTTTTGATTAAATGAGGCTTCGACCAAGTGTGGATTTAAATTTGAATAAACTTAAAAACATTGGCTTGCAGGAAATGTATCAACTTTGTAGAGTTTTTTAAAGGATAGGGATAAGAACAAGAGTAGGAAAAAAAAATTTCCACAAATAAACACTTTTCAATGGGGAAACCCCAAGGGCATATTAGCGCCCCTTCTTTTCGTTTTAAAACATGATCTGCCAAACAATTATCAAAAAAGTTGTTCTTGTCCAAAATTTTCAGTTGATTGATGTGGAGGATGTAACGTTAAAAAAGAAACTTCAAGCGGATATAAAATTGTCAAAAAATTACAAGCAGAACTAAATAAGAGGGGATTAATGAACTAAATGGATTAAGTCGTCAATCGAAAAAAAAATTTGATTTTTTTTTAACAGGGATTAACCCCGAAAGTATGGTTTTAATTGGGGTGATACTCCCCTTAAGTCGTTTCAGAGATAAATTTCTAGGGTTTATTTTACTCTAAATTATTGGAATTTCTATGAATATTTATAACAAAGGGGAAAAACATTAAAACTTTCGAAATTTTTATTTCTAAAAAAGTGGGGGCAAGATCCAAAAAAATTTATTTTCTAGTAAATCTTTAATGGATCAAAATAACTTTTGCCCAAAAAATATCTTCAAGCGCAATTTTTTTTATTTCAAAAACTGCAAAGTATTTAAAGTAAGGGGTTGAAATTAGCCCTTTGGCTTCCTGTCCGCATCATCGTTACGAATATCTGAAGTCAGGTACTTCCTTAGAGTTATAAGGGTTTAAATGTTGTAAAAATTTGTCATTAAAAGTCAGCTGAAAAACACACATTAAATCAAAAAAAAAATAAGATAAATTTTTATTTTCCCAAAGAGCAAAATCTTAACTTTCAAAAAATATAGAACTTATAATCAAAATTAAATTTAGATTTGGGGTTTCTTTTTGAAAAAGAAAATTTATCCCCCAGACCTCTTTTTGTCCTTTTCCCCCCCTGGGAACTTAAAAAAGCCCATTTTTGATATTTTATCAACAACATTAAAAAAAAGAAATTCAATAGTAGCAAGTTTACTAATGATTGGACGGAAAATAACCCAACCCAATTAAAAAAATTTTCACAGATGGGTTTATTATTTTGGGAAGCAAAAAAGGGTTTTGCTTCTTAAACCCGATTTGGGGGGAGAAAAACTTTTTACATTGGATGTAAAATCCCCTTTTTCAGCTGAATTAACACAAACTCATGGGTTTGAATTACCTTTTTAAATTTCCCCCAAAAAATATTTCAAACTTTTTTTGTGTAGATTCAAAATCAGTCCTTCGGCAAAAAAGATTTTAATTTGCCAAATAGGGCCCGAAAAAAGATTTTGAGATAAGCTGTTTGATCCATTGCTTTTAAGGGGCACCCAACTATCCTTTTTTTGGTTCCCTTAAAACTGTTCCTTTTATTACAACATAAGTTTAGGGGCGTAAGCGTGGGGGCAAAAAAAATTTGGTTTTGAAAAATCTTAACCTACCTTACGGTCAGACAGTGCAATTTAGTTAAAAAAAATATTGAAACTTTTCAAGTGGATAGAACAGACATCAAAAACGTTTGTTTTTGACATTTAAATCTTAAAATGATTTTTGTTTAAATAAAAAAATACTTTCTTTTATGTATAGTGGAAATTGATGCTTTTTAAAACAAAATTTTTAAAAAAATAGTTGTTTAGTAAAAAAGAAAATAAAACTGATCTATTTTTACATGTCAAGCAGAAAAAAATAATTCCCGTGTTGAGGCAAAATATGCACAGGACATCTTTGAGTCCCCCACTCTAACATATGATTTTTTGATGCGGAGGACCCTTTTTGGGGAATATTTTTAGGTTTTCCTTTTTTTTTTGTTTTGGGGCGGGGATGGGGGGTATTGTGGGGAGGGAAGATGGAATAATTACAAAACTCAAAAGTGCAAAGGTGAGAAAGGTTTAAATTTCGTGCTAGAGGGGGTTAAATTTGTTTTTTTAAAATTTTAGCTTTTTTCCCTTTTTAAACTTATTTTAAAAAATTTAAGTGTTTTGTAATTACCCTTTTTATTCATGTAAGCCTCATTAAAACCCCACATAGCACACAAACATCTGCAAACAACAACCCAGCACACGCACATGCCCATACGTGCGCAGCACATGCCAAAAATACGTGGCGTGCACAACATAAACAATACCTTTTCTTTCCCCCTCTCCTTTTCGGTACGATTTTTTTTTTTTTTTCCCCTCTAAAATTTACGTTTTTGTGGAAAGCGTTAAATGAATGACACAACACTACACAACCAACACACACAACCCCAAAAACACACCACACACACACACACGCCGGAAGGGTCAAACGAATTTTTTATATGCAACACAAAGAAAGGCGTGAGGATGAAGACAAAAAAAAAAGAAAAGGGGGAAAGGGGAGGAGCGGAGCAGCAAAAAGGGGGAGGGTAGAAGGACAATAACGAAGAAGAAAAAAGGGGAAAGGGGAGGAGCGGGGCAGCAAAAGGAGGGGAGTATAATGGGCAATAACAAGAAAAAGAAAAAGGGGGAAAGGGGAGGAGCGGGGGCCCCAAAGGAGGGGAGATAATGGAAAATAAAAAGAAGAAGAAAAGGAGGAAAAGGGGGAGGGCGGGCGGGCCCGGGGAGGAGTTAAGGGGCAAAAACAAGAAGAAGAAAAAGGAGGAAAAGGGGAGGGGGGGGAGCAGAACAGGAGGAGTAGAATGGGACAATAACAAGAAGAAGAAAGCGGTATGTCAGTGCGAGAGAGAGAGGGAGAGAGAGGGGGAGAGGGGGGAGAGAAAGGAGAGAGGAGGGGAAGAAGAGGGGTAACCAAAAGAAAAAAGGGAAACAACCATTTACGTCGCATTTTTAGGTTTTTCCCCTTTTACTGTGTCACCCATCTTCTTCGCATTTTCACCCCAACACAAAACAACACACACAACAAAACACACGCGCGCACGCCACACACACACACACACACACCGCGCGCGCGGGGCGGCAGCACGCACGACGCACGCAGCACGCATACGCAGTTGCACCCCGCCGCACGCGTGACTGAAATCGGTTATTGATTTAACCGTGGTTTTATTGAATTTTAGAAAAAATTAAAAGAATTCAACATTTTTCATTTAAAAAAAAAAAACAAAATTTTTTTTAAAAAAAAAAAAACCCCCACACAACACCCAAAACAACAACACACACACACCCCCAAACCCCCCCCCAAACAACCAAAACCAAAAACACCAAAAAAAACACAAAACACAAAAGAGAGAGAGAAAGGAGAAAAGGAAAAGAGAGAAAGGAGAGGGGAGGATTTTGACTGTTTAAATAAAACAAACCCTTACTTGCTTTCTCCGGGGGGGGGGGAGGGGGGGGAAAGGAAGGGGTTTAACAATACCTTACATCGGCATGCTAGAGTACAAAATTTAAAACCCCACCGACAGGGGAAAACCCGGGACAAAAAAGTGTCCTAGCCCCCGGCCATTTTTAAAAACTGGCAGTCCACGTAATGAATGTATTGAACTGGCGAACCCCAAAAAAAATCAAAAGGTTCAATGTTCATTCAAGCAGAGGGATGTGAAAATTGGACTCGCTGATGCAGAAAAAAAACCATCAAACCAGGTCCAAGAATGACTGTAATCAATAAAAGAGTCGTGTAAAGGGCGGGTTTTAATTAGGGTTTGCCCGTAAACCCTTTGAAAGCCATAAACCCTTTTCTCTCCCCCTTCTCTCTCTCTTTTCCCTTTTCTTCTCCTCTCTCCTTTTCTCTTTTCTCCCTTCCTCTCTCTCTCTCTTCTTTGTCTTACAAACCCAAAAAAATTTTAAACAGTTTCACGTTTTTTTTTTTAAATGTCTACTTTCACCCTTTTCCCCCCCTTTTCGCTTTTCCTCCTCCCCCCTGCCCACCGGGGTGTCGTCTTGAACAAAGGGGACCCGCTAAAGTGACGGGACTGTCACGCCCGCCCCCTGGGGGTTTCTGCCCAGACAGGATGGGTCTAGATGGGAGTGAAGGGAAGATGACCTCACACCCCCCCCCAAGGGGACCACCCCAAGAAAGTTTAGATAAAACCCCCCTTTTTTAAAAACCCCAACACAACATATTCCCAAATAACTTTCCAACACCCCTTAAACATGCAAAATCACAATAAAAGCATTTCAACCACACGACGCACACAAAATTTTAAGCATTCCAACACCCCCACAGGGCACAATCCCCAATCAAGCTTTTTCAAAAACCCCCGGGCTTTCACACAAAAAAATCAAAAATAAGCTTTCCAGCACCCCCCCTTTCCGTGTCTCATTATTCCCCCTCACCCCCCTCCTCTCCAAAGTCCACGGGGAGCCCCCCTTGACCACCAGGTCCCCAAAAAAGGGTCGGTTCTTGAACGGAGTGTCTTTGAGGGCCGGGAAAAACCACTGACCCCCAAAAAACATCCCCAAAAACCAAAAGCCACAGAGCTCCCCAACCCCCGGTCAAATGGGCTTTTTTGAAGTCGAGGACGGGGAGGCGAAACCCGGGGGACAAGGTTTGTTGTGCTGGGGGCCCCGGGAAACAGGGATCAGGCCGTCCGGCAAACCCCCTGCTTCTCCCCCACGCGGGGGCCCCAACCGGGTGTGGGGCCCCAACCAGTCGCGGCCCCAACCATTTGTACGGCCCCAACCAGGCACGGCCCCAACCAGTGCGGGCCCCGGGGAACCCCCCGGGGAGGGGGGAAAAGGAACGGGGAAAAAAGAAGAAGGGTACTAAAAACCCCCCCCGTCAGTACATTTGGGGCATTGCTGTAAACCCTAACACCCCCTCCCCTGATGGGCGAGGGGAGGTTTTCTGAATTTTTTCCCACGGGCACCGGGTTTCGACACGACGGGCAAAAAAATTAAAAAACCAACTGAGGAATTTCCCGCAAAAAGGTCTCCTCACACGAAAAGGAAAGGGAGGCTACATTCACAGGCTAAACACATGAAAAAAATTTTATATCTTCATCCTTCCCTCACTCACTTTCAACATTTTCCTTTCTTGGGAAATGAACAAAATAAAGAAACCCATTGCTTTTTTAAGCCACCACATTTGAAATTAAATAATTCAATGGAAAATTTATCACCCTTTTTTAAAAGCAACATTTCCAAAATAAACAATTCTTAAACCCACGAACCCAAACGACTAATCTTTCGTACGCACGCTCGAAAACCCTAAAACTCTTCCCCTTTTTGCATGCACAAATTAAAGGGTTTCCCAAAAGAAAAAGAGCCCGGTGATTGTACAGGGGGGGGAAACGAGCGGGGCCCCAAGCAATTTTCAACCCTAAATCACCGGGTTTCCCCCCCATCCCCCCCCGACTCCCCCGCATCCCAGATCAAAAAAGGGAATAAAGAATTTTGGATATTTTTTTAAAGGGGGCCGGGTTTAAAAAGATTGAATTAACCCAGAAAAAGGGGTCTAAAACAATATTTCTTTTTTTAATTTTTTTAAAACAAAAAGAAATTCCCAAAAAGAAAATTTAAAGCCGCAAACAACAAAAAAACAAAAAACGAACCACGAAACTGATGCTTACCCCCCCTGGGGACCCAAGAAGGGGGGTCAAGCGACTCTTTTTCCCCTCTGTCCAGTGGGGAGGACCAGCAGAGCAATGCGGAAAAAGATGATGTCCCCCCCCAAAAGGCCGACTGTGGAATAAAGGGTTTTCCCGGCCCGTCCCTTCGACAAAGGGGTGAACCCCCAGGACCGGAGAAAGGGCGCCCCCAGAGATTTTTCCGCTCGAGTGAAGAAAAAAACCTGCCTAAGCGATGGGGGCCCAACACCACCCACGCCCACAGTAAAGAATACCTCAAGCCCAAAAAGGAATTTTTCTTGACGTGCGGCGGGTGAAAAGCGGGTTAGAGGCCATAGCACAAGTTCGAAAAAAGGGAACCAGCCACCCGGTAAACCCTGCAGGATGAATTGCAGGGGCAGGGGAATTTAAGAGGAGAGAGAGAAAGAAAACCCTAACCTAGCTGAACGACATTAAGGTGAAAACCCGCACCCAAGCCACAAAAAGGGGAGGGAAAACCACCAAAAGCAACGAAAATTTAAAAAAATGAAAAATTCCGCCCCCCCAAAGGGGTTTAAATCTTTTGGGTGGGCCTTTCGTGAAAAACTCGTGAAAAACCCCCTTCAAAAACCATCGTTTCTCTGAATACAGTACCCCTTTAAACCTTGCCCATGTGCAAATTCAAAACCCAATGGGACTAAACCCCAACTCTCTGCGATCGCAGGTACGAAAAAACCCAAATACAAACTTTCCCCACTTCAAATTTACACAGGGGATCCTAAAAACTACATTTATCAAACAACTAAAAAAACCCTTCCAAGAAAAAAAGTAGAAATCCGAACAGGGGAGTTCATTTCCCGTTAAATCACTGAAGGGGAAAATGCCTAAAACCAAAAACCCCGAGAGCAAAAGGGGAAAAAACCCCTGGTAAAGGGGAATTGTCCCTGATGATTTCCCTTAGGGGAGTGCGGAAGGGAAAGCTCGGTTTAGATAGTCAGCACCGTTTTTGGGAACCCTTGTTTATGGCGAAAATAAAAGCATATTTCTGCATTTTCCATTTGCCAAAAAAAACCTAAAATTGGAGTGGGCAATAAACGGGGCGGATCCGGTCCAGGCCCCTGGAGGGATGTTGTTCGCCTCCGTACAAACTTGGCCGAACTTCTTTTTGGGTACGCCATTGCGCGCCCCAAATTCCCGGAGAGAACACAACAGTGGGGGAAAAATCAAATTGTCCAAAGGGGGACACCCTCGGGGAAACGAGTCGCAAAATCTACCGCTCCCAAAAAATGTAGGGGTTTGACCGCAACAAAGGGGTTTAAAGGGGCCCCCCACCGGGTCAACAACCTTTGGGTTAAAAGGGGTCCCCAACCATGGAAATGATCCTGGGGGAAACACCCCCTAAAGGGAAAACCCTTGGCGTTGCCGTTGCAACATCCCCAATGCGGCAGTACTTTTAAATTTGGGGAATTCATCCCCGCCAGAAAAGCCCTGTTTTCCCGGGTTCAGGGGTCCGCTTTGAGCCCATAGATTTTCAAAAGGTGAATAAAGGGCCTCCCCGGGAGAACGATTCTTTTAAGCTTTGGGGGCCGATACTTTTGGGGCCACCCGATTTTCCCTAAAGGAAAAACCCTAAAAGGGATCCCCTTTGAGCTTAAAGCCCCTTGACGTGTCGGGCAGACTGAGGGGGACGACCCAAACCATTGTCGCAGGCGTTGGACACCCAAAGTCACTGGCCTGAAGAGGGACAAGGTAGTGGATCGACTCTCGCAAGAACCTCTAGAGATCGGCTGAAAGAAAAGGGCGCAATTCCGCTCCTTTCTTTTTTTGGGTTTTGGGGCGCGTGGTAACTCCCACACCCGCCTGCACGGCAGATCAGTAGGGCACGACTGATGGTCCGTCTGCAAAAAGGGGTTTGTATTTCCCCAGAGAAAGGGAAAACAGAGGTGCTCACCGCGGATGGCCCTACACGCCCCAGAAGTAGGGGGGGGAGATAGACGAGTACAGAAGGACGGGTTTGGAAAAAAGGGGGCCCGCCTCAACCCCCCACACAAAAATAACGGCCCCCCCGTTACCTCCGGAGAAACCCAAAACTTATTTAACAAAAAGCGTTTAAAAGTGAATCCCCATGGTTTTTCGACCAAAGGAAAAAAACCAAAAACAGAAAGAAAAACCGGGGATCTGTACCCCCAGAAGCTGGGATGGACCCCCCGTTACCCGGGGGAAAACGTGGAAAAAGGGCTAGGGCCCCCTAACCCCGGCCGGGTTTTGGGGAAACTTTTTCCCCCAATGTGGCCGGGGGAAAAAAAGACCACAAAAGGGAAAAACAGTCGGGGCGCTGAGGGGCCCCCCAAAGAACTGCCTGCCTTGGGTTTGACCGCTAGCAGTCGTCCGGGGCCTTTTTTTTCCACTAGATCCCGTGGGAGGTTTTCCCGTCCTTTTTGGGCAAAGCCCCATAAGCCCCCAAGGGGTTCAGGGAAACACCTCGGGGGTATGAATCGGCCCGCCGAAAAACCTGTGGGCTGTCTCGCCTATACGGTCCCCAACCTGGGGGCACGGTGTTGGTGACTGTTCGATAGAATCAACCCCAAGCTCCACTTAGCCAAAATGACGCCAGTACCCTTTTGTTTTTCGCACCCCAACCCCCAAAAATGAAAGAAGGGTTTGTCGTTATTCTTTTTTATGGATGAACTTCCCCCTGTGTCTCTGGGGGGAAGGGGGAAACGTTTTTCACAGAGCCAATTGCATTCTGCATAAGGGGCCGCCTTCATTTAGGGGTGAAACACCAAATCCCTTTCAAAAACCCCGATTAATCCAGAAAAAGGTGCATGGCCTTTTGTTCCCCAACCTTTTGGGAGAACTACCCAACCCTTTTCAAATGCCCCTTTAAAAAAATATAATGTCCCCACAGGTCTGAAAATTTGGAAACTTTAACTTTGGCCCCTAATCTATCACCCTTTCCTGTCGATCAACCCCCTTTATTTAAGACGCGGGGGCCGCGAAAAAAAGTTGTTCCCTCCCCCCTGCCCAAGCCTCCCGCGGGAGCCTCCTCCCACCTGATCCAAAATCTTCCCCACGGAGAGCTTCCTCCCGGGGAGCCTCCTCCCTACGCTGATCCAAATCTTCCCCCGGAGGGTTCCTGCCCGTAACCTTTCCCTTTCGCCAGGGTTCCCGTCTGCAGCCTCCCCCTCTGCGTCCCTTTCCCCCCAGATTTCCCCGTTTCTAAATTTTCCCCCAAAAAGGGGGGGCCCCCTCCTCTCGTCCTTCGCTCCCAAAAAAAACAAGGGCCCAGGGGATATCCTGAGCGGATTCCCCCCCCCGACACGGGGGGAAAGACCCTTGGCCCCCTTCCCCTTGGGGTTTTTCGACTTTCCCCGAGGAAAATCCCCCGGGGGATACTCCTACGAGGGGGAACATGGGGGAAGGGGGAGGGGGTTTGGTTTCTGCGATCGACAGAAGCCCCACATTTCTTCGCTAACCTGAAAAATTCCCAAAGGGGAAATTTCCCGTCGGGGGCTCAGCAGAAGATCCCCCGCGAAGAAAAACGAAATACTCGCGGGGTATCGGGTACAGCCGGAAAAGGGAAAGTCACTGTAGTCGAAGTGCTGGTACTTAAAAGTAGGGATTAAAATCCCGGAAAACCCCTTTTTCTTTTGACGCAAGCGTCCCTACCCCCAGCACCCGGCTTCCAAAGACAAATCCTACGGTTTTTCCCAAATTTTCAGGGGAAAAACAATTCCCCTAGAAAAACAAAAAAAATTTTTGGGGTGTGGGGGTGTGTGTGTTGGGTGTTTGTGGGGATATGTTTCCCGGTGCCCCACTCGGCAAGACCGGCCCCCCAGCACAGCAAAAGTGCGGTGGGGTCCCCGAAAAAAAAAAAAAAAAAAAAATGTCCCGGCTGCCCCACTCGGGAACACCACGCTCCCCAGACGAGCAAAAGTTCGTTGGGGGCCCCCACCCCCCCAAAAAAAAAAAAAAAAAAGGCGACGGAATGGGAGAGGAAAAATGACACAACGCCCATACAACCCCCCTGTATCAATAAACCCCCCGGGAAAAAACTGGTAATACAAAAAAAAAGGGGAAAACAGACGATGGGAACCGAAAAAGTCTTACGGCCTAACCCGCGTAGGCACCCCTTTGGAAAGGGGGTCTGGACCCCCGGTCGATTCCCCCCGGCCACCTCGACCCCCCCCCACCAGTTGTTCCTTCAGGCCCCCAAAAGACTCCCTAAAAGCTAGAGTCACCCAGCCAACCACCCACAAACAAACACGACAAACTAACTGAACGTATACAAAACAGACAAAACTGGACAGGTACTCGCGAAACGAGAGAGACAGCCAGAGCCCTTCACATCCCGGACGAGCCCCACAAATGTCACGACCGACCCTGGAGGTCTGCCCTGACAGGATCGGTCTAGATGGGAGTGAAGGGAATGACTGACCTCACACGCCCCGCAAGAGACCACACAAGAAAGATTACGATGCAACACCCCATTTATTCACACCAACACACACATAGTCACAAATAAGCATTCCAACACACTCAACATGCACAATCACAATCAAGCATTTCAACACACACGACGCACACACATTAAGCATTCCAACACACACCACATGCACAATCACAATCAAGCATTTCAACACACACGACATACACACAATTAATCATAAATAAGCATTTCCAGCACCCATCCTTTCGTGTCTCATGTAGTTCCCTCACACCCCTGCCTCTCCAAAGTCCACTGGGAGCACCCTGACGCACCAGGTGCCCCAAACCGGGTCGGTTCTTGAACGGAGTATCTTCGATGCCGACACCACTGACAACACAACATACGCCCAAACCGCACGCCACAGAGCTACCACACCGGTCACATGGGCTGTTTGAAGTGCGAGGACGGTGGAGAGCGCATCCCGTGGGACGAGGTGTTGTCGCTGGAGGTCCTGGACAGGGATCAGGACCGTCCGGCAAAGCCACGTGCTTTCTCCACCAGCGCCGTCGGCCCCAACCAGTGTGCGCCCAACCAGTGCGCGGCCCCAACCAGTGTACGGCCCCCAACCAGTGCACGGCCCCAACCAGTGCAGGCTCCGGGTGAAGCCCCGGGAGGAGGGAAAACGGAACTGGGAGGAAAGAAGAAAGGGTACTGGAACCCGCAGTCAGTACAGTCTGGCAAATGCTGTCAAATCCTAACAGCACCCTCGCATGATGGGCGAGGGGAGGTTTTCTGAATACATTCACAGCACCAGCTCGACACGACCTGAGCATAACACAGTAAACAAACCAACTGAGGAATGTTCGCTAAAGGTCTCCTCACACGAAGCAGGTAAGAGGTTACATTCACAGGCTAAACACATAGATAGAAAATTATATCTTCATCCTTCCCTCACTCACGTTCAACATTTTCCTTTCTTAGGACTGAACTAATACAGCAACCATTGCTTTATAACTGCACCACATTTGCAAATAATAATAATTCAATGGCACAATTATCACCACATTTTATAGCAACATTTCCAAAATGACAATTCTTCAACCACGCATCCAAACGACTAATCATGCGTACGCACGCTCGCAAACATAAAACTCGTTCCCTTGCATGCACAAACAGACGGTGGCCGAAGATAAGAGACCGGTGATTGTGACAGGGGCGGACGAGCGAGACCAAGCAAGTTCCAACCCTGAATCACCAGGTTCTCCCCATCCCCACCGACTACTGCATCACCAGATGCATAAAAGGAATAAAGAATTTTGGATATAATTTTGACTGGCCAGGTTAAAGATTGAATTAACCAGAGAAAAGTGGTCTCAAACAATATTTCTTTTATAATTTTTTAAAACAAAAAGAAATTGCGCAAAAGAGAATTAGCCAGCTAACAACAAAAAAAAACAAACAAACCACGAAACTGATGCTTACCAGCTACCCGTGGGTGACCCAGAAGTGGCGGGTCAAGCGACTCTCTGCCCTCTGTCCAGTCGAGAGGACCAGCAGAGCAGATGCGGAAAAGAGATGATGTCCCTCCCCTACAGGCCGACTGTAGGAATGAAGGTACCGACCGTACCTTCGACGAAGTGGTGAAGAACCAGACCGAGCAGGCGCTCCCAGAGACATCTTCCGCTCGAGTGAGAGAGAAAACCTGCCTAAGCGATGGCGGCCAACATGCCACCCTACGTCACAGTGAGAAAAACCTCAAGCCCAAGAGGAATCTTGCACGTGCGGCAGGTGAAAAGACAGGTGAGAGCGCCGCGACAGAAGCAGTGTTGGCATTGTTTCTGAGAGAGGGTGTATAACTTGTCTGTCTCCGGTGTTGATATAAACTAGGTTTGGAGGTTTAGAGGAAAAGGTCTGGGAACAGGTTTTGATGATGTTGTAATGGAACGGAGATTGTTTTGAGAGAGAGAGAGAGAGAGAGAGAGAGAGAGAGAGAGAGAGTTTTATTCAAAACTGAAGTTGGTTTATCATACTAAGGATTGGCATTCATAGAAACAGGCAGTACTTCTAGCAAAATATAATGTTTTCCATTCCATAAAAACAGACGAAAATTACGAGAGAGAGAGAGAGAGAGAGAGAAAGCGAGAGAGATGTGATGTGAGGATCTGACTGATAATCAAACATAAATCTTACGTTTGCATTTCTAGCTGCCGGGAGGGGTTGAGGGGGGAGGAAAGGATAGTGGTGTACCATATGCCTTACAACGGCATGCTAGATACTAAAAGAAAGACACATCACGCGCAGACCAGGGGAAAAGCCCGAGGAGCAAGAAAAGAAAAGGTTAATAGCCTACGGCACTATTTTAACTGCAGTCCCCGTAATGAGATGTAGATTACTACCTGGCGCAAACAAGAAAATCATATGGTTCATATGTTTCGAATCAAGCATAAGATGTGAGAATGGCTCGCTGATGCCAGTTAAAACCATCAGACACTGTCATGTACCAGAATGACAGTAAAGTCAATAATAAAGAGTTCGATGTCAAGCAGATTGTTAAATTTATGGTTGGACGTGACCAATGAAAGCCATCACCTCTCTCTACTCTCAACAACTCTCTCTGCTCTCTCTCTCTCTTCGTTCTCTGCTCCTCTCTCTCTCACTCCTCAAATCTCACTCACTCTCTCTCGTCTCTCTTCTTTTTCATACAACCACGATTATGTTTATCAGTTTCACGTTATTATTTTAATGTCCTACTTTCAACCCCTAAGGGACCCCTTTCTGCTCTCCTCCCACCCACTGTCCACCTGGGTGTCGTCTTGAAGCAAAGAGACCACCCTAAAGTGTACGGGACTGTCACGACCGACCTGGAGGTCTGCCTGACAGGATCGTCTAGATGGGGAGTTGAAGGGAAATTGACTGACCTCACACGCCCGCGCAAGAAACCACACAAGAAAGATACGATAACAACACACCCAGTTATTCACACCCAACACACCACATAGTCACAAAATAAGCATTCCAACACACACAACATGCACAAACACAATCAAGCATTTCAAACCCACGAACGACGCACAACACAATTAAGCATATCCAACACACACCACATGCACAATTCACAATCAAGCATTACAACACACCGACATACACACAATTTACTCATAAATAAGCATTTCCAGCACCCATTAACCCTTTCCGTGTCTCATGTAGTTCCCTCACACCCCTGTCCCCCCCCCTCTCAAAGTCCACTATGGAGCACCCAGACGCAATAACGGTGCCCCAAACCGGGTCCGGTTTCATGAACGGAGTGTCCTTCGAGCCGACCACCACTGACAACACACCACCATCTCCCAAACCGCACGCCACAGAGCAACCACAACCGGTCACAGTTCTGTTGGAAGTGCGAGGACAGGTGGAGAATCGCATCCCGTGGACGAGTGTTGTCGCCTGAGTCCCCGGACAGGGGAACATGACCGTCCGCAAAGCCCACTTGCTTCTCCCACCAGACGCGCGGCCTCAACCAGTGTGCGGCCCCAACCAGTGCGTCGGCCCCCACCAGTGTACGCGGCCCCAACCAGTGCACTGCCCCTACCAGTGCAAGGCTCCGGTGAAGCCCCCGGGAGAGGGAAAACGAACTGGGAGGAAAAAGAAAGGACTGGCACCCCGCAGTCAGTACAGTCCCTGGCATATGCTGTCAATCCTAACACCCCACGCATGATGGGCAGGAGGTTTTCTGAATACATCACAGCACCACTCCGACACGACCTGAGCATAACACAGTAACCAAACCAACTGAGGAATGTATCGGCTAAAGGATTCTCCTCACACGAAGCAGGTAAGAGCTACAAACACAAGCTAAACCAGTGAATAAAAATAATATCCTTCATCCATCCCTCACACACGTTCAACAATTTCCTTTCTTTAGTAACTGAACTAAATACAGCAACCATTGCTTTATAAACTGCCACCACATATGCAAATAATAATAAATCAATGGGCACAATTATCACACATATTAATAGCAACATTTCCAAAATGACAATTCCTTCAACCACGCATCAAACGACAAAATCATTGCTTACGCACGCAACGCAAACATAAAACTCGTTCCCCAAGCATGCACAAACAGACGTGGCCGAAGTAAAAATAACCGTGAGTTGTGACAGGGTCGACGGAGCGAGACCAAGCAAGGTTCTAACCCAGAAACACCAGGTAATCTCCCCCATCCCCACCGACTACCGCAACAGCCAGATGCATACAAGGAATAAAGACTTTTGGGATATAAATTTGACTGGCCCCAGGTTAAAATTGAAATTAACGCAGAGAAAAGTGGTCCTCAAACACTTTCTTTTATAAATTTTTAAAACAAAAAGAAATATGGCGCAAAAGAGAATAGCGCCGTCCTAACAACATAAAACCAACAAAACGAACCACGAAACTGTGCCTACCACAACCGTGGTGACCCAGAAGTGCGTTCAAGCGACTCTCCTGCCCTCTGGTCCAGTCGAGGGACCACAGAGCATAAATGATCGAAAAGAGATGATGTCCCTCCCCTACAAGGCCGACCTGTAAGGAATGAAGGAACCGAACCGTACCTTCGAACGAAGTGTGAAGAACCAGGACCGGAGCAGGCGCATCCCATAGACATCTTCCCGCTCGAAGTGAAGAGAACCAGCCAAAGCGAGTCGGCCAACTTGCCACCCTACGTCACAGTGATAATACCTCAAGCCCAAGAGGAATCTGCCACGTTGCGGCAGGTGAAAAGACAGGTGAGAGGCCGATAGAACAGCAAGTCGAGAGAAAGGAATCCCCATCCAGCCCTGAACCTCAGGATGAATTGCACGGGCAGAGTAATTAAGAGAGCAGAGAGAGAAAGCAAACCAAACCTTAGCGAACGACATAAGGTGCAAACTCACCACAAGGCACATTAAGGACGGATACACGACCACATCAACGTACAATACATAAATTGAATAATTCCGCCACCCCAGATGTACAATCGTCGTGGCCTCGTGACAAACTCGTGACAAAACCCCCCTTCAAAAGCATCTGTTTCTTCTGAGATACAGTGCACCTTTGAACCTTGACGCATGGCAATTCACAACAATGGGACTGAACCAACTCTCTGCGATCGACAGAGTACGACAAATCCAATAACAAACAATCCAAACGATAGAATTACAAACAGGAGAATACCATAATACTACATTTAGCAAACAACTAAGCAAACCAACCAAGAATAAAAGTTAGCAATCCGAGACATGGAATTCAACTACCGTTAACAACACTGAATTGAAAACTGTCCGCTACACCTGATACAGGAGAGCAAAAGGGGATATAAAACCCTGGCAAAGGGAATTGTCCCCTGACTGATTACCCTTATTGGAGAGCCTGACTACGGATCACGGCTGAATATTCAGCATTCCGAAAGCAGGAACCCTTGACTATGGCGAAAGTAAAAGCATGACACTGCAGATTTCCCACGGCCTAACTCATGAGTCGACGACTACTGCCGGAACCGGTCCAGGCACTTGGAAGAGGATGATATCGCATCCTCATTTCGCAACTTCCGGCCCGTACTTCATCTTGGTACGCCCAGTGCGCGTCCAAAATCCTGTCCCGAGAGCATCAGCAAAACAGGTAGGGGCATCGATTGTCCTAAGCGGGACAGCCCTGGGTACGATCGCAGAGTCCCTACCGCTACCAAAAAGAAGCGGTGACCGCAATCGGATGGAGGATATAATGGTCCCACCATGTCAACAACCTTGCAGAATGGCTCCCCAACCCATGGCACTGAAACCCAGGGGAACAGCCTCACGCGACCTTATGCCCCGTTTTGTCCCCGTTGCAAACAAACGCAAACACGGCAGTACTGACTAATCTGAGAATTCAACCCCGCCCGAAGAAGGTCCCTGTCTTGACTCGCTCGAGAGTCCGCTTTGAGCCCATATGACCAGTCAATAGGTGAATCATGGGCTGCCGGAGAAACATATTCTCACAAGCTTTGGGGGACGACTACTGCTTGGCCACCCTATCTGCCTGAGTGATCAACCCTAAAGAGTGTATCCCCTTTGGAAGCAAAAAGCTCACCTTGAGAGTCGGTACGGCAACTAGTCGGTAACTATCCACCAGTTGTCGCAGGCGTTAGGACATCCAATACACTGCCTGAAGACGTGACTATTGTAGCTGGATCGACTCTCGCAAAACCTTCGACAAAGATTCGGCTGAAGAACAGGACGCAATTCCTGCTCCAAGCATTTTGCATTGGCGCGCGTGGTACTCCCCACACCTCCTGCACGGGCAGATCATTAGACACAGACTGACATGCGTCCGTCCCTGCAAAGGAGATAGTATTCCCCCTAGAAATGGAATACAGAGGATCGCTCCACCGCGATGGCCCTACTTCGCCGACAGAATTATGGGTGGAGATAGAACGATACAGAAGGACGGGTGGAGGTAAAACCAGCCTCCAACCCGCACACATCATAACTGGCGGCCCACCGCTGATCCTCAGAGAAAACCAAAACCTTATCAACAAAGAGCGTTGATGCTCCCGAAATCCCTGAAGGTGACGACCAAGGAAGAACCAACACCAGAAATAAACACCGGGCCCTCTGTATCCACCAAGAAGCGGGATGGCCCCGCGTTAGCCGAGGCACGAGGACGCTGGAAAGGACCTAGCCCCAAACAACCTCGGCGGCTTAGGGCAATCTTTCCTTAATGTGCCGGGACGACCACAAGGAAACACAGTCGGGTCGCTGAGGGTCCCCAAAGAACTGCCTGCCCTTGATTCGACCACAGCTAGCAGACGATCGGCGTCGGCGCCTTATATCCACTAGATCCTGTGGGTTCATTCCTTGTCCGTAAACTGGGCGATGCCCAATACGGGTCAGCCCTACGGCTATCAGCCAACACCACGGCGGTAAGAATCGCAGCCGCGAAATATCCTGTGGTGCCTGTCCTCGCCTATAACGGAGCCACTACTCTGGGGAACACGGAAGTTGGAGAGCATGTTCTAATGAAAGAATCAGAACCTACAAGCCCCAGCTAGCCAACAGACGCCAGTACCCTGCGTTTTTTGCGCAGCCTATCTTGCCAACCTGCAACGAAGGACTCGTCGTTATCTTTTCATGGACCTGAACTTCCTCCTGTACGTCCTCTGGGTAAGGTGGAAACGTTAAATCACAAGATCCCCATAGCAAGACTGCATAAGACCGCCAATCATTTGAGTGAGCACCACTCCCTTGCAACACCTGAAATCCCCAAAAAAGGATGCATTGGCCTTATTGATCCAACAGACAATTGTATGAACAACAACCTTGTCAAAAATGCACTAAGAACATATCAATGTCCACAACTAGGTCCTTGAACACTGGAACTTAAACTATGGGCCTCTTACTCTATCACTTGCCTGTCGATCAACCCCCTGATTTACAGACGCGGAGGCCGCGCAAGAAAGTTGTACCATCTCCCACCCTGCCAAGCCTCCTGTCTGGCAGGCCCTCCTCCCTACTCTGATCCAACTCTTCCCGAACGGAGAGCTTCCTGCCGGCATCCTTCGCTCCCTACGCTTATCCTCTCTTCCCCGACGGAAGAGCTTCCTGCCTGTAAGCCTCTTCCCTTAACGCAGTGGCTTCCTGTCTAGCAGCCTCCTCTACTGCGCGTCTTCCCGTACGCAGATCTTCCTGTCTAATCTAACTCTTCCCAGACGGAGGGCCTCAACCTCCTCGTCGCTGTCGCACCCAAAAACCATCAGGAGGACCGAGGCGATATCCAGAGGCAGATACACACCACCCCCGACCGGGGAGGATGACGCACCTGATTCGTCCCGTCCCTTGGTCTCGACTTTTCCCATGAGGAAAGTCCCCCCGGCATACACCTTACGAGGGGAAGCATGGAGAGGTAGAGGTTTCGGTTATCCATTTCTTCGACTCGACAGAAGCCCACAGATGCTCGCTATACTCCTGACGCTCCGAGCGGAAGTTGCCAGGCGGGTCTCAGCAGGAAGGAACCCCCTAGCGAATAAGCAACGAAAGAAACGCTCGCGGGACTAACGTCTACAGCACACTGTGAAATAAGTAAAAGTCACTGTAGTCCGAAGTGCTGGTACTAATAGTAGGGATTACATCCTTAATACCCTTCTTCTTTGACGCACTTGCTACGCCAATATACCACCAGCACCGACCGTTGCCATGACAAATCCTACGGTTCACAAAATACAGGGAAAGACAAATCCACTAGAAGAAAACACATTATTTATTAGTGATTGTGGTGTGTGTGTGTATGTTAGTGTGTGGGGATGATGTTCCGGCTGCTCCCACTCTAGGCAAGACCGCGCTCCACAACACGAGCAAACAGTGCGGTGGGGCACACACCGACCAAAAAAAAAAATAAAAAAAAATTTCCAGGCTTCTCCCACTCTGTCAACACCAACGCTCTCACTTCACGAGCCAACAGTGCGGTGGGGCTCACCGACCAAAAAATAAAAAAAAATGGCAGACGGAATCCGTAGAGAGGAAAAAGTGACACAAACGTCCGATACACCCACCTGTTACTCAATAACCCACCCGGAAAACGCCCTGTTAACTACAAAACAGAAATGACATCCTGAGTGGCAACAGAAATGAAAGTTCTTACTGCGATTCAGCGTGAGGCAACCCGGGTGGAAGGAGGTTCTGGCGCGGGTCCGGATATCCCCCTTGTCAGCACCTCCGACTTTCCCCAAGCCACAACGCAGATTTACCTTCCATTCCACCAAAAGACACCCTAAACACGCTAGAGTTCACCCAGCCAACCACCCACAACCAAAACACGACAAACTAAGCTGAACTTAAACAAAAACAGACAAAAACTGGACAGGAACTCCGCGAAAACGAGAGAGAACAGCCATAGCCTCACATCCCGACGAGCCCCCCCAAATGTCACGACCGACCCCTGGAAGTCTGCCCTGACAGGATCGGTCCTAATGGGAGTGAAGTGTAATGACAGACCTCACACGCCCCGCAAGAGACCACACAGAAGATTACGATGCAACCCCATTTAATCAACACCAACACACACAAAGTCACAAATCAGCATTCCAACCCACTCAACATGCACAATCACAATCAAGCAAATATCAACACACACTGTACGCACACTCCAATAAAGCATTACCCAACACACACCACATGCACAATCCACAATACAAGCATTTTCCAACACACAACGACATACACACACTTAATCATAAATAAGCAATTCCAGCACCCAATCCCCTTACCTTTTCTCAAGGAGTTCCCTCACACCCCTGCCTCTCCAAAGTCCCCTTGTAGCACCCTGAACGCACCAGGTGCCCCCAAACGGGTCGGTCTTGAACGGAGTATCCTTCCTTCGATGCCGACACCACTGACACACCAACATACGCCCCAAACCGGCAACTCCACCTAGCAACCGACACGCCGTCACAATGTCTGTTTAAAAGTGCGAGGACGGTGAGAGCGCATCCCGTGGGACGAGGTTGTTGTCCGCTGGAGGGCCTGGACAGGGAACAGGACCGACCGCAAATGCCCACGTGCTTTCTCCACCAGCGCGCGGCCCCAACCAGTGTGCGTCCCCAACCATAGCGCGGCCCAACCAGTGTACGCCCAAACCAGTGCACGGCCCCACCCAGCGCAGGCTCCGGGTGAAGTCCCCCGGGAGGAGGGAACACGGAACTGGGAGAAAGAAAGAAAGGTACTGGAAACCCCCGCAGTCAGTACAGACTGGCATATGCTGTCAATACAAAGACCAACAGCCCCTCGCATGATGGGCGAGGTAGGTTTATCAGAAATACATACACAGCACCAGCTCGACACAGACCTGAGCAAAACACAGTAAACAAACCAACTGAGAAAGTTCGCAAAAGTCTCCTCACACGAAGCAGTCATAGGATACATTCACAGGCTAAACACCATGAATAGAAAATTATATCTTCATCCTTCCCACACTCACTAGTGACAACATTTTCCTTTCTTAGGAACTGAACTAATACAGCAACCATTGCTTTATAAACTGAACCACATGATGCAAATATACTAATATCAATGGCACAATTAACACCACAAATTAAAGCCAACCATATCCAAAATGACAATATCATTCAACCACGCAACCAAACGACTATCATGCGTACGCAACGCACGCAAACATAAAACTCGTATTCCCCTTGCATGCACAAACAGACGGTGGCACGAAGAAATAAGAGACCGTTTACTTGTGACCGAGCGACGAGCTGAACCAGCAGATCCAACCCAGATCCCCAGGATCACCCCCCCATCGCCCACCGACTACTGCACACAGAATGCATAAAAGGAATCAAGAATATTGATATTAATTAATTGACTTGGCCAGGTTAAAGATTGAAATAACCAAGGAGAAGAAGTGGTCATCACACAATAATTCTTATTATATTTATTAAAACAAAACGCAATTGCGCAAAAGAGAATTAGCCATCTAACAACAAAAAAAAACAAACAAACCACGAAAACAGAAGCTTACCACAACCCGTGGGTGACCAGAAGTGGCGGGTCAAAGCGACTGCACTGCCCTCTGTCCAGTCGAGAGGACCAGCAGAGCAGATGCGGAAAATAGATGTATGTCCCTCCCCAACAGGCCGACTGTTAGGAAAGAAGGACCGACCGTACCTTCGACGTAGTGGTGAAGAACCAGGACCGTAGCACAGGCGCCACCCAGAGACATCTTTCCGCCGAGTGCATAGAAATCCAGCCTAAGCGATGGCGGCCAACATCCCCCCAACGTCACAGTGAGAAATAACCTCAAGCCCAAGAGAAACCTTGCACGTGCGGCAGGTGAAAAGACAGTGAGCGGCCGAAAGACTCAAGTTCGAGGAGAAATGTACCAGCCACCCGAGCACCATCAGGATGAAATTGCACGGCAGAGTAATTAGAGAGAGATGAGAGAGAGATAAGAAAACAACTAACATGAGCTGAACGACATTAAGGTGCAAACGCACCACAAGCCACATTACGGGACATCCACGGACACAGCAACGAACCTAAAATAAATGAATAATCCTGCACCACAAATGGGTCAAACGTCGTGGCCCTCGTGACAAACCTCGTGACAGGTACAAAAGGAGCAGAGAATTCTGACAAAACTGCAAGCGTAAGGGGTGGTGTTGTGAGGTGTGGTGGTAACCATCCTTCTGCCCTCCCGCCCCGACGCCACCCTCTCACTCCCGCTTCTCAGATCGGGGTAGCGCTTTGCAATGACCCCCCCCCCCCCCCCCCCCAGCACGCCAGAACTGGCATCGCCACTGTTCACAGAACAGAGCCGCTAAACTCCCCTCCCCCCACCACCCTATCTTCCCCACACTCCACCCTCAGCAGCAGGACAGCACCCGTATACCCGCGGCACGCTCCAACGTTGAGTTATGACGTCCGCAATGCCTGACGCTTAGGGACAAGATTTCGCTCGACTGCAGCATGGAAGGCGTTCGTCCTTGGCAAGACCGTTGGTTGGCCTGGCAGGTAATGGTCGACGTTGCTGTTTGCGTGCGGGCGGAGCACCCGGGGCAGATGGATTCGTCCCCGGGCATGAGCCATGTGAAGTCCATTAGGAACCGCGCCGACACGCCGCGCGATCAACCGTGTCTTTCGCAATCTTCCATGGACAGGCCAGATTTCCGTTTCTACCCATGGACTAGGTCAATGTCCGATGTCTACCCATGTGACAGGTCAGATGTCTCGTGAACGTACCCATGGAAACAGGCAATTTCCGAGTCTACCCATGGACAGCCAGATGACCCGTGTCTAACCATGCCTCACATGGCCAGATGACCTGTGGTCTACCCAAGCCTCACAGGGCCATATGACCCCGTGTCAACCCATGCCTCACAGACCAGAGTACCGTGTCTACCCATGGACAGGCCAGATGTCCGTGTCTACCCATGCCACACAGCCAGATGTCCGTGTCTACCCATGCCATCACACCAGATGTCCGTTCTACCCCTGCCTCACGGCACAATGATCCGTGTCTACCCAGCCCATCCCACAGCCCAGATTCCATGTCTACCCATGGACAGGCAGATGACCTTGTCAACCCCATGCCTCTACAGGCCAGAAGTCCGAGTCGACCCAAGCCTCACAGCCAGATTCCGTGTCAACCCTTCCTCACAGACCAGATGAGGCCATGTCTAAACTACCCCTGGACAGGCCAGATGTCCGTGTCCTACCCATGCTCACAGGCCAGATGTCCGTGTCTACCCATGCCTCACAGGCCAGAAAGTCCGGTTCCTACCCCTGCCTTCACAGGCCATAATGTCCCGAGATCAACCCATGCCTCACAGAACCAGAGACCATGTCTAACCCATGGACAGAGGGCCCGATGTCCATGTCTACCCATGCCTCACAGGCCATAGTGATTCCCGAGGTCTATACCCATGACTCACATGCCAGAATGACCGTGTCTACCCATGCAACACAGCCAATGTCCGGTGTCTCCCATGCCTCACCGGGGGGGGGGGGGAGCGGGAGGGGGCGGGGTGGGGGGGGAGGGTGAGCGTGGAGGAAGTGCGGGCGGGTGGGGGGGGGGGGGGGGGTGCGGGCGGAGGGGGGGGGGGGAATGCACTGACTCCTCTCTCCTCCTATCTCTATCCGTCAATATCACCCCCAACCACAAAACACTCAAAACCAAACCGCCACTAGTATCCCCTGCCACGAGACCCAGAGTCACGCCACTGAACCCTGCCCACCAGTTTCCGTTCTCCCCTCTCTCTGTACATCTCACTCTCTCTCACACCCCACCCACCTCCGCGTCCCGGCCACGATCCCCCACCCTCCATAACACACACTACCCCACCCCCACCCATGGGTCCCGGGTACATCATGGTTACTACAGCTGAACGGTATTATTAAGTTCTACTCTGCTACCCAGCCCAGCACGACTTGTTAGAAGTTCACCTCTGAGAATCAGCCGTGGGGATGGATGGTGTCCAGTTATTTTCTTCTCAGTCCAAAAAACTTCCCTGCGTAACCAGGCAACAAAGTTCTTATCCCTAGGACAAATGTCAATGAATCAGGCAACGCAAAGTGGGACACCGAGAGGCCCATGACTAATGAAAAGTCACGACACGTGAGGACCCAGCTAAGAACATTGATTTGAGACTTTTGGCGGTGAAGTATAACCAAATCTGATGTTGTGTATATTGTTATCTCGCCACACATTGGCAATACGGCAATTGTTAGCAAATAGCAGGTATATGACGATTAAGTCTCACACGTCATTCCTCTGGGCACTGTGAAGGATTCCCCTGTACGAGCGCAAGAGAACGTGGTGCCCTCCACACGAAGGTCACACTGGCAGAGTGATAACATCTGCTCCTCAAGCCAAGAAACCCGCTTCATACTTCTGACAGAGATGGTGGCAGACTGGATGGCATGAGAAGTATGAGGGAGTGACCACGCCTATCCTTACCCCCCACAACAGGCGCTACAGTGCAAGGCCCTCTGCATACCTTCTAACCGTGAAGCTGGACCAATGCCCTCACTCCCCAGCATTTCCTCAGGGGATGGTTGCGAGGGTTGTGGGTTACAACCATAGGCCCTGCTACTCCGTATCCATGAGCTTGCCGTTGAACTGTAGCAGAGACTGACGGGGAGTGACCATGGCCTTCTGCCGAGCTTCCTGATGACGGTCTCAGGGTATCCCACGTGCCCGAAGATTCCATCGTCATGTCCAGGCTAAGCCACTCGAAGTCATCCTCTGTAGCGCCACAACTCACGCAGACGCAAGAACAGTCCATTGGGTATGTTCCTGACACAATACCTAGGGTGCTGAGTGGAAGGGAGTAACTATGGCTGATCAAAATACTTTGCATAAAGTTCTGTAGTGAGAAGCCGTTCTCGCGACCTGAATGTGACGTCGAGGTAAGGAAACTGCAGTGGAGCAGATTGACGGTGAAATAGACTGACAGACGGATTGAGTTAAGATGTGCAAATAAATCATGGAGGACCAGTTTCAGTCCCCCCACATCACTCAGACGAGGATCTCATCAATACCACCAATCGCCACAGCACGCTGTCGACAGGGACAGGGCCTTGCACTACAGATGGTAGATTCCAGCCCAACCCCATGAACAAGTTTGGCTACTGCTGGGGACATGGGTTCCGCCAAGGTTGTTTTGTGTACCTGTTCAGTGATTGTCGTTATATCCCTTAGTAAAGTGAAGAAGTTGTTGTCGAGACGAGGCGCCATAATCGCAACAATAATGCTGGGAGGAAGATTGTTCTCTACAAGGCCACACACAGAGGAAGTGCAGATGGCTGACCCTCCATGTCATCAGTGCGGGAATGCACCCCTTTAAGGTTTACACGTCCACATGACCAGCCTCACACTGTCGCCGAACGGCCCAAACTCTGGTTGAATCACTTTCTGGACCAGCTGAGGACATAGACCTGTGGAGTCGTAGCACGAAGCTGGGCAAACGTGTCCACCTGGGGCCATAACCAGTCAACCACGAGTCTGTAAAGGGACACATGAGGTGCCCACCCATGCTGGAGGAGATCTTGCGGCTGGGGGGTTCCAGCAGGCACTTGTGGACTTTCGGTCGCAAGGAAGACGAAGTTGGGTACGACACATCCTAGGCACAAGACGGTGCCCCCCCGGTGAGTACTCTCCTCTAGTAATGAAGTTTTACCCTCTCTCAGACTGTCGATCAATCGGTTGCTGGTCTGTCGTGACATGTGGTAGTGGCGTTTTCGAACATCTCAAAAAGAACAGGGTTGCTGAGCAGTCTGACCCCTTCTTGTACAAATTGTTCGAAGTCCTGGACTACAACAGCGCCGTCCTTTGTCAGTTCGACATTGTTCTTAATTTGCCAGTTTGGTGACCAGCCTTCAAGTTCCCCCAGGTCCAACCTCTCTATAGGGGTTAGGGTATCTCTGACCGCGGGTAGCGCTGTTATGGCCGTCCGCCAGAACCTATGATTTTGTTCACAATAAAGTGTCCAGGTGTTGCGTCTCTACCTTTTAGGTAGAGTTAAAGCACGTCTTCTTGTAGAAACGTGGCCTGTAGTCTTGGTTCTGTACTTACATAGGTGGTCGACTTCTTCATCGGAGTGAAGGTGCCCTTCGTCAGTCTATATGAGCGTCCGCATCCCTCTATCACACGGCCTTGATGCGTTGATTATCAATTTCCACGGGCGTCGGACAGAATGTAGGGCCAAAGGAAGAGAAGCTGTTTTCTTCGCGAGTGAGTGCTGTCGTTGAAAGGGTTAAGAACAGTGCACTGGACCTGCTACCGCGGCCTGCTTAAGACTGCTCTTGCCTTGTATTCCGGTCTTTTGAACCATCTGTCCTCCGTTTCTTCTTCGTTCCGTTCGTAGAGCGGGCATACTCAATGGTGTTGTAATCGTGAGGAGTAGGCGGGAGAACTTCAGTTTCTCCGTTTATATACTCTATTATTCATTTATATTAAAAAATCTAATGTGTGTGTGTGTGGTGTGGTGTGAGCGTTCGTGCGTTGGCGTGCGTGCGTGGCGTGCGTGCGTGCGTGCGTGCGTGCGTGCGCACGGTGGGGTGTGAGAGTGTGCGAGCGTGCGTACGTGCGGTGCGTTGCATGTGCGTGCGTGCTTGCGTCGCGTTGCGTGCTTGAGTGTGTGTGTATAGTGTGTTGGTTGTGTTGTGTGTGTGTGTGTGTGTATGCGCGCGCGCGCGCGTGCGTTTTTATGTTATCAATTTAACGGCATAAATATTGGATGTTCGTTCTACTTTCCCTATCTGGATTTTAAGAAATTAGGGTATATTCTATTTGTGCATGTAATTGATTCATCCTGCGAGCCCCTAAAGACGTGTTGGAGGGAATCTAGCGTGTTTCAACGTGGGAATTCCAAAAAGTTTCAATCCTTGTGATTTTCATCCACAGTTATACTGGCCCTAGCAGACCAGTGTCTATTCCCTTTCCACCTTTTTAGTTTCGAATGTTGAGCCTACCATTTTCCCTTACATTTCTTTATTCCCCCCCTTTACTGAGCAAATTTTGTTAGTTTTTTCGGAAGACACATTTACATATGCAGAAGGGTTTTTGCTGAACTATTGACAATCCCTTTTCTTGCTTCATTTGAAATAGTTCTTATCAGTCAGGTCACCAGGACCCATGGTAGCAAGCCCTGGAGAGGCTC
>CM031606.1:50274237-50284237 GCA_018398815.1 Conus ventricosus
TATTCTGAAACGAGGATTAAAGACTGATGGAAATGAATTCAGTGAATACTATTTGTGAAAATAAGCTAAAGCCAAAATGTATCATTATGAGCCTATTGTATCTGAATACGATTCTTTCTTAAAATCACCTTGTACGATTAAAACAGATTTCTGAGATAGACATAAACACTGAGTCTCATTTATCATCTAAAAATGACGTTCTGTAGTAGTTGCGTCCCAAACCCCCTCCTATTACACCCCTCCAGTCCGACCTCCCCCTCCCCCACAACCTCCCCTTCTCTACCGATATATCACTCTCTCTAATAATAATCATAATCATTATTATTTATGGCGCTTTATCTTACATCATATACCCTAAGCGCTTACAAATACATAAAGGTTTAATTAAAGAAAACATAAATGAAATCAATAGGAAGATGAATATTGCAAGAAGTACCATGCATCTACAAACAAGGGTGTAAATTTACGCACCCCCACGCACACGCGCACACACAACACACACACACACACACACACACACACACACACACACACACACACACACACACACACACTCACACACACACACACACACATGAGCGCATGCCCACTCTCTGCCCACTCTCTGTCTGTCGGTCTGTCTGTCTGTCTGTCTGTCCTCTCTCTCTCCTCTCTCTCTCTCTGTCTCTGTCTCTCTCTCTCTCTCCTCTCTCTCTCTCTCTCTCTCTGCTCTCTGGTTATTCGTGAGTGCAAGTGGGAGAGTGGGTGTATGAATGTTTATATTCAAATGGCGGATTGTGTGTCGAAAGTTTGCATTTGTATTTATGGATTTCGTGTTTTTTTATTTCGTTATATTTGTGTGCGTGGTTGACATGACAATGAATGATTGGTTTTGAAAGAAAATAACTTCTTGAAAGAAAAAAAAGCCACCACTACGCGAACAAGCAGATAACAACTGCAAATTAGAGCTTAAGAAATTTGATGAGAGAGAGAGAGAGAGAGAGAGAGAGAGAGAGAGAGAAGAGAGAGAGAGAGAGAGAGAGAGAGAGAGAGAGAGCACTGCTTTCAGATATTGAAAACCTGTACCGCTACTCGTATATATGTGAACAATGTTTTCTAACGAATTTTATAGCAGTCTGCCTTCAGCGTTACATAAATTATGTCAGCCAATATGACAGAACTACCCCCCCCCCCCTTCCCTCTTTCTACGCCAACCCCTAAACAAAACAAAACAGAAGTCTAGGCAACGACAACATACGAATTCAACTCCAAAACTAACTATGCAAATAAAACTTTAAACTATACCGATGAATGACGCATTACACCATCTACTTTTGCGTGCAATGTGCACTGACAAAACGCTATCACATTTCACCCATGGCTGGTAATTTGAAAATTCACACATTTGCCTAGACAGCATCCTCATTTTCAATTTAAAATGATTACTTTGCTTATTTCATAACAACTGGCAGTAATAGCCTTTAGTTGTTGGCGAGTTGGTTATTTTTTTTTTTGCTTCTTCCTGTTTTCTTTCTTTCTTCATTTGATTCTGGAAATACGCGTGAAAGCATAACTGCTTTTATATACACAAAAGACACAGAAAGACAGACAGCAGACAGACAACAGACAGACAGACAGACACACACGAACACACACACACACACACACACACACCACACACACAACACAACACACCACAACATATATGACCACACACACACACACACACCACACACAACACACACACACACACCCACACACACTCACACATACAAATACACACACACACACACACAGCACACACACACACACACACACACACACACACACACTCACCATACAAATAACACACACACACACACACACACACACACACACACACACATCACGCACGACACGCAACGCACCACACACACACGCACGCAACGCACGCACGCACGCACGAGCACCACCACCACGCACACACACACAACACACAACAACAACAACAACAACAACAAACAACAATGGCCTCGATTCTTCCTGCTTTGTTTCTTTCTACCTTTCTTTCCACCCCCACCCCTTCCCCACGTCCCACTAGCAGACGTTGACACAGAGCCAAGAAGAACATCACATATCATAAAATAGAGGACTGGGGTCTCATTCAAGCCAAGCAACTCAAGACAGAAACATCATCGATTTACGATCGGTACTTCCCCCGTCCCTTTCTTTCACCTCATTTGCGGCACCACCGTCCGCCCCTTCGCCCACTCCGTGTGTACTATCCTACCCACACTATTCCATTCCCCATCTAAAAGAGGATAGTCGAAGGCATCTGATCGATCTGTCTTAAATCTTATGTCTGCGTGGGAGAGCAGCATTAAGGGCACTCGACACAGCGCACGTCTTCGCCAACAAGATGGCGACGAGCTAGAAAGTCTTTTGCAGTGGCAGAGAATAAAATGACGAAAGCGATATCAGGATGAAAAAGAAGACAAGAAAGGATCAGAGCAGGCACGGAAAGCAATCATGTGGACAACGGAGTGGGAATGGAGGTGATGTGGCCTTGCAGGAAAACGAAAATCAGGAAGTCTTGGCTCAGGCGATCAACGGCCTGTTTGAGCGAAAAGGAAGAAAAGGACTCTAGACTGGAGCACAGGTTGGCCGAAGATGTTGAGTAGATGGTGGTGGAAAGGGGTTGAAGAAAGTAATAATGGAGTTATGCGCGCGAGTTTCTAGACTGGAGAAATTGATCGAAGAGCAAACGAAAACAATTGCTTCTTTCAAAGAGGATGCGGACGGAAAACCAAAAGGCCGTGGGACCCAAACACGGAGACCCGCATAGTCCAACCTCCACGAACCCGGTCCTACGCAGAGGCTGCTGGCTCCTCATCCTCGCCTTTACCTGCACCCTTTCATCGGAGCCCACCAGCCTCCCCATCCAAAAGCGAGTCGAGGTCTGTAAAAGGATGTCAAGAAGTGTCAAGAAGCCTGTTCCAAAGACCTGTGCAGAAAATGACGTCACTCAAAAGACGTCATAGTCCCTGAAGAAAAGAAAATGCGCAAGAACCACTACACACCATCAGATTCGCCCCGTGTACTGATACTGCATGACTCGACGATGAAGAAAATAGATGCAGCCAGACTCGGCAACGCATACGGTCTACAAGTGGCCTTCCGCAATGCCTTCACTGTAGATAAAATAGAGGATGTGGCGAAGTCTGCCAGTGAGGAAACTTGAGCCTGCCCCTGACTGTGTGGTGCTCCACACAGGCATCAACGATCTGAAAGCGAAGGATGCAACAGAATGTGGTTCTAAAATGCTTCAGCAATAAAAGGAATGAAGGCGGTATTTCCAAAAGCCCACGTTGTAGTAAGCCGAGCTTTACCACTAAATCAAAACGTGCTGGAGGCAAAAAGAACCGTCTACAACGCCCATACCTACTCGGAGATCCTCAAGCGGGGTATGAAGAACGTGACCTACGTAGGCTACGATGCCATGCACAGGGGCCTCCACTTCCAGACTATATCCACCCAAACGCTGAAGGTGCGAGGTACATGGCAGGGAACCTTGGCCGCCACCTGCATCGCCTCTTCTGGGAGCGACCTCGACGGAGGCAGAGACGCAGAGCTGACCGTCGGTGCCCCCCTCCGCCTGCTTTCATGCCCCTCCTGGCTGTGGTTGTCCACTTCCTCCTTGGCCTTCAGGCCATAAACGGACAATTTTGTTTGAACAATAACTATAGGGTTGAAATGTCTGCGAGATCTTTGGAAACAAAAACGGGCATACTTTGTGTTGTTTTTTTAGGAAGAGATTTGGAGGAGACCTGCCCACTTTGTTTTCCTTTCTCAGGTTTTATTCTCCTACTTTTCTGTTTCCAAATACCTTTCAGACATGATAACCTACTAGTGAAAAAAAAAGAACAACGATATTGAGACACTCTATTTATTATGAAGGAAAAAAAGAAAAACACTAACAT
The DNA here is from genome assembly GCA_018398815.1 of Conus ventricosus. Classification (NCBI taxonomy): domain Eukaryota; kingdom Metazoa; phylum Mollusca; class Gastropoda; order Neogastropoda; family Conidae; genus Conus; species Conus ventricosus. Next base: position 50,278,176 of record CM031606.1, read on the forward strand.
AAAAATCCTACAATGGAACTGTCGCTCTATTACAAAAAACATATATTACTTAAAGCAATATTTATCATATGAAAATATTCAAGTGTTATTACTACAATCATTGAATGTAAGCAGTGATAAACTGCCTGTTATACCTGGATATTACTACCCTCCAGTTTTTGAACAATGTTCAGACTGTGTTCAAACTGCTATTTATATAAGTGAAGGTCTGGACCATTGCATAAGAACACCACCTATAACTAATAACATATCATCTGTTTCATGTTGTGCCGTTATGGTAAAATTCTCATCAAATTTAATTTTGAATCTTGCTTCAGTCTATCTACCAAAAGGACCCAACAACGAAAACACAGAATGGTTGAGGGAATTTCAGATCAAAGGATAAATGGATCATAGGAGGTGACTTTAAACGTATGCACCTTTTTGGACAACAACTGTTTCGGTTGTTTCAAATAATCGATTATTAGACAATATTGCAGACTCCATTTTAAGCATATTAACAATGGAAATATTACACGTATACCTGATATAGCTACCCATAATCCCTCCGCCATTGACTTAACATTTGCCTCTCCACCACTGACGGCAAACTATTCATGGGAAACAGGGAATGATCCTCTAGGATCAGACCACGTTCCTATAACAATATCATTGAATAATAAAATGGAGAACAAAGAATATTTTGAAGAAGATATGATTCCAAAATACAATTATAAATGTGCAGATTGGTCTCTTTTTAAAGATAGTCTTAGAAACACGGATATAGAGTTTTCATCTGTGGATATATAGACGACCAATATATACGTCTCTGTAAAATAATTCTTGAAGCAGCAAATACATCTATTCCAAAGCTAAAAGCACAAATTCAAAGAAACATAGCGGAAATGTTTGTTGGAACAAAGAATGTGAAATTGCAAATAACAAGAAAAAGGAAGCATTTAAGCTTTATTGCAAAAAGAGATCAGTAAGCAATCATAAGAAAATGAAAGAGTTGAAAGGAAAGTGATGATGTAATAGAAAATGCTAAGACGCAACACTGGAATAACTTTTGTAATTCTGAAATTAGAGATTGTAAAGAATGGGGAAAGTTTGGGAAGAGATAAAAGCTATGAAAATGGATTTATATCTCCTCAGTATCCCATAAAAGTAAACAATAATAATATTCCTAGTGCTGAAGAAAAAGCAGAAGCCTTTGTAAACATGTTTGCTAATGTTAGCTGCCCTGAGGACTGACAGATACTGATAGAAAATTATAGGATGCATGAAGAAAAATGTGAAGCAAATACAGAAGGAACACATGATAAGTGCAATAACCTTAATGCTTCTTTAACAATAACAGAACTAAAAGAAGCTATACGACAAATTCCAAATAAAAAATCATCTGTAGGATTAGATGCAATATCTAATCAGATGTTAAGGAATTTGCCAGAAAATTTTATTGATTTTCTTCATGGATTATTTGATAAATGTTGGAGAAGTGGTGAAATGCCGAAAATCTGGAAACAGACAATTATTGTCCCTATTCACAAACAAGGTAAATCTACTAACGATATTAAGAACTACAGGCCTATCGCATTAACATCCCATGTCTGTAAACTCTCAGAAAGAATAGTTCTAAATAGACTTGTACATTATTGCGAAAAATATGATGTAATTCCAATTAACCAAGCTGGCTTCCGAAAAGGAAGATCAACAACAGAAATCTTAGTAAAATTATCTACTAATATAAAAAAAACAATTTGCCAGACGTAAATGTATATTAGCCACCTTTTTTGATATAAACAAAGCGTATGACCAAGTGTGGCATTTCCAGCTCTTCAACAAAATTAAAGACATTGGCCTGTCTGGAAACGTATATAACTATATTAAATGCTTTTTGCAAGACAGGGTGATACAAACTAGAATAGGGAAAACTTATTCAACATCCAGAAACTTATCAATGGGAATCCCTCAAGGGTCAGTTCTAGCTCCCCTTCTCTTCACCATATTAATGTATGATTTGCCAAGTAAGATATCGAACAATGTTGTACTTGTCCAATATGCGGATGATTAATGCATGTGGATGGAAGTAACTCTGAAAAAGAAAACACCCCAGCGTAGTATAAATTATATAAAAAAGATTTATCAACGCGAGCTTGCCAAGATGGGTGAATATATGAAGCTAAATGGGCTAAGTCTATCTATGAAAAAACAAACATCATTCTCTTTAACAATGGCTCAAATCCAGATAGAATGCCTGTCTTTACTTTGGGTAATACAACTATTAGATATGTAACACAGGTAACATTTTTGGGAGTTCTTTTTACTTCAAAGTTAACATGGAACATAGACATTGATAATTTACTAACTAAAGCAATGAAAACGTTAAATTTAATAAAAAATAGTCTCTAAACAAAATGGGGACAAAACTCATGTACATTAGTAACACTGTGTAAATCTTTAAAGTTAACATATGCACAAGAAGTTTTTTTTCAGTGCTCCAAAATATTTATTAAAAAGCTTCAAAGCATTGAATGTAAGGCATTAAAAGTAGCACTAGGTCTACCAACTCATGCATCATCATCACGAACATATTTTGAACTCAAATGCTTCCATTAGAAGAGTATAGAAGACTAGCGTGTTGTAAATATGTAATTAAAAATTCAGCTATCAAAACATACATCAACTCTGACGTAAAGGTTAGGTCAGATATTGACTTTCCTAAAAGAGCTAAATCAATATCCTCTCAAGTTACACTAGCAACATTCACAACCAAAACTATAACCGACTCTGGCATTTCTACAGATCAAGATCAGTATCTGTCAGACCATCATTTTTCCCAATACCAACATGGGAACTTCAAAAAGCTTATTTTGACCTTGACCACACAAATATAAAGAAAGACGAAAACATAAATATGCTAGCCAGTTATACTAAATGCCATATTGAAGAAAACTACACGAACCATTTAAAGGTATACACAGACGTTCTTGTATAAGCAGTAAAACAGGTGTGCCTTTTTAATTCCTGATTTGAAAATTGAGAAATCGTTCTATATTGGATTACACAAGTCCATATTTACAGCAGAACTAACAGCAATACTTATGGCCTTAAATTATTTGATCAACTTCCCTCAAACTGTATTTCAGATTCTTTTTTGTGTAGATTCTAAATCAGTCTTGCAGGCATTACAAGCCTTACAACTGCACACCCGGCCAGAAATGATTATGGAAATCAGTTGTTTGATACACATGCTAATTGTAAGGGTACCCAATAACGTTTTGTTGGATACATCTCACTGTTCTTTATACTATAACGAAAAGGTAGACAGGGCACCAAAACATGGCGCTAAGTGTGGTTCTCAGTCTGAATGCCTTCATTTTCCTCTTTCCTTGCACGAGCATTATGGTCTACTAAGGTCGCACATTTGGAATGTTTTCCAAAATGAAGTGAAACATCAAAACAACCAAGACCATTTAATATTCAAATATAAAAGATAACTTTATTACGACTGAAAAATTACTTTCCTTAATGTACAGATGGAAACTTGATGCTTTCAAAACAAAATATGTCAAAAATGTAGTTTGCATTTGTGGATGCAAAATATCTCCTAGTCATATTCTTCATGTCAAAGCTTGAAGATATTCATTCCAGTTTTATCGCAGAATAACTCGCTCAGTATATTCGATTCACCAGCTTTGACCTTTGACTTTTTTGTAAGTCTAGAGAAAAGTCCAATTGGTCACTATTTATAATCATTTTTTTTTAATGCGGAAGTGATGGAGGGGTAGAAGAGGTGAAGGGGTGAGGGGGGAGAGGAGGGGGGGGGTATAATTTTGTTTTGATTTGTTTGTTGTTGTTGTTGTTGTTATTATACTAAGTATAGCTATATATTCTTCTTGCATTCAAATGCACATACATTTTCACGCCTAAACATCCGTATGTATACACACATACATGAATATATAGACTCCATACAATTTAGACATGCACAAGTTTTACTCTTTTACTCATGCACTACTTTCTCTGGTTTTTTTTTTTTCTTCGTCTAATATCACGATTAGTGGAAAGACGTTAAATGAATGACACACACACATGTATGTACCGTTTGACCCGGATCTGAACCCAATTGTGTCGCTTCGTCCTTGAACCACAAGTCCACAGTCGGCGACGTAACCTTGGATCAGTAGTTTTTACGTAACCCTGCTCATGAATCCTGAATGCGGAGTCCTGTATCCCCCCCTCCCACCCCCCCCCCCCCCCCGCCCCTTAAATCCAATCCCCACAGAATATTTACTGGATTGGGCCACGTTAAATCTTTCCATCAAGTTTGTAGCCTACAAATCGGTTCAGTCGTGTTTGTGTAATCTTGCCGACAGACGGACAGAACCGTAGCTGGGGCGAGAATGTACGACACAGAGCAAAACAACATAAACAACAGTGCAAAAAATGTAACGATGTTGCGTTTTGACTTCAACACGGTGATCCGCAAAAAAACCCCTGAGATGACACATGGTTGTTATTTTGTTTTCTAAGTACCTATCACAATTCTATTGGTATTTTTTGCCAACCTCTCTCTCTCTCTCTCTCTCTCTCTCCCTCTCTCTCAAATAAGTCACAGCCGATTTTTAAGCAGGGGAGTGTTGGTTGGGGCAGACGAATGCAAGGGAGGGGGGGGGGGGGGGGGGGGGGGGGGGGGGGGGGGGGGGGGGTGGGGGGGAAGGGTATGGAAGGGGGAGGGGGGAGGAGACGGGGTATGGGGTATGGGTTGGGGTAACAGGTGCCAAGAACTCTCTAATCCAAGAGAAGAACGACATCAATAAGAGTCGACGATTATAGGGCTGAAGGCTGCGTGATTAGAGAGAGAACTGGTGTCGGCTTGTTTGCCTTTGTGCGCTGTAGATCTCCCAACGCTTTTTCACAACTCAACAATCCCCGCACCCTTTCTCCTTCTTCCTTCCACCACAATCCCACACACACCACACCCACACACACACACACACACACACACACACACACACACACACACACTTATGCGTTTTCAGCCTGTCGCCATGTCTCTGATCTTCTCCCCGTTCATCAACCCATTGCTTTGTTGTACGATTCGTGTTCCAGATCTCCTTTCCCTCCCCTCCCCCCCCCCCCCCCAGCAGCTTCTCCCAATCACAAGCGTTTTTTTTTTTTAATGTTGAATGGAATATTATGTGGATAATGCTTTACTATTCTCTATCTACTACTAATTCCACGCTCCCCTTCTCCTCCAATCATCAGGTTTTTTTAAAATTTCTTTTTTATCTGAGGTCCTTGTGGATATTGATCCCCCCCCCCCCCCCCCCCCCCCCCACCAATTCCACCCATCTTCCCAGTCATCAGCGCTTTGCCGATTGGAAGCGCGCTTAGGTGGGTTTGGACCCCCTGCGAAAGGACTACTTGACCTTTCTGGACCGACCTGCCCCCAAAGCCCCCCCCCCCCCCCCCCCCCCCCACACACACGCACACTTACCCTCTATATCCTATCCATCTCCACTCCCTTTCCCCGTCTACCCCGAGGAACTAATTGGCCTTTATAAGGCCACTCAGATTTTGTTTCTGTAACCGTCCTGGATAACATAGACCTAAACGTTGGTGGATTTTCTGCCGAGTTTAGCCAGCAACAACGCTGGAGTTGCGACTCGTCGCTTCTTGTCGCACACGTGTGGCCTGCTTGCAGGACAGGATAATAATTCATCGTTTAACATCAAAGAGCAGCACTTCTGCTTCCACTTACAGTCTAATAAAGAGCAAGAGGTGGAGGAGGATGAGGATGAGGATGAGGAGGAGGATCACACACACACACACACACACACACACACACACACACACACACACACAAGAGAGAGAGAGAGAGAGAGAGAGAGAGAGAGAGGAGAAGAGAGAGAGAGAGAGAAGCGTATATATATGCTTCTTTTATCCATTCGTCGCTCTGCGCAGGTACAACTTAAAGGGAAAGGGGGAAAAAACTCAAATAATGTTGTTATGAAAGAAAGCCAAATAACTGAGGAAATAAGACCACCACCACAGAGTTTAGTAGTCTTGGTTCTGCA
>CM031606.1:50289237-50291737 GCA_018398815.1 Conus ventricosus
AGTGGTTCGAACTCACGACCTTTAGTTCAGCAGGCAAACACTCTGAGCATCTGGTCCCTCCTTGTGGGAGGTCAACTAAGGGAAAAGACTGGACAGGCGGCTCATGGACAAGACTTGAGAGGTGGATGATTCACACACGAACCCAACTGGTGCTCAGATCTAGTGTTTTCAGTATGTCCGTATTTTACTGATTGGTAAGTTCAGAGACCCGCGTGTTGGATATAGTTTAAAAAATGCATTATCTGCACTGTCTCTTTTCTATTTCTGTCACGTTTGACAACTGTTTTCTCATCTCCGTTACACACACACACACACACACACACACACACACACACACACACACACACACACACACACATACACACAAACACAAACACACACACACACACACACACATACACACACACACACAAACACACACAAACATACACACACACACACACACACACACACACACACACACACACACACACACACACACACACACACACACACACACACACAATTACAAACATACACTCACGTGCAGACGCAGTCTTTTGTCCTCCACACCCGAACCCCAAGCGCCCCGACTACATCCACACACTTACATTAAAACGCAGACCCCCTTCCCGCCCCCATCTCCTGTCTCACTCAACACACTCAATTGCTCACACTCTCACGAAGAAAAAACACTGACACACATGCACATGAAGACAGACAGACCAACCGACCGTCCGACCGACAGACAGACAGACAGACATCACTCTTAATTTTACTCTCTCCTCCGTCCCCACCACCCCTACTTTCTCTCTCATGTCAATGGCGAGCTCTGACATGGGTCTTTAATACACGACGGCAGTAAGACTTGAGATCGTCCCCACCCCCTCATTCCCCACTCTCCCTCCCCGTTGCTGACACAAGAACTTTGAACTGTGAACAGATGTTTATTTTTCTCTCTCGATGCCCTGTTATCAGATTTGTGCGAGTTCGTCAGGCTTTGTGGATTTGTGTTTTATCGGGTTTTAATCGTTGTTCTTTCTATCGTGTGTTTTCTGGGTCTGTTAGCCCCTCTGCGTCTCTCTGATTCTCTGTCTCTGTCTCTGTCTGTCTGCCCCCCCCCCCTCCCCTGTGTGTGTGTGTGTGTGTGTGTGTGTGTGTGTGTGTGTGTGTGTGTGTGTGTGTGTGTGTGTGTGTGCGTGTGTCTGTGAGTGTGTCTGTGCGTGTGTCTGTGAGTCTATCTGTGTGTCCATCTGTCTGTTCTTATGTCTGCCTGTCTCTCTCTGTGAGTGCTGCGTGCGTGTCTGTTTTCGTCCCACAGCATCAGCCGAGCTTCCTCCAACCTCCTCCATTTGGGCAGCTCCGGTTCCAGACAGGGCAGAAAAAACAGGACCATGAGACCAATGTTTCCCTATCAACACGTCGCCAAAGGAGGCGCTGTGGTCTTTAGCCGAGAGCCGGGTTTTCAGAGAAAGCTGTCTGAGTTTCCTCGCCTTCCTCGACTGGGAAAACCCCGCTAAGAATGTTGAATTGGGATTTAAAAAAAAAAAGGGTCATGCCTAATTAGGGAAAAGACATCTCTTGTCTGAACTCTAGCACTTAACTTAAACACAATATGTATGAAGGTGATTAGGAAGATGAAGAGGATTTTTAAGCGGAGGCTCAAATCAGAGGCTGGGTTGTTAAAGCTTTCTTTTTCATCCTCTTTCATGCCCGGTTTTGATGAATATATGTATCGGGATATGGGTCAGGCTGCGCGACTGACTTGAATACGTCTACCGTAAACTTTTTACGATTGGTGATAATTTTGCGTTGCATTCACAGGGTGCCACGCGTCTTTTGATTGTGACTAAATCTGCAGCATGGGCAGTGTGCTGTATTGTTTAGGAGGAAGGATTTTTACTACTCTGTAGATGTTTTTTTTTTTTTTTTCTCGTGTGCAACTAGTTGACGGATTCTACGAATAAATCTTTAACTGAACATCTGTTCAAAATGACCTGCAGTCGAACGGTTAAGTGATTTTGGCGATGGAGCAAAGGTGCAAAGAAAGAAAGAATGAAAGGAAGAAGAAAAAACAACAACCGTAAGACAGATTGAACGAAGGCAGAGGAAGACAAGGACAAGAAAGACACGCAAAAAAAAAAACCACAAAAAGAAAGAAAAGAAAAGAAAAAGAAAAAAAGAAAAAAAAAAAAGAAAAAAAGAACGTCAGTAAGAAGAACAAACGAAAAATAAATCTAATGAACAAAACAGAGAAAAAACGAAAAAAAGCTAAAAGAAAGAAATGACGAAAGAAAGAAAGAAGGAAAGCCAGGAATAAAGAAAAAAGGAATCACAGAGAGAGAGAGAGAGAGAGAGATAATGTGGGTTACAGCCCAGCCGACCGCAAAGGGCCATATCAGGGCAACAGACAGACAGACGTAAACAAAGAAAGAAAGAACGTGAGAAAGAAAGAGCGAAAAAAAAAAATACAGCAACCCAAAAACAAACAAACAAAACAAAGAACAAAGAACTAAGGACG
>CM031606.1:50304237-50306737 GCA_018398815.1 Conus ventricosus
TGAGCGCGCGCGCGCGCGCGCGCACGCGCGCGTGTGTGTGTGTGTGTGTGTGTAGCCAAGCAAAAACAGCGTCTGTAATGGCGCTGTGTTGAACTGTCTGTAATGGCGTGGTGTTAAACTGTCTGCAATGGCATGTTGTTGAAATGTCTGTAATAACATTTTGTTAAACTGTCTGTAATGGCGTGTGTAAACTGTCTGTAATGGCGTGGTGTTGAACTGTCTGTAATGGCGTGGTGTTAAACTGTCTGTAATGGTGTGGGTTAAACTGTCTGTAATAACATTGTGTTAAACTGTCTGTAATGGTGTGGTGTTGAACTGTCTGTAATGGTGTGGTGTTGAACTGTCTGTAATGGCGTGGTGTTGAACTGTCTGTAATGGCGTTGTGTTGAACTGTCTGTAATGGCGTGGTGTTGAACTGTCTGCCATGATGTGGTGTTGAACTGTCTGTAATGGTGTGGTGTTTGAACTGAATGCTATGGCGTGAAGTTGAACTGTCTGTAATGGTGTGGTGTTGAACTGTCTGTAATGGCGTGGTGTTGAACTGTCTGTAATGGCGTGGTGTTAAACTGTCTGTAATGGCGTGGTGTTGAACTGTCTGCCATGGTGTGGTGTTTGAACTGTCTGTAATGGCGTGGTGTTGAACTGTCTGTAATAACATTGTGTTAAACTGTCTGTAATGGCGTGGTGTTGAACTGTCTGTAATGGCGTGGTGTTGAACTGTCTGTAATGGTGTGGTGTTGAACTGTCTGTAATGGCGTGGTGTTGAACTGTCTGTAATGGCGTGGTGTTAAACTGTCTGTAATGGCGTGGTGTTGAACTGTCTGTAATGGTGTGATGTTGAACTGCTGTAATGGCGTGTGTTAAACTGTCTGTAATGGCGTGGTGTTAAACTGTCTGTAATGGCGTGGTGTTGAACTTTCTGTAATGGTGTGATGTTGAACTGTCTGTAATGGCGTGGTGTTGAACTGTCTGTAATGGTGTGATGTTGAACTGTCTGTAATGGTGTGGTTGTTGAACTGTCTGTAATGGTGTGGTGTGAACTGTCTGTAATGGCGTGGTGTTGAACTGTCTGTAATGGTGTGATGTTGAACTGTCTGTAATGGTGTGATGTTGAACTATCTGTAATGGTGTGATGTTGAACTGTCTGTAATGGTGTGATGTTGAACTGTCTGTAATGGCGTGGTGTTGAACTGTCTGCAATGGCGTGGTGTTAAACTGTCTGTAATGCTGTGATGTTGAACTGTCTGTAATGGTGTGGTGTTGAACTGTCTGTAATGGTGTGATGTTGAACTGTCTGTAATGGTGTGATGTTGAACTGTCTGTAATGGTGTGGTGTTGAAACTGTCTGTAATGGTGTGATGTTGAACTGTCTGTAATGGTCGGGTTGAACTGTCAGTAATGGTGTGGTGTTAAAACTGTCTGTAATGGTGTGGTGTTGAACTGTCTGTAATGGTGTGATGTTGAACTGTCTGTAATGGCGTGGTGTTAAACTGTCTGTAATGGCGTGGTGTTAAACTGTCTGTAATGCCGTGGTGTTGAACTGTCTGTAATGGTGTGATGTTGAACTGTCTGTAATGGCGTGGTGTTGAACTGTCTGTAATGGTGTGATGTTGAACTGTCTGTAATGGTGTGGTGTTGAACTGTCTGTAATGGTGTGGTGTTGAACTGTCTCGAATGGCGTGGTGTTAAACTGTCTGTGATGGTGTAATGTTGAACTGTCTGTAATGGTGTGGTGTTGAACTGTCTGTAATGGTGTGATGTTGAACTGTCTGTAATGGTGTGGTGTTGAACTGTCTGTAATGGTGTGGTGTTGAACTGTCTGTAATGGTGTGATGTTGAACTGTCTGTAATGGTGTGGTGTTGAACTGAATGCTATGGCGTGATGTTGAACTGTCTGTAATGGCGTGATGTTGAACTGTCTGTAATGGTGGTGGTGATGAACTGTCTGCCATATTGTGGTTATTGAACTGTCTGTAATGGTGTGGTGTTGAACTGAATGCTATAGGGTGGTGCTGAACGTCTGCCATGATGTGATGTTGAACTGTCTGTTAATGGCGTGGTGTTGATCTGTCTGTAATGGTGTGGTGTTGAACTGTCTGTAATGGTGTGATGTTGAACTGTCTGTAATGGTGTGGTGTTGAACTGTCAGTAATGGTGTGGTTTTAAACTGTCTGTAATGGTGTGGTGTTGAACTATCTGTAATGGTGTGATGTTGAACTGTCTGTAATGGCGTGGTGTTAAACTGTCTGTAATGGTGTGATGTTGAACTGTCTGTAATGGTGTGGTGTTGAACTGTCAGTAATGGTGTGGTGTAAACTGTCTGTAATGGTGTGATGTTGAACTGTCTGTAATGTGTGGTGTTGAACTGTCTGTAATGGTGTGATGTTGAACTGTCTGTAATGGTGTGATGTGAACTGTCTGTAATGGCGTGGTGTTGAACTGTCTGTAATGGTGTGGTGTTGAACTGTCTGTAATGGTGTGATGTTGAACTGTCTGCCAT
>CM031606.1:50311737-50321737 GCA_018398815.1 Conus ventricosus
ATCGGGTTTAGTTCTATTTGTGGTACATCTTTACATCACTGTTCACCTGTAGTGAGTTAAGGCAGTTCTGTTTTGTACACTTTCCCTTTTTCGATCCCAATATACCTAAAACATGTTCAACAATTCTATTTATGATACTTACCCGTATACTTTTACCAGTGTACTTTACCATGTACTTTACCAGTAATACCCGTATTAGATTGTGTTCAGGAAGTTCAAATGGTTTCCCTTTTTATACGATACCCTCACGGTCCAGTAATACACTAATCGTTCAGATAACTCTCGTCGACGAACAGTAACCCAGGTTGATTGACTAATTGTCGGGAGCGCGGGTAATCAAAGTTCAAGAGATCCAGCTTGACTGGTCGAATTGGTAACGCGCTTGCGAAGGGGCAAACACAGTCTCATCAACGTAGGCTGCAGCGCAGAAACGGTCCACAAGAGAAGATAACAAATAGGTTCATTCCATGGATCCATTATTTTCCCTCAGTGTCGGCGCCATCGCTTGTTGGGCCTTGCTTGTCTGTTCAAAAAGAGTTTTAAAGCTTTAGAGCACACATACAAACATTAATCTAGTCGTAGTCCTGCTCTTTGTACCTGTCGAATAAAGTAGCGGTGTGTTAGGGTGTTTTTTTTTTCCACATACCGTCACTGTCTATGCGCACCGAACAATGGTTCTTGGCTCAATACATTGCTGTTGTTTCCCTAAAAATGGTTTTTGCTTTAATACATTGCTGTTGTTTCCCTAACAATGGTTCTTGGCTCAATACATTGCTGTTGTTTCCCTAACAATGGTCTTGGGTCAATACAAGCTGTTGTTTCCCTAACAATGGTTCTTGGCTCAAATACATTGCTGTTGTTTCCCTACAATGGTTCTTGGGTCAATACATTGCTGTTGTTTCCCTAACAATGGGTCTTGGCTCAATACATTGCTGTTGTTTCCCTAACAATGGGTTTTGGCTCAATACATTGCTGTTTTTTCCCTAACAATGGGTCTTGGCTCAATACATTGCTGTTGTTCCTTAACAATGGGTCTTGGCTCAAACATTTCTGTTGTTTCCCCCAACAAAGGTTTTTGGCTCAAATACATTGCTGTTGTTTCCCTAACAATGGTTCTTGGCTCAATACATTGCTGTTGTTTCCCTAACAATGGTTTTTTGCTCAATACATTGCTGTTGTTTTCCCTAACCCAAAGGGTCTTGGCTCAATACATTGCTGTTGTTTCCCCAACAATGGTTCTTGGCTCAATACATTGCTGTTGTTTCCCTAACAATGGTTCTTGTCCAATACATTACTGTTGTTTCCCTAACAATGTTCTTGGCTCAATACATTGCTGTTGTTTTCCCTAACAATGGTTCTTGGGTCAATACATTGCTGTTGTTTCCATAACAATGGTCTTTTGGGTCAATACATTGCTGTTGTTTCCCTAACAATGGTTCTTGGCTCAATACATTGCTGTTGTTTCCCTAACAATGGTTCTGGGCTCAATACATTGCTGTTGTTCCCTAACAATGGTCTTGCTCAATACATTTCTGTTGTTTCCCTAAAAATGGTTCTTGGCTCAATACATTGCTGTTGTTTCCCTAACAATGGGTCTTGCTCAATACATTGCTGTTGTTTCCCTAACAATGGGTCTTGGCTCAATACATTGCTGTTGTTTTCCTAACAATGGTTCTGGCTCAATACATTGCTGTTGTTTCCCCCAACAATGGTTCTTGGCTCAATACATTGCTGTTGTTTCCTTAACAATGGGTCTTGGCTCAATACATGCTGTTGTTTCCCTAACAATGGGGCTTGGCTCAATACATTGCTGTTGTTTCCCTAACAATGGTTTTTTGGCTCAATACATTGCTGTTGTTTTCCTTATACATTCTCAAAGACAGGTTCTGAGACAAAGTTCGTCTTCTGAGACAAAGTTCTTGAAGTTGTTGACGCGTTTGAATAGTTTATTAAAAAATATAAATTTTATCATTAAAAAAAAAGTTAAAAAAAGGACAAAAAAAGCAGTCTCTCTCTCTCTCCTCCTTCCCCTCTCTCTCTTTTTCTCTCTCTCTCTCCTCTCTCTCTTCCCCTCTCTCTCTCTCTCTCTGGCTACATCCTGCCACCATGAGCTATCCCAAGATTTCAGTCAAATTTCATTAAGAAATGCTTTTCCCTATCTGTCGGTCTGTTTATTAAGTAAATGACCATCTGTCCCCTCTACTGTGTGACATTGTTTATGTATATTTGTCTGTAAGTCAACTTTACGGGCCTTCCATTTTTGCCGAAACCTCTCTGACCTCCTTGAGTCGATTCTTCTTTTTCTTTCCTTTAATTATGAGTAATTTGTGGCTTTTGTTGGTAGTTTTTATCCTGTTACTTCTCTTACTTTCCAATTTCTCTCTTATTGCTAGATCGCTTTCTTTTATTTGCTCTTTTTGTTTTTCAAATGTCGTCCTCCTTTATTTGCTTCTGAGTTTTTTTTTCTTTCTTCCCTCTGCTCATTTCTCGCTTTATTTCATTTCTTTGACCTCCGCATCTTTACAAGTTCTTATATCCTGACTTGTTTTTCTTTCTATCTTTTTTTTTTGGAATAACTCCCTCATGATGTCATCGTCTAGCTTCTTGATTGATTTCATTTTCTCCTGTTACTTATACTGTCTCCTTTCCTGCAAAGTTTAGCACGTTCATGAATTAAATCTCTTTTATACCCTGCCCTTGGCTCCTATTTTGCCACCTATCCTCCATACCCTCTCCACGCACCTGCTCTTCTATCCCCCATCCCACCCTACTTCACTCTCATGTTAAATATATTGCTTCCGAACGCACACGCACACAATACATGCACACACACTCTCCCTCCTGTCTTTCTCATCTCTCACCGCCTTTTGGTTTGCCTCTCTCTCTCTCTCTCTCTCTCTCTCTCTCTCTCTCCTCTCTCTCTCTCTCTCTCTCTCTCTCTCTCTCCTCTCTCTCTCTCACTCACTCTCTCTCTCTCTATGTTACTGTTCTTGTTCTTTTTAATTTGTTCTTGTTCTTGTTCTTCTTCGTTACGTTACCTTCCATGTTCTCCGAGTGATATTACTTCCAAGCTGCACAACTCTAACACACAGATTCACATTCAGGATTGCGCAATAGTGCTCGGGCTAGAAGTCCGTGTGGCCAGCTATCCGTCGTTTCAGACGGCCATAAGGTCACCCACCAGAAGATAAACCGCACTGCCAGTGAGTCACATCAGTGATGTTTGTTCAGCGTTGTCAGCTCTGATGCACCACACAGAAGACACCTCCTATCAAGACCACTACGGACAATGATTGTTTTACAGTGGCGTCAGCGTGAGAGAACATCCGTACTAGTGTGGTGATGCCATCATACGTCAATGTCCCCATGGCCACTTACCCCCCCCCCCGCCCCCCCCCCCCCCGCATCCTTACAAGAAAGATATTCCGTGTCTATCGACGCGAAAGCTGGGGGTCGAACTCATCAAAGACAGAGGACCAAAGAACAAAATGTTTAGGTCACCATGAGAGTAGGAAATGAAGAGCTACTTAAACAGAATCGGTCCTCTTCTCATAAGGAATATTACGACGATAGAGTGGATAACTAATGCTGGCAAAGAATTTTTCCGTCTTTGAAACAGTGATTCCTCAGAAAATTAGACGAAAGAAAAGGAGAATGGGAGACGGGAAACTGGAAGGGATGAGGGAGAGAGAGAGAGAGGTGTGGAGGATGAAGAGATGGGCGTTGTATTGCTACATTAATTCCTTCACTACCAACATTCTGAAATCGTAGAATTCTGCATTGTGGACAGGATCATGGGTTCCGCCTGTCTAGAATCGACTTTTTTCTGTTGTGTAATACTCCTCGGTAAAGCTCGGTCTGGATGTGTTTGGTCCACCGGTGCCATCCAACTGAAACGCGCCTACAGGGTAGTCTCACTACCTAGGAGTAAACCAGAATCCGAGCGCGTCTTAAAGCAGCTGACAAATGTCAGAACTGGGAAATGTGTGTGTGTGGTGTGTGTGTGTGTGTTGTGTGTGTGTGTGTGTGTGTGTGTGTGTGTGTGTGTGTACACAAAGAAAGAAAGAAAAGAAAGAACACACACACACACACACACACACACACACACACACAAACCACACACACACATGTATGTACACACACACACACACACACACACACACACACACACACACAGACACACACACACACACACCACACCAGGGGGTAGAAGTGGAGCAAAATTAAAGAGATGTGCCCCATTTTTTTTTTTCAAGGAACAAAAAATTGGAAAACCCCCCAAAAACTGATGCGCGAAAATTTTAATCAGTTTTGTTACTTTTTTTTTTCCTTTTTCGTCTCCTTAAAACCCTGTACCTTTGGGTCCGCTTTCCCCTTTTCGTTTTTTTTCTTTTTCATCTTTGTTTTTTTTTTTTTTCTTTTTCCCTTTAAACGTTGGGGACTATGGTTTTCAAAAAAAAAGGGTTAGTGAGGCGCACTGCTGGTAAGTCCCGACCCAGATTACAAATGAACAGCCGGGGTATGGCTGATGGACTCTGTGGGTCCCTTCGTTTCCCTCGCCTTCAAAGTAAACCCAGAGACCATTGGACATTTATTGGAACAGCTGGGTTCCTTTTTCCCCTGTTTCCTCCCCCCACCCCAGTTCCTTAAAAATCTGGGAAAAAGAACCCCCCCCCCCCCCCCTTTCTTTAACCCTCTCCTTTCGACACTTCTGTCTCACCCGTCCTCCCTATGCCCCTCACCCCCCTTTTCCCCCATATAAACAAAAATTCTCTGGCGCACGCCTGCGCGCGCGGTTTCGCCCCCAACAACACACACACACACCCGTCTGCCCATGCCCCCCTCACCCCCTTCCCCCATAAAAAAAAAACAACTTCTCTGACAAACACACACACGCGCGCGCGCCGCGCGCGCGGCACCTTTTTCACCAAAACCCAAGGGGAGAGAAAAGAGAGAGAGAGAGAGAGAGGAGAGAAGGGGAGAGGGGAAGGGGAGGAGAGCAAACCCTTTATTGAAAAATCCCTTTTTGGGGGATTTTTGGGTATTTTGGAGAGGAGAGAGACAAAAGAAAAACAGAGCGGCCCCGGGGGTCGAGGGCCCAAAGGGGGGGGCGGGAGGGGGGTGGGGGAAAGGGGGGGGGGGGGGGGGGGGGGGGGGGGGGGGGGGGGGGGGGGGGGGGGGGGGCAACCCCTCTCAGACAGAGGGAGCCATACAGAACCATCTTCCAATGGAACAGTGAACGATGGACGTAAAGAGACGGAGAAAAGGCATGGTCTACTACTTAAAAAAAAGAAGTTCAGCCCTTCTTTATCTATAAAAGGTGGAAAAAAAGGTATTTGACACAATTTCACTACATAAAAGAATGGATTTTGGGATTACGATAAGCGAATGGCGGATTTGGAGCATGAAACAGTGACATGTATGACTGATTTGCCTGATCCTTCGAATGATTTTGGAATATTTGGAAGAAGTTTCTATTCTCGTTCTTTATGGAACAAGAAATCCAAAGCAAAATTAAAAAAAAAAATCTTTTTGTGACTAAACAATAAAGCGAAGAGAATGGTAAATGTCCGGTTACTGTTATCGTCAAGGAATATAAGTTGGTTAAAAAGCCTGCTTGTTCAATGTGGGGAAAAACATTTACAATTAACGTGTATCCAGACTTAAAAAACATTGACAATTTTGGTGCGAAATACGCAAATTTCCTCATGTGAAATATTAAGAAACCCCGGAATGAGTTATGAAACATTATGAAAAACATGTTTTGGAATGTCGTCCAAACACCATCACGATTTCATGGCTGAAGTGATTTTTCTTTGAAGGATGACGCAATCATCAAATTTTGTTTACAAATAAAACTGATCAATGATGCTGCACACTTTGTAACCATAACGAATTTTGATGAGATATCCAGGCATCAAAACCGAGTATGTATTACGTACATGAAAAGAAGAAGAAGAAGAAGAAGAAGAAAAAAGAAAAAGAAAGGAAGAAGAAGAAGAAGAAGAAGAAAAAGAATAGGGAGGAGGAGGAAGAAGATGAGAAGGAGGAGGAGGGAGGAGGAAGAGGAGGAGGAGGAGGAGGAGGAGGATAGAAGGAGAAAAAAGCAAGGAAGCAAGCAACCCAAAAAATAAAAAAAAAAGAAAGAAAAGAAAAGCAAGAAAAGAAAGAAGGAATGAAGGAAGGACAGAAAGGAAACAAAGAACACTGATCTCTTTTCTCGACGAGTGGAATTAATGAGTCTTAAATGTCCCTCTCATGTTCTCTATGACGCCACAAAGGAGAATCAGCATTTCAACAGGCCAGGTCAGCAAAACTCATCGGACGGTCGTTAGCTGCACGCTAATGAATCCCATTGACGCAAACCAACCAACAAACAGTTACACCCTAGAGAAGAAAGGAGTATGAATAAAGTTCATCTGAACAAGAATAAGAAGGAGAAGGAAATGAAGAAGAAGGAACAAAAGGAGGGGAAGGAGGAGGAGGAGGAGGAGGAGGAGGAGGAGAAGAGAAGAAGAAGAAGAAGAAGAAGAAGAAGAAGAAGAAGAAGAAGAAGAAATACACGACGACGACGACGACGACGACGACGACACGACGACGAAGAAAGAAGAAAAAGAAGAAGAAGAAGAGAAGAGATACACGACGACGACGACGACGACGACGGACGAGACGACGACACGAGAAGCGAAGAAGAGAGAAGAGAGAAGAAGAAGAAGGAAGAGGAGGAGGCGGAGGAGGCGGAGGAAGAGGAGGAGGAGGAGGAGGAGGAGGAGGAGGAGGAGGAGGAGGAGGAGGAGGCGGAGGAGGAGGTGTGAGGAGGAGGAGGAGGAGAGGAGTGGAGACAAGAGGACGAGAGAGGGAAAGAGAGGAGAAAAATTGCAGGTGAAATGTGTGCGAGAAATGAGAGAAGGAGGACGGTGGAAATGAAAGATAAGAAGGGAAGGAGGAGAGGAGGAGGAGGAGGAGGAGGAAGAGGATGAGGAATAGGAGGAGGAGGGGAAAAGAGAAAGGAGGAGGACAAAGAGTTGGTAGATGAGGAAAAGGGGAAGGAGAAGAAGGAGAAAGAGGATGAGGAAAAGGTGAAAGAGAAGGAAGGGGAGGAGAAGGAGGAGAAGGAGGGAAAAGAGGAAGGAGAAGGAAGAGGAGGAAGAGAAGGCAGAGGAGGAGATAGGGCAGGAGGAATGGAAGAGGAGGAGGGGGAAGAGGAGGAGGGAAGAGGAGGAGTGGAAGAGGAGGAGTGAAAGAGGAGGAGTGGCAGAGGGGGAGGAGGGGGAAAGAGGAGGAGGGGAAGAGGAGGAGGGGGAAGAGGAGGAGTGGAAGAGGAGGAGTGAAGAGGAGGAGTGGCAGAGGAGGAGGGAGGCGGAAGAGGAGGAGGGGGAAGAGGAGGAGGAAACAGGGAAAAAGGGGGATGACCGGAAGAAGAGGAAGGACGAGAAACAGGAAGAGGATTAACGGGAGAAGTAGAAGGAGGACAAAAAAGGGAGGGGGGGGGAGGAGGGGGAAGAGGAGGAAGAGTAGGAGGAAAAGGCAAAGGACACGAGGAGGAGGAGGGGCAGGAGGTAGAGAAGGATGAGGGGAAGGAGGAGGAAGAAGAAGAGGAGGGGGAGTTGGTGGGAGAGGAAAGGGGAAGTAGGAGGACGAAGGGGAGGGTCGGAGGAGGAGGTGAAGGAAAAGAAAAGGAAAGTTGTGGCGGAGGAAGAGAAGGCGGAGGAGAAGAAACAGAAGAGAAGGAAGAGGTGAGGAGGGGGAAGCGGATGAAGAGGAGGAGCAGGAGGAAAGACGAAGGATAGGAGGAGAAGGTGGAGAGGGAGGAGGTATGAAGAGGAAGAATAAGAGAAGGAGGAGGAAGGACAGGGGAAGGAGGAGGAGCAAGAAGGGGATTAGGAAGAGAAGAAAAAGGAAGAACAGAAGGGAAAGGTCAAGTAGCAGGAAGAAGAGGAGGAGGAATATGAAAAGAGGAGAAGGAGGAGGAGTAAGAACATAGGAGGAGGAGGAGAAGAAGAAGAAGAAGAAGAAGAAGAAGAAGAAGAAGAAGAAGAAGAAGAGAAGAGAAGAAGACGACGATAAGCTGACACAGCCACCTACAAAATTTATTGATAGTGTTAGAGCGCATTAGCAGTACTGTTTTAGATAATGTAATAAGAAATTGCTTCCAACGTTGAAAAACAAGTGTTTTTTTTTTAACCGAAAAGAAACGATGTTTGTTTTTAATTTTCAGGACAATGTTGGCGGCAGTTCTTGCAGTATTTCATCACGACATTGATTTAAAGAAGGCTCTTCCTTTCCATCATCACGACATTGATTTAAAGAAGGCTCTTCCTTTCGTCTAATCAAGACAAGATAAATCTGAGCGGAAACAAGCACAAAATCTTAAATTCAGTTTTTGTATGGCCAGCAATAGTTAATCAATTTTCACTTTCTTCTCGTCTCTTATATTGTTGTTTATTTATCTCTCTGAACCATTAAAATTTAATTAACTTGTCATCATTTTTTTTTGATGAGATACACAGATCCTATCCAAATTCTTTCCATGCCGTAGCTCTATTCTTCTCTGGCACCAGCGCTGAAACAATCTACGACCTTCTTCTGTGAACGACATCAGATCCTTCTCTGCCTGCTCTCCGTTCCCTGCGCGTCTGTTCCCTTCCTCTGTCTTCTGCTTGGCGCCGTTTATCTTTGTCATTTTTGGACACATCCATCACCGTCAGGCGTGTGCTGCAAACGGATATGATCGCTCCATCAAAACTGACACCGACACCTTGACTGATGTTTTGGTAATTTAGCGAAGAAAATATGATCGGGCGTGTAGTTAGTTTCAGTTTATGTTGTATGCTCAAGTCCTTTTCTTGACCACCAGGTTTTCGAGTCGTGAAGTTTATCGCCCGGCAGACTACGGAGCTGCGGTATTTTCTCCCAGTACGTTCGGTTTAAGTGTTACTTTCTCTCAGAATGTGTGACGTACTATTTACAAGTTATAATGATATGCATAGTTCTTTTCCAACACATGTGACATACTATTTACAAGTTATAATGATATGCATAGTTCTTTTCCAACACGTGTGACATACTATTTACAAGTTATAATGATATGCATAGTTCTTTTCCAACACGTGTGACATACTATTTACAAGTGCTAATGATATGCACAGGTCTTTGCCGGTGATCTGTCACTTACAGAAAGATAACAATGCCTCTCATGCCGGTGATCTGTCACTTACAGAAAGATAACAATGCCTCTCATGCCGGTGATCTGTCACTTACAGAAAGATAACAATGCCTCTCATGCCGGTGATCTGTCACTTACAGAAAGATAACAATGCCTCTCATGCCGGTGATCTGTCACTTACAGAAAGATAACAATGCCTCTCATGCCGGTGATCTGTCACTTACAGAAAGATAACAATACCTCTCATGCCGGTGATCTGTCACTTACAGAAAGATAACAATGCCTCTCATGCCGGTGATCTGTCACTTACAGAAAGATAATAATGCCTCTCAACCCAACATGGAACAAAAAGGATTTCTACCAGCCAGCGGTCATCAAGGAACTAAAAAGAAAAACAAACAACATCAAAAAGTGTGCATGATCATTGTCGTGATGATAGATGGGTGGTTTACCTGCCCTTTTTTTTCCCCCGGTACTCATTTATTTCCCCCTACAATTACTGATGAAAAATAGACCAACAATTTTACTTCCATGTGTTGTTCGTTGTTTTTTTCTGAGTGGTACACTAGACGTATATGAAGGATTCAGAAAATCAGTTATGGTAAAACGACAAGAGGAAGAATTGTTTGCAGTTCACTGAAATAGTTTATGTCAATCAACACTAATTCACACCATGCTAAAAAATATGTAGACAGCACTGTCTCATTATAGACGGAAGCAGAGAGAGAGAGAGAGAGAGAGAGGAGAGAGAGAGAGAGAGAGAGAGAGAGAGACAGAGACGAGAGAGAGAGAGACGAGAGAGAAGAGAGGAGAGAGAGAGAAGAGAGAGAGAGA
>CM031606.1:50326737-50339237 GCA_018398815.1 Conus ventricosus
TGTCTCCGTCTCTGTCTGTCTCTCTCTTTCTCTCTCTTATATGACCCCCTCCTGTCTGCCCTGCGCGCGTGTGTTTGTGTGTGTGTGTGTGTGTGTGTGTGTGTGTGTGTGTGTGTGTGTGTGTGTGTGTGTGTGTGTGTGTGCGTGCGCGCGTGTGTGTGTGTGTGCGTGTGTGTGTGTGTGTGTGCGTGTGTGTGTGTGTGTGTGTGTGTGTGTGTGTGTGTGTGTGTGTGTGTGTGTGTGTGTGTGTGTGTGTGTGTGTGTGTGTGTGTGTGTGTGTGTGTGTGTGCGTGCGCGCGCGAGTGCGCGCGCGTAAATGTGCATTCGTGTGCAAATGAATATGCATAATTACGTTTGTTATTGCTGCACCTGCTGCTACTCTGCTTTTGGAACGAAAATAAGCAAGAAAGCCCACACAAACAAGAAAGCCCACACAAACAAGCAAACCACAACAGAAGTAAATAACAAAGCTGAAACTAACAAAACACATTTTGTAATGCATCAGGGTTAATAGGAGAAAACTGCCTCTCAAAGCGAAGAATTAAAGAACCAAGCGCACAGAGCAATTAACAAACGAGGCAGCAGAAAGATAAACACTAAACAAAAACGTAAAGAGTGAGCGAAGGCCCACAAAGACAAACATTGGTCTTCATTTCATGAAACAAAAGGACGAAAAAGGGGAAAAAAAAAGAAGATGTTTGTTCGGTTTTTTCGTTACTGATTGATTCCCTTCTCCGATCCAAAGGGGTTGGTTTTCCGGTGTTTGATTTGCTATGGGCAAAAACTTGATTGTTACTGAAGTTGGGGGACGGCTTTTTAAAAGGCCGGGGGAACCTTTTCCCTTTCTGGGAGTATCTGGTTTGTAGGTATAAGGTTTCTTGTCGCCTTGGCGGCGTTTTGCACTGTCTGCCCCCCTCTTTGTTCTGTCTTCCTTTCTGGTGTTTGGTTTTTGTTTTAAAAAAGTTTTCTTCACTGCAAGTGACATTATCTAGTCTCAGTCTGGATTTTTTTTTTTTTCCCACCAATTTTTGCGGTTTTTAAACAAAGAGTAAAATCTAAACCTAATGCCAATGGGGAAAAGAAAAAGCAGCGGCTTCCGGGGGAAAGAAATGACGTTCGAGGGGGGTTCCATGGTGGGAAAATCGAAATCCGACTCCCTCTGTGGGAAAAATCGTGTTGACTGTTCTTTGGTTTAAAAACAAAACAAAAAAAAAAAAAAAACCCCCCCCTCATTGCCCCCATAGAAGAAAATCATGAATCGGCGGCATCCAAGGTTAAAACTCAGATCTGATGCTTCAGTTAAAAATACGAGAAGCCCAAAACCCTCGGGGAAAGTAAATTACCATCTGACTCCCCCCGGTAGGAAAATCATGATTTAACGGTGCTATGGTAAGAAAATAATGATTGACACCCAAAAGAAGAAAATTCGATTGACCCCCTCATAATAAGAAATCAGATTGATTCCCTGGTGGTAAAAAATTACGACGGACTGCTTCCAAGCCCACTAGATTAAAATAAGGACAAATTGCAAAGACAAATAATAAAAAAAAGAAATTAAAGGATAATCAATAAATAGAAAATGACATTTTTGATTAAAAACCCGAAGCAAAAGTAAAGGGTAAATTTAAAAAAAGAAAAAGGATTATTTTCCGCCACAGATACAAAAATTTTTCAGGACAAAACACAAAATTTTGACCCCTGGGCTTTTAGGCCCCCCCAAAAAAAACAAAAAAAAAAAACAAAAAAAAACAAACAAACAAACAAACAATTTGGGGGCAGTGACAGGAGAAAAGAGAAACACTATTTCTCATATTTTGGCGCAAAAAGCTGTTGGATGAAAAAAAGGGCCCTTTAAAAAGGGAATCAGGGGGTTGAAAAATAATAAAAAAACCGTGATAATAATGGAAAATTGCGATGATAATGGATGTGGCCTGATGAAAACGTAATGATAAAAGGGGGGGAAGGTTTAAAGGGTTTTTTTTTTTTGAAAAAAAAAAGGGGGGGGGGGGGGGGGGGGGTTTGAAACAGTAGGTTGGTTTGTTTGTTTTTTAATTATTGTTTGATGGATGAGCATAGTACGGTAGTCATTCGGTGAATATATTAGCATTGTGGGAAGGAAAAGGGAAAAGTTTTAACAAAGAAGGGGAAGGGGGGAAAATTATAAAAAAGAAGTGGAAAGGGAGAAATATAATAAAAAAAAGAAAAAACCAAAGGGGGGAAAGGTGTTGGAGATACGGGGGGGAAGGGAGGGGGGGGTAAAAATAAAAATTTGGAAAGAAAGGAGGCAAAGGGCGGGTCTACCTTTTTTGGGAAAAAAAGGGGGGAGGGGCAATGGAGGTAAATATTTTCCCCCCAAGAAAAAGGGAGGCAGGGGAAAATTTACACACAGAGGAAAAATTAAACAATATTTGGTGGTGTTCAGGGACAAAAAATTTTGGGAAATGAAAAAAAGGTTTTGGTTTAGGGGAAAAAAAAAAGAAAAAATGAAATTTGGTTTTTAAAAAAAAAATTTGGGAATAGAATTTGGTTTTGGAAAAAAAAGTTGTTGGGGAATGAAAAAAAAACAAAAAACACCAAAAAACAAACAACACACCAAAAAATGTACACACACCACACACACCAAAAACACAACCCACACACACACACACACCACACACACACACACAAAACACAACCACACACAAAGGGGTGGGGGGATACCCATCAACAGAACTAATGGGTGGTGGTCATAATGATAACAGTTCATGTGAGAATTTTTTTGTGCTAATATGATGGCTGGAAAGGAGGATTGGGGGAGGAGGGAAAAAAAGGGGTGGTGGTGGTGGTAAAAAAGAAAAGGGGCACGAGGGTGGGGGGTGGGAGAGAGAGAGGGGGGGGGGGGGGGGGGGAGGGGGAAGAGAGGAGGGGAAGGAAAACTCATCTCTCTCTGCATATACATACGTGTGCATAGGAGGGGGGGTGGGGTGGGGGGGTGGGTATCGTAAGGTTCTCCCATGGTAGAAGTCTACCACAAAATCTTGATTGATAAATTTACACTCGGACCGCCATGGATGAACTACCACAGCCGATGAGAACATCACCAAGGGAGGATATGAAAACTGGACTCAGATAGTCGTCGTAGCAAAAAAAGTTATGTTCACAAGAGGGAATTCTAGGATCCCTATGCTGTCCATAGAAAGGTTTAATACTTACATGTTGCTGCCCACTTTTTCACATACCACTTCCAGTTCCCTTTCCCCCTCTCTACTTCTCCTTTTCTTTCCCCTAGTGTTTGCCTTGTTATTTCAAAAACTGGGAAAATTGTTTGCTTTTATACCCTCACTAATACCAACGTCATGTCTATCTATTGACTGATCTGTCTATCTGTTTGTCTGTCTGTCAAATTGTCTAGTTATCTATCTATTTATCCCCCTTCCCTCCCCCTCTCCTTTCTCCCGTATCACTGCCGTTTTCCTATCCCCTCTCTTGGAGGATGTGAGTGCGCGCGCGCGTGTGTGTGCATGTGTGTGTGTGTGTGTGTGTGTGTGTGTGTGTGTGTGTGTGTGTGTGTGTGTGTGTGTGTGTGTGTGTGTGTGTGTGTGTGTGTGTGCGTGTGTGTGCGTGTTGTGCGTGTGTGTGTGTGTGTGTGTGTTGTGTGTGTGTGTGCATGTGTGTGCGTGTGTGTGTGTGTGGTGTGTGTGTGTGTGTGTGTGTGTGTGTGTGTGTGTGTGTGTGTGTGTGTGTGTGTGAGACAGGTACGAACTGGTAACAAATGGTTATCTTAAAGAATTTGATGCTCTCTGTCCACTGCCAGCAAAAGTATTAATATACACTTTGACTCGCTCTTCTTCATCACCAGTTACCCCAGCACTCTCTCCCTTATTTTTTCCCCCACTATCTTGTTTTTGCTAAAGGATAGCGGGATTGGTTGCCTGCACTCGTTTCCCACCCCCACTTATTTGATCAGCATATCGCCGTTATCACCGTTTGGTCAATGACCGGGAGATGGCATGAGAAACAACTGAAGGCTGTTTCGTGCAGTTCATAGCTGCTGTCAGCACTGGTGGAATGGCCAATGCAGAGCTAGCCACTCAGACAGCGGACACACGCTGATCTCCCTCGCATCCTTTTTAAATCCTCAAGCATACGCTGAAAGCTTTCCTTTTCTATTGGTTATTCTTCGCTTTTTGCGAAAGTGCGTCAAACCATTTAGCAGCTCATCGGACCATATGAACATCTACCGTTTTGGAGAAAAAAAAACTTTCATTGGTTTGGCCATGTCACAAGATCTAATGACCTTTGCTTAAACGGCTGTCTAGGGAACTGTTGAAGGAGAGAGACGGAAGAGAAGGCAGTTCAAAAAACAAACAAACAAACAAAAAAACCACCGATGGAATGACAACATGATAGAACGGAGAGGGAAAACATTCGCAGAGACCGAGGCCTCGGCCCACAACGGACAAAAATTGAGGAATACAACTCTCCCTGCATTATTCAGAGCTAAAAAAAGAAAAAGAAAAAATGTGACTCCTTGCTTATTTCTAAAACATTTTTACGGTACTATGTTCCCGTTTTTCGCTTCTGCCATGCATTGGCTCTTTCGGCAGGTTAAGTTGGTGTTTGTCTCCATTTGGAAGTGAGGATGCAGCGGAAATCTGGGAGATGTTACCTCCGTTTGATACTAAGGATGGATGAGCACAACCATCGTGAGTTCTGCTTGAGAACTCTCATCCGGGAGAGGAGGCTGACCCGTATAGGCGCAGCTAAGCATTGTTTTCCAGACAGATTTTGATGATGATAGCCCACGTGGTGCCAGTGAAGACTGTCATGTTTTCATTTTGGACCCCTCTTTTTCATCACGTTTTTTTTCTTCCCCACCCTCCCACCTTTCATCTCTTTAAATCTTTGCCAAGTCACCGAGGTTTCGGTGAAGAAAATTGCTTGCCTGCTTTCGTTTTGCACAATCAGAGTTTCATACGGCTTGTTGAATGTTTTTGTTCCGTAATTTGGTTTTAGAAGGTTGATGGATGGGGCGGCAGTTGCTGGATGGGGGCAGCATTAGCAGCAACTGCCGCCAGTTGATGGCCAACAACGGTATGTCAAGACTGAACAGCACCACCCTGTTCCTGTACAGCGGTGGTCCTGTACCGATTCCTGACAAGCCAGATCCCCGGCACGCCTGTCAGTCCCCATTACGTGGACCGGATAACGGAGGAGGAAATGTTGCAGGGGCCCTGGTGTTCACGGAGGTGCGCTGGATGAGAGTGGTTATGGCAGCGGGTCTTGGTGCCGGTGCTGCCGGATCGTCCTGCCCATAGCAAAGCAGTGTTCATGTCATCAACGAATCACGCAACCCGACACAATAAAGCAAGACTTGCAAATAACTGAGACGGAGATTGAAAGAAAAAAGAAATTCATGCACGCACGAAATTTTAAATTTAAACAGTCTATTGGGTAATTCGGCTTCATTTCGTTTGAAGTCCACTCAATCGTTGATACAAAGTTGGCAAATGATAAGGGTCAAGAGGTCATCTTCCCGAATGATGTGCAGCCGTCGTGTTTGCTTCCCACGCACCAAAAAAACGTAACGTCCTGTGAGTGACAGGAAGAGAAGTCTGCATTGGTGGTGGCGGTAATGGGGCATTATGTGGTTCGTGCTAGGTAAGATAAAGGGGCTACCATCGGATTCTCCATGCTTGTTGCTTTGTACCTCTGTGCCCTTTTGTCTGTCTGTCTGCCTTTTGCTGTCTGTTACTCTGTCCTCTGTCTGTGTGTTTCTGTCACACTGTCTCTGCTTGTGGGGCGTCTGGCCGTCTCTGTCTCTCTGTCTGTCTCTGTCTGTCTGCAGTCTGTCTGTCGATCCATATCTCTCTCTCTCTCTCTCTCAAAGAAGTTTCTCCATGTTTTGTGTCCGTACAATTCCCTGCTTGTGTATCTGATCCCCTTCTCTCCTTTTTCTATCTGTATGTCTGTTCTTTACGCACCAATGTAGAGAAGAATCAGTTCAATCACTAGACCACAGAGGGTTGGAAACCAACACAACAGTTCAGTCACTAGACCACTGAAGGCAGGAAACTAACACAACAGATCAATCTCTAGACCACAGAAGACAGGAAACCAACAAAACAGTTCAATCACTAGACCACACAGGACAGGAAACCAACACAACAGTTCAATCACTAGACCACAGAGGCAGGAAACCAACACAACTGTTCAATCACTAGACCACAGAGGGCAGGACACTAACACAACAGTTCAATCACTAGACCACAGAGGGCTGGAAACTAACACAACACAGTTCAATCACGTAACCCACAGAGGGCAGGAAACTAACACACAGTTTAATCACTATACCACACAGGCAGGAAACTAACACAACAGTTCATCACTAGACCACACAGAGGACAGGAAACTAACACAACAGTTCAATCACTAGACCACAAGGGCAGGATACAACACAACAGTTCAATCACTAGACCACACAGAGGCAGGAACTAACACAACAGTCAATCACTAAACCACACAGGGCAGGGAAACCCAAAACAAACAGTCAATCACTAGGCCCACAGGGGCAGGAAACAAAACAACATTCAATCACAGACCAAAACAGGGCAGGAACTAACACAACAGTTCAATCACTAGACCCACAGAGGCAGGAAACTAACACAACAGTTCACTCTGAGACCACACAGGGCAGGAAACTAACACAACAGTTCAATCACTACACCACACAGAGGAACAGCAAAAATAACACAACAGTTTTAATCACTAACCCACAGAGGGGAGGAAACTAACACAACAGTTCAATCACTAGACCACATAGGGCAGGAAACTAACACAACGGTTCAATCACTAGACCCACAAGGGCTGGGAAACTAACACATCAGTTCAATCACTAGACCACACAGGGGAGGAAACTAACAAAAACATTTCAATCACTAGTCCCACACAGAGGCAGGAAACTAACACAACAGTTCAATCACTAGACCACACAGAGGGCAGGAAACTAACACAACAGTTCAATCACTAGACCACACAGGGCAGGAAACTAACACAACAGTTTGATCACTAGACCACACAGAGGCAGGAAAACGAATACAACAGTTCAATCACTAGCCCACACAGGGCAGGAAACTAACACAACAGTTTTAATCACTAGACCCACAGAGGGCAGGAAAGAACACAACAGTTCATCCTTTAACCACACAGGGCAGGAAACAAACACAACATTCAATCACTAGACCCACAAGGACAGGAAACTAACACAACAGTTCAATCACTAGACCCACAGAAGCAGGAAACTAACACAACAGTTCAATCACAAACCACAAAAGGGCAGGAAACCAACACAAATGTTCAATCACTAGACCCACAGAGCGCGGGAAAATAACACAACAGTTCAATCACTAACCACACAGGGCAGGAAACTAACACAACATTCCAATCACTAGACCACACAGAGGGGAGAAACTACACAACAGTTTTAATCACTAGACCACACCCGAGGGCAGGAAACTAACACAACAGTTCAAATCCCCTAACCACACAGGGCGGAAACTAAACACAACAGTTTAATCACTAGACCCACAGAGGGCAGGAAACTAACACAACAGTTCAATCACTAGACCCCACAGGGCAGGAAACTAACACAACATTCAATCACTAGAACCCACAGAGGGCTGGAAACTAACACAACAGTTCAATCACTAGACCACAGAGGCATGAAACGAAACAACAGTTCAATCACTAAACCACAGAGGGCAGGAAACCAACCAAAAAGGGTTTAAAACACTAGACCCCCAAGCGCTGGAAACTAACACAACAGTTCAATCACTAGACCACAGAGGGCAGGAAACTAACACAACAGTTCAATCACTAGACCCCACAGAGGGGAGGAATAACACAACTTTTCAGTCACTAACCCACAGAGGACAGGAAACCAACACAACAGTTCAGTCTCTAGACTACGGGGCAGTTCAATCACTAACCACAGAGGCAGGAAACTAACACAACAGTTCAATCACTAGACCACAGAGGGCAGGAAACTAACACAACAGTTCAGTCACTAGACCCACAGAGGGCAGGACACCAACACAACAGTTCAGTCTCTAGACTACAGGGCAGTTCAATCACTAGACCACAGAAGGCAGGAAACTAACACAACAGTTCAATCACTAGACCACAGAGGGCAGGAAACTAACACAATAGTTCAATCACTAGACCACAGAGGGCAGGAAACTAACACAACATTCAATCACTAGACCACAGAGGGCAGGAAACAACACAATATTCAATCACTAGACCACAGAGGCAGAAACTAACACAACAGTTCAATCACTAGACCCACAGAGGGCAGGAAACCAACACAACAGTTCAATCACTAAGACCACACAGAGGGCAGGAAACTAACACAACGGTTCAATCACTAGACCACAGAGGCAGGAAACTAACACAACAGTTCAATCACTAGACCCACAGAGGGCAGGAAACCAACACAACAGTTCAATCACTAGACCATAGAGGGCAGAAACCAACACAACAGTTGTGACAGAAGCTGAAAAACAGAGCGAAGATGTGATTATAAGTCTAAGTATAGCCCGCCAGGTAGAAAAATAGCTTTGATAAAGAATTTCCTCCTTCTCCTCTTCTTGACACACACACACACACACACACACACACACACACACACACACACACACACACACACAGAGGAAGGGGAGAGAGAGAGAGAGAGAGAGAGAGAGGAGAGAGAGAGAGAGAGAGAGAGAGAGAGAGAGAGAGAGAGAGGACAGACAGACAAGAGAGAGAGACAGAGAGAGAGAGAGACGGGGGAGGGGGATTTCCTGACCTGTTCACTCTAACACTGCCCTGCCTCACTACCCCCATCCCATTCCCCCCTTTCCCACTCACCTAATCCCAATAATCGCGCTCTCCCCCCCGCCTCCATCAACGTATTCTGTCCGACCTCCCAACATCCCCGTTTCCGTCCAGTGTCAAAAAATCACCGCGTTAAACAGCCAGATCGACGATTCAGGATTTACGAAACACGCACGTGCAAACATGTGCTGTGAAGTCATCAGTCAAGTCAAGTGTTCCGAAGTATCAGCCAGAAAAAAGGGCACATCAAAAGACTACCAATGGGAGCGTGTACTATTTTTGGAAGAAACAAATAGACTACATACGAAGAAATATGTTTTTTGTGTCGTGTAATGTCAAATATCATTTATCCTGCATATATTGAAGACGAGTTTTTTTTGTTGTTGTTGTTGTTTTTTTTTTTTTCTAAATGAAATGAATCTGTCTCATTGAGTATGCTGCCTAATCGTTATCTTTGATTTCCCATCGCTGTCTCTTTTAATCATGACCATACATTAATGTATATCCTGAAGTGCGCGAATCACCGAATTACTTGACCTTCCTCACTGTCATAAGTTGCAATGTGGTCAGCATTCTATTGCAACATTGTACAGTTGTAAAACAGGCGTTCACACGCATTGAAAAGTGTCGTTCTGAAGAGTGTACTACATCCATTTTAACACTTGACGGGTATTCAACATTTCTTTAACCTAAGATGGGTCTCTCTGCTTCAGGCAGACGTTTGGGGTATATTGCTTCGTGCATTTTTATGTGTGTTACTTCTAACGTCTAAGAAAAGACATATTTGTCGAAAATTCACTTGTCTTTTTTCGCGCTAAGCAGCAGACAAGCGTTATTTTATGCCTTGCTTCGCGTGTTTATTAGTATAACTGCACTCTGTTTCAGTCTCTTTTAAGATAGCTGCTAAAACTCAATAGCTTGTGGAAGTTTTGCGTGAGGCTCAATGCAGTGATTATTTTCTTTATCTTCCGATTTATCTTCCAACGTTTAGCACGCCACAGAAACGCATAACACTAAATACAAATACCTAAGCTTGTGAAACTTATGCTTAAGACTTAGCAGTACTGTTTTTTCTGTATCTTCCTGTCTATCTTCCCACATTTAGTACGCCACGGAAACGCATTGCTCAGAATATAGATACCCTTCCTGCCAGAACCTGAGTGAAACGGGCATGATGGTACTGTGCAAAACACGCCTCCCCGCCATCATCCGTCCCCCACCCTCCGTTCCCATTCCACCACCCCCTTCAAAAAAAAAAAAAAAAAAAAAAAAGACGAAGTGATGGGCGCGGAGAAAGGATTGCTGACTGAACGTAGTCTGACGGACAGAGTTCACCGACCACGCCTGAGCGGCCTGCACGAGCTGCCAGAGAAGCAGGTCAAGCCACGGGATGTTGAATAATGCAGGAATGTCGAAGACTGCGGAAGGAATTCTCGTCTGTGTCGCCGCATGTGGTTTCGTTTTTCACCTCTCCTTCATCTTCTTGTCTGACCTCTTACTCTTGCAGTTTCCCCTTTTTCTTCTTGTTGTTGTTGCTCTTCTTCTTGTTGGTGTCTTATGAACATGCTGTGCTTTGCAGATTAAGAGAAAATGTAACCAAATGTCACGCCGATCTTTCTTTGTCTTTTGTTTTTGCTCCTTTCTTAGCTTTCTTAGGATTGTAAACTTTATCCTTTATTATTATTCCTGTTGTTTGTTCGCTTTGATATTCTTATGACTGTTCCTTCTTTCAAAGCTCGAATGTTCGACTTAGGACTCTCTCTCTCTCTCTCTCTCTCTCTCTCTCTCTCTCTCTCTCTCTCTCTCTCGTTTTTGTTTGTCGGCCCAAATATCTGTCTGTCCCCTGCCCTGTTTCATCTATATCTCATTGCTCTTTCTTCCTCCCTTCATCCTTCCAACTGCTCCCCCTTTTCACTGAATTTCCCCTCCCGCCCCCCCCCTCCCCCCTCCCCCTCCGACCTCCCAAGTTCGTCCTGTTGTTGACCTGGTGATCAGCAGACTGACGAAGCAGACACGAGCGAGCAGCACGTGCTCCTAGGGCCAGGTGAGGCGTTCCGGAATGCCGGTGTCTGGCACAGGAATGTCTGACACTGGTGAGGGGATTCTCGTCCGATCACTGCCTGAGGCTCGTGCTTTTATGTTCTTGCTAATGCCCCCCCCCCCTCCCCACTTCTGTAGCCCGGCGTCTCTCTGTCTGTGTTTCGTTGTTCGGCTTGTCTGTCTCTCCCTATCCCTAGAAAGGCCTTGTAAGGTCCAATGGGACTGAAATCTCTCTTTCTCTCTCTGTGACTTTGCCTTTCTGTTTGTCTAGCTCTTTGTATCTCTTACTGCTTCTCTGTCTCCTCTGTGTGACTTTGCCTTTCTGTTTGTCTAGCTCTTTGTATCTCTTACTGCCTCTTCCTGTGTCTCTGTCTCTGTCTATTTGCCTCACTCTCTGCCTGTGTGTTTCTGTTTGTCTCTGTTCTCTCCCTGTCTGCCTCTGTCTATCAGTCGGTCAGATCCTCTTCCTCTGTTTGCTTGAAGGAATACTTTAAAGAAAAGAAGACATAGAGCACATAAAAGTCTCTGTCAGCAAAAGTTACATCAATGCATTCTGTAAATTGTGCAAAATGCAAGGAGACAGAAACCCCATTTCAACAGACTTATGCCAAAAACATTTTGATAGCATTCTGAAAACAAGAATAAGCCAATCATCTGATGTCTTTGAGATACGTAGGAATCACCACTGGGAAATGCTGGCAAAGATTTCCGCATAGAAGTGTAAGATGAAGATGTTACAGACTGTGTAATATCTAAAAAAAAAAAAAAGAAGAAGAAGCTGTGGATGAACATACTACAGAGTCTGGGATAAACATGAACATACTACAGAGTCTGGATAAAGTATGCATTTCGAGGGCTTAAATGTGGAAAGGAATGTGGCTTAAAAGAAATGCCCTCTGAATTTATTCGAAGTTGAAGAATAAAAAAATCATGCCGTTCATTTTCTTTTTTCGTGGGCATCATTCAATTGCGTGTCACCCACCAACACCGCTTTCTTTCTCCTTTTTTTTTCCTGTCATTTTCGTTTTATTTTTGGCTTTCAGCGTCTTCTTTCTTCCTTTGTTCCTAGTTATTTTGGCTTTCAGCATCTTCTTTCTTCCTTTGTTCCTTGTTATTTTTGGCTTTCAGCGTCTTCTTTCTTCCTTTGTTCCTTGTTATTTTGGCTTTCAGCGTCTTCTTTCTTCCTTTGTTCCTTGTTATTTTTGGCTTTCAGCGTCTTCTTTCTTCCTTTGTTCCTTGTTATTTTTTGGCTTTCAGCATCTTCTTTCTTCCTTTGTTCCTTGTTATTTTTGGCTTTCAGCGTCTTCTTTCTTCCTTTGTTCCTTGTTATTTTTGGCTTTCAGCGTCTTCTTTCTTCCTTTGTTCCTTGTTATTTTTGGCTTTCAGCGTCTTCTTTCTTCCTTTGTTCCTTGTTATTTTTGGCTTTCAGCGTCTTCTTTCTTCCTTTGTTCCTTGTATTTTTGGCTTTCAGCGTCTTCTTTCTTCCTTTGTTCCTTGTTATTTTTGGCTTTCAGCGTCTTCTTTCTTCTTTGTTCTTGTTATTTTTGGCTTTCAGCGTCTTCTTTCTTCCTTTGTTCCTTGTTATTTTTGCTTTCAGCATCTTC
>CM031606.1:50344035-50377281 GCA_018398815.1 Conus ventricosus
AAGAGAAAGAAACAAAAAGGTTCATTAGGATCCATTATTTCCCTCAGTGTCGGCGCCATCGCTTGTTGGCCTTGTTGTCTGTTCAGAAGAAGAGTTGAAAGCTTTAGAGCACACATACAAACATTAATCTAGTCGTAGTCCTGCTCTTTGTACCTGTCGAATAAAGTAGCGGTGGTGTTAGGGCTGTTTTTTTTTCCACAGTATCCGTCATGTCTATGCGCACCGAACAATGGTTCTTGGCTCAATTTCATTGCTGTTGTTTCCCTAACAATGGTTCTTGGCTCAATACATTGCTGTTGTTTCCTAACAATGGTTCTTTGGGTCAATACATTGCTGTTGTTTCCCTAACAATGGGCTTGGCTCAATACATTGCTGTTGTTCCCTAACATGGTTCTTGGCTCAATACATTGCTGTTGTTTCCCTAACAATGGTTCTTGGCTCAATACATTGCTGTTTTTCCCTACAATGGGTCTTGGCTCATACATTGCTGTTGTTTCCCTAACAATGGGTTTTGGCTCAATACATTGCTGTTGTTTCCCTAACAATGGGTCTTGGCTCAATTACATTGCTGTTGTTTCCTTAACAATTTGGGGCTTGGCTCA
Source organism: Conus ventricosus (assembly GCA_018398815.1). Taxonomy (NCBI): domain Eukaryota; kingdom Metazoa; phylum Mollusca; class Gastropoda; order Neogastropoda; family Conidae; genus Conus; species Conus ventricosus. The sequence goes on from CM031606.1 coordinate 50,344,638, forward strand.
ATACATTGCTGTTGTTTCCCTAACAATGGTTCTTGGCTCAATACATTGCTGTTGTTTCCCTAACAATGGTTCTTGGCTCAATACATTGCTGTTGTTTCCCTAACAATGGTTCTTGGCTCAATACATTGCTGTTGTTTCCCTAACAATGGGTCTTGGCTCAATACATTGCTGTGTTTCCCTAACAATGGTTCTTGGCTCAATACATTGCTGTTGTTTCCCTAACAATGGTTCTTGTCTCAATACATTACTGTTGTTTCCCTAACAATGGTTCTTGGCTCAATACATTGCTGTTGTTTCCCTAACAATGGTTCTTGGCTCAATTTCATTGCTGTTGTTTCCATAACAATGGTTCTTGGCTCAATACATTGCTGTTGTTTCCCTAACAATGGTTCTTGGCTCAATACATTGCTGTTGTTTCCCTAACAATGGTTCTTGGCTCAATACATTGCTGTTGTTTCCCTAACAATGGTTCTGGCTCAATACATTGCTGTTGTTTCCCTAACAATGGTTCTTGGCTCAATACATTGCTGTTGTTTCCCTAACAATGGGTCTTGGCTCAATACATTGCTGTTGTTTCCCTAACAATGGGTCTTGGCTCAATACATTGCTGTTGTTTTCCTAACAATGGTTCTTGGCTCAATACATTGCTGTTGTTTCCCTAACATGTTCTTAGCTCAATATACATTGCTGTTGTTTCATAACAATGGTCTTGGCTCACTACATTGCTGTTTTTCCTAACAATGGGTCTTGGCTCAATACATTGCTGTTGTTTCCCTAACAATGGTTCTTGGTCAATACATTGCTGATGTTTTCCTTATACCTACTCAAAGACAGGTCTGAGACAAAGTTCGTCTTCTGAGACAAATTTCTTGAAGTAGTTGACGGGTGGTTTGAAAAGCTTATTAAAAAAAGTATATCTATCAATAAAAAAAAAGTTAAAAAAAGCACAAAAAAATGCAGTCTCTTCACTCTCTCTCTCGTCTCCTCTCTCTCGTCTCTGCCTCTCTCTCTCTCTCTCTTCTCCTCTCTCCTCCACCTCTCTCTCTCTCTCTATCTCTGGCTAACATCCTGCCCCATGACCTATCCCAAATTTCAGTCAATTACTTGAAGAAATGCTTTTCCTCATCTGTTCGTCAGTTTATGTAAGTAAATGAACCATCCCCCCCTGTCTCTCTGACTGTGGTGATCATTGTTTCTGTATATATTCTGGAAGTCAACTTACGGGCCTGTCCATTTTTTTGCCGAATACCTCACTGACTCCTTGAGTCGATTTCTTCTTTTCTTTCCTTTAATATGAGTAATTTGTGGCTTTTGTTTGGTAGTTTTTTATCCTGTTACTTCTCTATACTTTCCATTTCTCTCTTATTGATAGACTGCTTTCTTCTATTGCTCTTTAGTTTTTTCAATGTCGTCCTCTCCTTTATTTGCTCGATTTTATTCTTTCCTTCCCTCTGCTCATTTCTCGCTTTATTTCATTTCTTTGACGCTCCGCATCATTACAAGTTCTTATATCCTGACTTGTTTTTCTTTCTATCTTTTTTTTTTGGAATAACTCCCCCATATGTCCATCGTCTAGCTCTGATACTGATTTCATTTTCTCCCTTGTTACTTTATACTGTCTTCCTTTCCTGCGAAAGTTTACACGTTCATGAATTAAATCTCTTTTATACCCTGCCCTTGCTCCTCTTTGCCACCTATCCTCCTTACCCTCTCCACGCACCTGCTCGTCTATCCCCCACCCCGACCCTACTTCACTCTCTAGTTAAATATATTGCTTCCGAACGCACACGCACACAATACATGCACACGACACTCTCCCTCCTTCTTCTCTCTCTCACCGCCTTTTGTTTGCCTCTCTCTCTCTCTCTCTCTCTCTTCTCCATCTCTCTCTCTCTCCTCTCTCTTCCTCTTCTCTCTCTCCTCTCTCTCCTCTCTCTCTCTCTCTCCTCTCACTTCACTCTCTCTCTCTCTATGTTAACTGTTCCTTGTTCTTTTATTTGTTCTTGTCTTGTTCTTCTTCGTTACCGTTACCTTCCATGGTTTCTCCGAGTGATATTACTTCCAGCTGCACAACACTAACACACAGATTCACATACCGGATTGCCAATAGTGCTTCTGGGCTAGAAGTCCGTGTGGCCAGCTTATCCGCGTTTCAGACGCCATAAGGTCACCCACCAGAAGATAAACCGCACTGCCAGTGAGTCACATCAGTTATGTTTTTGTTTAACACGTTGTCACTCTGATGCACCACACAGAAGACACCTCCTATCATGACCACTACGGACAATGATTGTTTTATAAACAGTGGCGTCAGCGTGAGGAGAACATCCGTCTAGTGTGGGATGCCATCATACTCAAAGTCCCCGATGGCCACTTACCCCCCCCCCCCGCCCCCCCCCCCCCCCCCCGGCATCCTAACAAAAAGATATTCCGTGGTCTTATCGACGCGAAAGCTGGGGTCGAACTCTGTCAAAGACAGAGGAACCAAAAGACAAATGTTTAGGACACCATGATAGTAGGAAATGAAGAGCTACTTATAAGAAATCGTCCTCATCTCATAAGGATTAATATACGACGATAGAGTGATAACTAATGCTGGCAAAGAATTTTCCGTCTTGAAACAGTGATTCCTCAGAAAATTAGACAAAAAGAAAAGGAGAATGGAGACGGGAAACTGGAAGGATGAGGAGAGAGAGAGAGAGGTGTGAGGATGAATAGATGGGCTTGTATTGCGATATTAATTCCTTCACTACCAACATTCTGAAATCGGTAGAATTCTTGCATTGTGGAAGGATCAGGGTTCCGCCTGTCTAGAATCGACTTTTTTCTGGTTGTGTAATACCCTCGGTAAAGCTCGGTCTGGATGAGTTTGTCCACGGTGCCATCCAACTGAAAACGCGCATACAGGGTAGTCTCACTACCTAGGGATAAACCAAATCCGAAAGCGCGTCTTAAAGCAAGCTGACAAATGTTCAGAACTGGAAATGTGGTGTGTGTGTGTGTGTGTGTGTGTGTGTGTGTGTGTGTGTGTGGTGTGTGATGTGTGTGTGTGTACCCAAATAAAGAAAGGAAAAGAAAGAAACACACAACACACACTTACACACACACACACACACCCACAAAAAAAACACACACACATTATGTACACACACACACACACACACACACACACACACACATCAGCACAGACACACACACACACACACAACACACCAGAGGGCTGAGAAGTGGAGCAGATTAAAGAGATGTGCCACCATGTTTATTTTTCAATGGAACAATAATTGGAAACCTCCCTGAAACTGATGCGCGCAAATTAATCAGAATGTTACTCTTTTTTTCCTTTTCGTCTCACATTCAACACCTGTACCTTTAGGTCCGCATAACCCTTCGTTTTTCTTCTTTTTCATCATTGTTTTTTTCTTTTTTTTCGTTTTCCGCTTAACGTTGGGGACTATGGTTTTCAGAAAAAAAGCTAGTGACGGCGCACTGCTGGTAAGTCCTGACCGCAGATTACAATGAACAGCCGGGGTATGGCTGATGGACTCTGTGATCCCTTCGATCCATCGCCTTCAACACGTAAATCGAGAGACCATTGGACATTTCATAGGAACAGCTGTTCCTTTTCTCCGCTGTGCCTCCCCCTACCCCAGTTCCTTAAACATCTGAAACAGACACCCCCCCCCCCCCCCCTGCTCAACCGTCTCCTTTCGACACTTGCTGTCTCACCTGTCCTCCCTATGCCCCTCACCCCCCTTTCCCGCATATAAACAAACTTCTCTGGCGCACGCCTGCGCGCGCGCGTGCGCCGCTCACACACACACACACACACACACCGTCTGCCCATGCCCCCCTCACCCCCTTCCTCATAAAAACACAACTTCTCTGCCACAAATCACACACACGCGCGCGCGCCGCGCAGCGCGCGCACGGTGGCGGTTTTGCACAACACCCATAGGAGAGAGAAGAGAGAGAGAGAGAGAGAGAGAGAGAGAAGAGAGAGAGAAGAGAGAGAGAGCACCTTATATTGAAACTCTTTTAGGCGGATTCTTTGGACCTATTTTGGAGAGAGAGAGAGACAATGAAAAACAGAGCGGCCCGAGGGATCGAGCCAAGGGGCGGCGGGAGGGGGATGGGGGAATGGGGGGGGGGGGGGGGGGGGGGGGGGGGGGGGGGGGGGGGGGGGGGGGGGGGGGGGGGGGGGGGTGGGGGCCTGAAGGGGGACAACCCCTCTAACAGAGGGATCCAGACAGAACCACTTCCCAAATGTGAACAGTGAACGATGGACGTAAAGAGACGGAGAAAAGGCATGGTCCCTACTACTTAAAAAAAAAGAAGTCAGTCTTCTTTATCTATAAAAGGTGGAACAAAAGGCTATTTGACTACAATTTTCACTACATAAACAGAATGGATTTGGGATTACGATAAGCAGATGGCGGATATGGAGCATGAAACAGTGACATTGTATGACTGATTTGCCTGATCCCTTCGAAAGATTATTGAATATTGGAAGAAGATCTATTCTTCTCGTTCTTATGGAACAAGAAATCACAAAGCAAAATTGGAAAAAAAATCTGTTGTGGACTAAACAAAAAAGCGAAAAAATGGTAAATGTCCGGTTACTGTTATCGTCAAGGAAGATAAGTTGGTAAAAAGCCGGCTTGTTCAATGTAGGGAGAAACATTTACAATTAACGTGTATCCAACCTTACAAAACATTGACCAATTTTGGTGCAAATACGCAAATTTTCCTTCCAATCATGTGAAATATTAAGAATCCCTCCTGGAATGATGTTATGAACATTATGAAAAACATGTTTTGAATGTCGTCCAAACACCATCCACGATTTCATGCTGTAGTGAATTTACTTTAAAGGATGACGCAATCATCATATTTTGTTATACAAATAAAACTGATCATGATGCTGCATGCCACACTTTGTAAGACCATAACGAATTTTTTGATGAGATTATCCCGGCATCAAAACCGAGTTTGTAATACTACATGAAAAGAAGAAGAAGAAAGAAGAGAAAGAAGAAGAAGAAGAAGAAGAGGAAGAAAAGAAAAGAAGAAGAAGAAGAAAAGAGGAGAGGAGGAAGGAAGAATGAGAAGGAGAAGGAGGAGGAGGAAGAGGAGAGGAGGAGGGAGGAGGAAGGAGGATAAGAAGGAGAAAAAGCAAGGAAGCAAGCAATCAAGAAATAAAAGAAGAAAAAAGAAAGAAAAGAAAAGCAAGAAAAGAAAGAAGGAATGAAGGAAGGACAGAAAGCAAACAAAGAACACTGATCTCTTTTCCACTCGACGAGTGAATTAATGAGTCTTAAATGTCCCTCTCAGGTTCTCTATGACGGCCACAAAGGAGAAATCAAGCATTTCAACATGCCAGTCAGCAAAACTCATCGACGGTCGTTAGCTGCACGCAATGAATCCCATTGACGCAAACCAACCAACAAACAGTTTACACCCTTAAGAGAAGAAGGAGTATGAATAAAGTTCATCTGAAACAAGAATAAGAAGGAGAAGGAAATGAAAAGAAAGAAGGAACAAAAGGAGGAGGAGAAGGAGGGGAGGAGGGTAGGAGGAGGAGGAGGAGGAGAAGAAGAAAAGAAGAAGAAGAGAGAAGAAGAAGAAAAAGAAAGAAGAAGAAGAAAATACACGACGACGACGACGACGACGACAGACGTCCGAACCGACGACGAAGAAGAAGAAAAGAAGAAAAAGAAGAAGAAGAAAGAAGAAGATACACGACGACGACGACGACGACGACGACGACGACGAGCGACACGACGAAGCAAAGAAGAATAAGAGAAGAAGAAAAGAAGAAGAAGAAGAAGAGGAGGAGGCGGAGGAGGGCGGAGGAAAAGAGGAGGTGAGGAGGAGAAAAAAGGAAGGAAGGGAGGTAGAGGAGAGGAGGAGGAGGAGGCGGAGGAGGAGGAGGAGGAGAGGAAGAGGAGAGGGAGGAGGAGGAGAACAAAGAGGACGAGGAGAAGGAGAGTAGCAATAATTGCAGCGTAAGAACTTGTGCGAGACAAATGATGAGAAGGAGGACGAAGTGGAAATGAAGAGATAAAGAAAAGGGAAAGAGGAGAGGAGGAGGAGGAGGAGGAGGAAAGAGATGAGGGAATAGGAGGAGGAGGAAAGAGAAAGGAGGGAGGACAAAAGTTGGTAGATGAGGAAAAGGGGAAGGAGAAGAAGGAGAAAAGGATGAGGAAAAGGTGAAAGAGAAGGAAGAAGGGGGGAGGATGAAAGGAGGAGAAAGGAACAGGGGAAGGAGAAGGAAGAGGAGGAAGAGAAGCAGAGGAGGGAAATAGACAAGGAGCATGGAAGAGGAGGAGGTGTAAGAGGAGGAGGGAAGAGGAGGATTGGAAGGGAGGCGTGAAAGAGGAGGATGGCATAGAGGAGAAGAGAGGGGGAAGAGGAGGAGGGAAGAGGATAGAGGGGAAGAGGAGGAGTGAAGGAGGAGAGTGAAAGAGGAGGAGTGGCAGAGGAGGAGGAGGCGGAAAGGAGAGGAGGGGGAAGAGGAGGAGGAAACTAGGGAAAAAGGGGGATGACCGGAAGAAGAGAAGGAAACGAGAACAGGAAGAGGATTAACGGAGAAGTAAAGGAGTGATCAAAAAAGGGGAGGGGGGGGGGAGGAGGGGGAAGAGGAGGAAGAGTAGGAGGAAAAAGGCAAAGGACATCGATGAGGAGGAGGGGCAGAGGTAGAGAAGGATGAGGGGAAGAGAGAAAAGAGAGAGGGGGATTTGGTGGGAAGAAAGGGGAAGTAGGGGGGGATGACGAAGGGGAGGGGCGGAGGAGGAGGTGAAGGAAAAAAAGAAGCAAATGGAAAAGGTTGTGACGGAGGGAAGAGAAGGCGGAGGAAAGAAACAGAAGAAAGGAAGAGGTGAGGAGGGGAAGGGATGAGAGGAGGAGCAGGAAGGAAATGACGAAGGATATGGAGGAGAAGGTGAGAGGGAGGAGGTATGATGAGGAAGAATAAGAGAAGGAGGAGGTAAGGACACAGGGAAGGAGGAGGAGCAAACAGGGATTAGAAGAGAAGAAATAGGAAGAACAAGAAGGGGAAAGGGTCAAGTAGCAGGAAAAGAGGAGGAGGAAGATGAAAAAGAAGGAAAGGAGAGGTGTAAGAACATTAGGAGGAGGAGGAGAAGAAGAAGAAGGAGAAGAAGAAGAAGAAGAAGAAAAGAAGAAGAAGAAGAAGAAGAAGAGACCGACGATAAGCTGACACAGCCACCTAACAAAATTTATTGATAGTGTTAGAGCGCATTAGCAGTAATGTTTTAGAAATGTAGATAAGAAATTGGCTTCCAACTTTGAAAAACAAGGTGTTTTTTTTTAACCGAAAAGAAACGATGTTTGTTTTTATTTCAGACAATGTTGGCGGCAGTTCTTGCATATCATCACGACATCGATTTAAAGAGGCTCTTCCTTTCATCATCACGACATTGATTTAAAGAAGGCTCTTCCTTTCCGTCTAATCAAGACAAGTAAATCTGAGCGGAACAAGCACAAAAATCTTAAAATTCCATTTTTGTATGTCCAGCCAATAGTTAATCAATTTTCACATTTCTTCTCGTCTGCTATAATATTGTTGTTTATTTATCGCTCTGAACCATTAAAATTTTAATTAACGTGTCATCATTGTTTTTTTGATGAGATACACAGTCCTATCCAAATTCTTTCATTGCCGTAGCTCTATTCTTACTCTGCACCAGCGCTGAAACAATCTAACGACCCTTCTTCTGTGAACGACATCAGATCCTTCATCTCCTGCTCTCCGTTCCTGCGCGTCCTGTTCCCTTCCGCTGTCTTCCTGCTTGCGCCGTTTATCTTTGTCATTTGTTGGACACATCCATCACCGTCAGGCGTGTTGCTGCAAAAACGGATATGATCGCTCCAATCAAACGGACACCGACTACCTTGACTGATGTTTTGGGGTAATTTAAGCGAAGAAAATATGACGGGCGTGTAGTTAGTTTCAGTTATGTTTGTATGCTCAAGCCTTTTCTTGACCACCAGGTTTTCGAGGTCGTGAAGTTTATCGGCCCGGCAACTATCGGAGCTGCGGTATTTTCTCCCAGTACGTTCGGTTTAAGGTGTTTTAACTTTTCTCTCAGAATGTGTTGACGTACTATTTACAACAGGTTTTATAATGATATGCATAGTTTTCTTTTCCAACACATGTGACGATACTATTTCCAAGTTATAATGATATGGCATAGATTCTTTTCCAACACTGTGGACATACTATTTTTACAAGTGATAATGATATGCATAGTTCTTTTTCCAAACACGTGTGACATACTTATTTACAAGTGCAATATATGCACAGGTCTTTGCCGGGGATCTGTCACTTACAGAAAGATAACAATGCCCTCATGCCGGTGATTCTGTCACTTACAGAAAGATAACAATGCCTCTCATGCCGGTGATCTGTCACTTACAGAACGATAACAATGCCTCTCATGCCGGTGATTCTGTCACTACAGAAAGATAACAATGCCTCTCATGCCGGTGATCTGTCCACTTACAGAAAGAATAACAAAAGCCCTCATGCTCATGCCGGTGATCTGTCACTTACAGAAAGATAACAATAACCTCTCATGCCGGTGATCTGTCACTTACAGAAAGATAACAATGCCCTCTCATGCCGGTGATCTGACCCCTTACAGAAAAGATAATATGCTCTCTATCCCAACATGGAACATAAGGATTTCTCTACCAGCCAGCGGGTCATCAAGGAACAAAAAGAAAAACAACAACATCAAAAAGTGTGCATGATCATTGTCGTGATGATAGAGGGTGTTTACCTGCCCTGTGTTTTCCCCCCCGGTACTCATTTATTTCCCCCTACAATTACTGATGAAAAATAGACCAACAATTTTACTTCCAGTGTTGTGTCGTTGTTTTTTTCTGAGTGGTACACTAGACGTATAGTGAAGGATTCAGAAAATCAGTATGGTAAAACCGACAAGAGGAAGAATTGTATGCAGTTCACTGAAATAGTTTTACTGTCACAGCAACACTAATTCACACCATGAGCTAAAAAATATGTAAGACAGCACTGTCCCTCATATAGACGGAAGCAGAGAGAGAGAGAGAGAGAGAGAGAGAGAGAGAAGAGAGAGAGAGAGGAGCGAGAGAGAGAGAGACAGAGAGACAGAAGAGAGAGAGAGAGAGAGAGAGAGAGACAGACAGACAAACAGACAGACACACACACACACACACACACACACACACACACCACACTCACACACACACAAAGAAATCCTAGCCGACCTCGCCACTCACACATGTACTACCAGCCTATCTAACTATCCATACCATTTACTAACGAAATTAAGCGACCAACAGGTAGACAAACAACATAACACAAACAAATATACGGACTATCTCGCCACATGATTTACAAAATAAGTGAATGGGGGTGAAAAAAAAACAAACAAACCCAACAACAAACCAACCAAACTAACTAACGTCGACCGACTTACTCACTACCAGTGCACCCCCCCCCCCCCCCAACATTAGCACTACAACACGACTAACTACCCAATACAACATCATGTCACTAGCCGAGCTTACAACTGACAAATGACTGCCCCCTTTTCGCTCCCCTTCCAACCCACTCACCTTCAGCTCCACTGAAAAGACGGTGATTGAAAGGCACAAGACGACCTGTGACAGCCTGTAGACTCTGGAACTGGCCGTACGTTCACTGCGATCTCGTTCGTGTCATACACGGTTTAAAATGTGGTGATAGATAAAGGACACCACTCACTCTAACCACTGTGAACGCAGACCCAGACTATTAGCGCTCGATGTCATTGGCTCTGTCCACCCTTGAACGTTTGCCGGCCGTGCGAATACACTTGGACAATACCAGCAAGTAAGTATCGCCGTTTTACTTCGAGAACATAGTCTCGCTCCTCAATTTTCTCCTACGTAAAAAAGACTCTCTGTGAAAAACAATCGACTTTTTTTTTCAGTGACACGAATAGTTTCTCAACAAAAACAACAACAACAACAACAAAAAAACTCCCCCAAAAATCTAATTCACGACAAAACATTTTTTTTTTCCGTGACAATAGCCTTTTTCTCCAGCATAATTCTCATCCACGAAAAGTAATTTCTCAGAAAAACTATATCCGTTTTCATGAAACAAGTGATTGGTTTCAACGAGAAGAGTCAGTTGTTTTCGATATACAAACAATCGTTACATGAGGTCATGAAGACCATTGCCTGAGAAAGCTACTATTGTTCTCACCGTGAACATCAAGGACCGGTGTGGTAGCGATGGTTTTGGGAGGAGGGAGGGAGGAGGGAACGGTGGGGGGAATGGAACAAGAAGGGATCAGAGGAGCCGAGGGGCCAGATCACTAGTTGGATATTTTTGATTAAAGGGGAAACATCAACGAAAATAGACGTGCACAACCTCTATAACACGCATAAACGCCCCTACACAGCAAAAGACACAGCGATAGGCCAATTCACACACACACACACCACACACACACACACGACACACACACACACCACACACACACACACACACACACACGTCGCCGCGCGCGCACATGCACAGATACACGCACACACACCACACGTACGGCACACACGACACACACACATCCAAGCACACACGTGCGCGCACGCAACCCACAACATACACCTCGCACTTAAATATGTAAGCAAGAGAATACAGACATACCATATGTGTGTGTGTGTGTGTGAGAGAGAAGAGAGAGAGAGAGAGAGAGAGAGAGAGAGAGAGAGAAGAAAACACTGAACACTGAAACATGTTTAAGGCTTTAGTCTATACCAGCCTTAGGACAGAGAGAGAGAGAGAGATCATTCTCCCAAATGACAGGTGCAAAAACCAGCTATCACTCCATACACCGATTTCCACACCCCGCCAAAAACGGTACCAGTAAGGAGACAGACAAAACAAACTTCCAACGCAAGCAAGCAACAAAGCACGTCCAACAACAGCGGAAACGGCAGTATCACACCAGCGGTACTCAGGAAACAGAAGAAAAACAAACAACCGCCGCCCCAACCCCCACACCCTCCCCGAATCCACACTCATCTGTCAAAGCATTGTGTATGCCCCGAAAGTTTCGATCATGTTGAAAACTTCTCCACCCATACGTGTTATATTCACTTCTCTCCGTCTCTGTTTGTCTTCCTCTCCACACCTTTTGTTTTGTTCCATTTACTACCCTTCGCTGGCTGCTGTGAGGGTACTGTTGGCTCTTTTTGAACCCTTGGTGATGAGAACACCACAGAATTATGGACTGTGTATGTCTCTATTTGACACACAAGAGCACAGACACAATCAGCCCGTGTCTCCGCTGATGAGTCCGAACCAGCGGACGAAAGGCCTAGGAGCAGGCAATACAAATAAATGTGCCTTTTGAGGAGGGATTAACGAAGGTTCCCTCAGGCAGCTAGTGAAGGGTTTCTCATATTTTTATAATAAAATCCCTCCCCCCATTTTCTTCAATCATTTTTTTTTTAAAGTTCAAATCTTTCCAAGTCATTACTATAACGACGAAGAATTGTTAACCTGCACTTGTTTTCCCCCCACTACTTAATTGTTCAGCATTATATATATATATATAAATAGATATATATATATCACACACATAACATAATATGTGAGTCACGTTTAGAGCCCACTACCCCGAAGAAGGCATATATATAGTCAATTATAAACAAAGCTTGCTCTTATTCTTTAGATTGAAGAAATAGGGGGAATAAGAAAGCATTCCATATTAACAGTAAAGCGCTTGAGTGGGAAATGTAAAAAGATAAAAATACAAATGCTTCTCAAAATGAGCCTTCAGCAAGCTTAACAGCCTCCAATGGGGGAGGAAAATCTCACTAACATATAACACCTGGTCAGATAACCGATAATTATCGAAACCTGATTGTTTTTCTCCTCCAATGACCGCGAAAATGTAATTTGGAGCTCCTCTGCCTTTTCGATTTTAGAAGAATGTATCCCAGAAAAAGCTGGTATGGCAATACCGTAGTATTTTTGTTGAGTTTTCAAAAAACCATCCAAGTTGCCACCTAAGAGGCAAAAGAAAATCATGAAAAGAGCAAAACAAGCTACATGTTTCTTTGAAAAGTAGAAAATATAAAAAAGACACCTCTTAACACAAGTGGCTGAGGGCTATTTCTTGGAAATGAAGCCGCAAGGACTAAATTACATAAACTAATAAATTTTAAGGATAAATACCGCACCGTTCCCAGCAACATACAGAGCAAGCTTTGGTGTTGCAATGACTGCAAGAAATATTCAATTATAAACAAGCTTGCTCCTTATGTTCTTAGATTGAAGAAATAGGGGGAATAAGCATTCATATCGCAGTGTAATAATACTGCCTAACTAGACAGTAATGGCTGTAGTGGTGAATGGGGAAAAATAAGGAATAAATGCTTCTCAAGGCTCTGTGAGGAGCATTTATTTTATTTGTCCCATTCACCCCCTCAATTTATTAGTTTTAAATGTGTGTGTATATATCTATATATATATATATATATATAATATATTTATATGTTTATAATCATGTTTAAATTATATATATATATATATATATATATATATATATATATATCTAATATATATATATATATATATATTAGAGAGAGAGAGATAGAGAGAAGAGGAGCGAGGAGAGAGAGAGAGTAAAGAACACAAACAACATCATTATTCTTACGGCTCACAACGGTTAAGGCAAAATCACCGGGATTCTGAGCGAAGACATATGGCACAAACATTCTGAGAGCAGCCTCAAGCTAACACTGGAAACGCCCATTGCTTTCATCATCGACATCCTAATCTCGTGAGTTTCATCAAAGAAATGCCTCAAAGACAAGACCCCTCACGCTCTCGCTGTCCACGTCGACTTGAGCACTGAACTCCAACACAACACCAAGGCCGGGGGCAGGTCAGGCGCGTGTCCAAAGCCTTCTGTGTCCGGCAAAGTTCCTGAGGACTGTCCCTAGAATGGACGCATGGAGCCGGAATGGGTCATGGTAGAGCGCCGGACTCGAGACCCAGGGTTGCGGGTTCGAAATCTCCACTGGGCCGTTTTCCGGTACAGGGGATTTTTCCCTCGGATTAACATTGGTTTTCTGTACTCCATTTCCCATACAGTCCCTCCGAATGACAGCGCAACGCCGCTAGAAACAAATTTGGTCGAGTTTTAACCTTGAGTTTTAACCTTCCTTTTTAACATCATTGAACAAATGTTGCTCCCCAAGGTCGAGCACTTTTAAAATCATTTTAGGCTCTTTGATTATATTTCACAAAATATATATATAGATATATGTGTGTGTGTGTGTGTGTGTGTGTGTGTGTGTTGTGTGTTTGTTGTGTGTGTGTATTTATGTGTGTGTGTGTGTGATGTGTGTGTGTGGTATGTGTGTGTGTGTGTGTGTGTGTGTGGTGTGTGGTGTGTGTGTGTGTTTTGGACTCTGTAGACGCTTTCCCTGGAGTTATTTGACAGGGAGAGCTGCTGGGAAAAGTGTGTAGGTTCAGCCTTCCCTATGTTTGTCCGGCAGAGGGTGTCCTGTGCAGAGGGTCCCAGCCAGAGCTTACACACCATCCTTCACCGCCGTCCGTCCTCCCACCCCCGCCGTCCCTGCTGCCTCGTGATCTGCTCCTTCTTTGTCTGATGTCCTTCACCGCACTTCCGTCCCTCTCACCCCGCCTTCCCTGCTGCCATCGTGATCTTTGCGCCTGTCTTTGTCCTGATGTCTTCACGCACTTTCCGTCCTCCCACCCCCGCCGTCCCTGCTGCCTCGTGATCTGCTCCTGACTTTGTCCTGATGTCTTCACCGCACTTCCGTCCTCCACCCACCCCGCCGTCCCTGCTGCCACTCGTGATCTGCTCCTGTCTTTGTCTGATGTCTTCACCGCACTTCCGTCCTCCACCCCCGCCGTCCCTGCTGCCTCGTGAGCTGCTCCTGTCTTTGGCTGACTTCTTCTTCGTCATCAGGGTTTTCGTTTTTATTCGTAAAGTGTTGGAAAATTCTCTCGACTCGTCGATCGCTCATCCACCCTCTCCCCCTCCTCTTCTCGCGCTTCTCTCTCCCTTACTCCATTCCCACCCTCTCACTCTGTGGCTCTGTCGCTATCCTCTCTCTCACTGAATGTCTGTCTGTCCATCGTCTGTCTGTCTGCCAGTCTGTCTGTCTGGTCTGGTCTCCCTCTCTCCCCCCCTCTCTCTCTCTCTTTCTCCCTCGCTCTGTCTGTGTCTTTGTTTTTCTTGCTCCCGCGGTTGCTGTTTCGCCACATTACCGAGCAGGAATATGTTGTCTGCAATCAATTTGGTCTCTGTTTTCTGTGTGGTTATTCTCTGTCTCTGCTCTGTCTCCGTCTCTGTCTGTCTCTCTCTTTCACCTCTTATATGACCCCTCCTCCTGTCTGCCCCTGCGCGCGTGTGTTTGTGTGTGTGTGTGTGTGTGTGTGTGTGTGTGTGTTTTTGTGTGTTGTGTGTGTGTGTGTGTGGTGTGCGTGCGCGCGTGTGTTGTGTGTGCGTGTGTGTGTGTGGGTGTGCGTGTGGGGTGTGTGTGGTGTGTTGTGTGTGTGTGTGGTGTGTGTGTGTGTGTGTGTGTGTGTGTGTGTGTGTGTGTGTGTGTGTGTGTGAGTGTGTGTGTGCGTGGCGCGCGAGTGCGCCGCGCAGTAAATGTGCATTTCGTGTGCAAATGAATATGCATAATTTACGTTTTGTTATTGCTGCAACCTCTCTACTCTGCTTTTGGAACGAAAATAAGCAAGAAAGCCCACACAAACAAGAAACCCACACAAACAAGCAAACAAACCACAGAAGTAAAAAAACAAAGCTGAAACTAAACAAACACATTTGTAATGCATCAGGGTTAATAGGAAAAACTGCCTCTCAAAGCGAAGAATTAAAAGAACCAAGCGCACAGAGCAATTAACTAACGAGAGCAGCAGAAAGATAGAAACACTGACAAAAACGCTGAGAGTGAGCGAAGAGCGCACAAATGCACAAACACTCCTGGTCTTTTCATTTCATGAAACAAAAGGAACAGAAAAAGGGAAAAAAAAGAAGATGTTTGTTTCGGTGTTTTCGTTAACTGATTGATTACCTTCTCCGAATCCAAAGAGGTGTGTTTTCCCCGGTGTTTGATTTGCTGGGGGGGGGGGGGGGGGGGGGCGTATGGGCATAAAACTTGATTGTTACTGAATGTTGGTGGACGGCTTGTTATAATGGCCAAGGACGATCCTATTTCCTTTCTGGAGAAGTATCTGGATTGTAGCGTATAAAGGTTCGTGTCAGCCTTGGCGGCGATTTGCACTGTCTGCTGCCCTCCTCTTTGTGTCTGTCTTTCTTTCCTGGTGTTTGGTTTGTTTTCAAAAAGTTTTCGTCACTGCAAGTGACATTATCTAGTCTCAGTCTTGAGTTGTTGTATTTTTTATTACCACCAATAACTCTGCGTATTCTTACAACAAAGAGTAAACATCTCAACCCTAATGCCACCATGGGGAAAATGAACAAAGCAGCGGCTTCCGTGGGAAAGAAATGACGTTTCGAGTGGGTTTTCCATGGTAGGAACATCGCATCCGACATGCCTCTGTGGGAAAAATCGTGATCTGACTGTTCATTGGTTTAAAAACCAACAACAACAAAAAAACCCCCTAAAAAACCCCACCCTCATTGCCTCCATAGAAAGAAAATCATGAATCGGGGCGGCATACCAAGGTTAAAACTCAGATCTGACTGCTTCATGTTAAAAATCCGATCGAGAAGACCAAATCCTCTGGGAAGTAAATTACCATCTGACTGCCCCCAAGGTAAGGAAAAAATCATGATTCTAACGGCTGCTATGGTAAGAAAATAATGATATGACAGCCCAAAAAGAAGAAAATGTCGATCTGACCAAGCCCCTCTATAATAAGAACATCACGATCTGATTGCTGGTGGTATGAAAATTACGATCGGACTGCTTCCAAGCCCACTAGATTAAAATAATGACGAATCCTGCTAAGACGAAATAACTAATCAAAAAGTACTAAAGGATTAATCAATCATAGAAAATGACATATTTTTGATTAACAACCGAAGCAAATAGTACAAGGGTAAAAATTTAAAAGAACAAGGATTAGTTTCCGCCACAGATACCAACATTTTACAGGACAAAACACAATTATTTTCGACCTCCTGGCTTCTATCAGGCAAAAAAAACGAAAACAAAAAACACCCACAAAAACAAACAAGCAAAACCAAAAACAAACAAACAAACAAACAAACAAACAAACAACATTTGGACAGTGAAACACGGAGAAAACGAGAAACACATATTTTCTCATATTTTGGCGCAAAATGCATGTTGGATGAAAACGAGGCCATTAAGAAGGGAATCAGGAGTTGAAATAATAATAACAGCCGTGATAATAATGGGGAAAAATTGGCGATGATAATGATGATGTGGCCATGATGAAAACGTACATGATAAGATGAGGGATACCGGTAAAGGTTTTCTTTGTTTTTGAAAAAAAAAGGGGGGGGGTGGGGGTGGAGGGCGGTTTGAAACAGTAAGGTTGTGTTTGTTTGTTTTGTAATTATTGTTATGATGGTATGAGGCATAAGTACGGTAGTCATTACGGTGAATATATAATAGCACTTAGTGTAAGGAAGAGAAATGATTATAACGAAAGAAGTGTAAAGGAAGAGAAATATATATCACAAAGAAGTGGTAAGGAAGAGAAATGATAAATAACATAGAAGAAAAAAACCGTAATGGGTGGCCGAGGTGATTGTGATGATACTAGTTATATGTGAGGGTGAGGGTAGATAATAATAATTGGAAAGAATAGGCAGTGATCAATGGGCGCGGTCTACCGTTTGTTGGTGAGAAAAGGAGGGGGAGGGTGAGAGGGCAAGGGTAGGGAGGGTAAGCTCATATCTTCTCCCCCACACTTACGTAAGTACAGGGAGAACGCGATGGAATCTCAATGCACACAGTATTACTGGAAAAGTAAACAATACTGTTGGATGGTGTTCCATTGTGGCAGTCCAATAATGTGTGTTGCATCAATGAAAAAAAGGTTCGGTGTCTTAGGGGAAAAAATCCACACACAACGGGGGAGAAAAAACACGTAAGCAGTATTATTGTGAATGACTATCACAAGGAGACAATGGTGAGAAGTGAGATAGTGTTGGTATTAGGATAATAGTATAATGATACTGGTTTAAAGGGAATGAATAGAAATGATCAACGAGAAAGTGTAGACATGCCAACAAACCAACAACAACACACACAACATATGATCACACACAGCCCACACACACTTCTGTACACGGACACACACACAAACAACAACACACACACACACACACACACACACAACACACACACCACACACAAAGGGGATGGGGGAATAACCCATCAACAGAACTAATGGGTGGTGGTCCATAATGAGTAAAGTTACATGTGAGAATTTTTTTGTGCTCATAATGATGGCAGGAAAGGGAGGATTGGGGAGAGGGGAAAAAAAAGGGTGGTGGTGGTGTAAAAAAGAAAAGGGGCACGAGGGTGGGGGTGGGAGGAGAGAGCCAGGGGGGGGTGGGGGGGGGGGGGGGGGGGGGGGGGGGGGGGGGGGAGGGGGGGGGGGGGGGGGGGGGGGGGGGGGGGGGGGGGGGGGGGGGGGGGGGAGGGGGGGGGGGGGGGGGGGGGGGGGGGGGGGGGGTGGGGGGTGGGGGGGGGGGGGGTGGGGGGGGGGGAGGGGGGAGGTGGGGGGGGGGGGGGGGGGGGGCGGGGGGGGGGGGGGGGGGGGGGAGGGGGGGGGGGGGGGGGGGGGGGGGGGGGGGGGGGGGGGGGGGGGGGGGGGGGGGGGGGGGGGGGGGGGAGGGGTGTGGGGGGGGGGGGGGGGGGGGGGGGTGGGGGGGGGGGGGGGGGGGGGGGGGGGGGGGGGGGGGGGGGGGGGGGAGGGGGGGGGGGGGGGGGGGGGGGGGGGGGGGGGGGGGGGGGGGGGGGGGGGGGGTGGGGGGGGGGGGGGGGGGGGGGGGGGGGGGGGGGGGGCGGGGGGGGGGGGGGGGGGGGGGGGGGGGGGGGGGGGGGGGGGGGGGGGGGGGGGGGGGGGGGGGGGGGGGGGGGGGGGGGGGGGGGTGGGGGGGGGGGGGGGGGGGGGGGGGGGGGGGGTGGGGGGGGGGGGGGGGGGGGGGGGGGGGGGGGGGGGGGGGGGGGGGGGGGGGGGGGGGGGGGGGGGGGGGGGTGGGGGGGGGGGGGGGGGGGGGGGGGGGGGGGGGGGAAGAGAGGAGGGGAAGGAAAACTCATCCTCTCTCCCTGCATATCCATACGTTTGCATAGAGGGGGGTGGGGTGGGGGGGGTAATCGTCAGGTTCTCCATGGTAGAAGTTCTACCCAAAATCTTGATTTGATAAATTTTCACGTCAGAACGCCATGGACTATGAACTACCTACAGCCGACTGAGACATCTCACCAGAGGGATGAAACTGGACTCCAGATAGTCGTAGCAAAAAAGTTATGTTCACAAGAGGGAATTCTAGGATCCCTATGCGTTTTTTTTTATTCCATAGAAAGGTTAATACTTACATGCTGCTGCCCACTTTTTCACATACCACTCCAGTTCCCTTTCCCCCTCTCTACTTCTCCTTTTCTGTTCCCCTAGTGATTGCCTTGTTATTTCAAAACCTGGGAAAATGTTTTGCTTTTATACCCTCACTAATTTCCAAACCCCAACGTCCCCCCCCCCACCCCCCCCCCCCCCCCCCCCACCCCCAATGTCTATCCATTGACTGATCTGTCTATCTGTTTGTCTGTCTGTCAAATTGTCCTAGTTATCTATCTATTTATATCCCCCTTCCCTCCCCCTCTCCTTTCTCCCGTATTCACTGCCGTTTCTCCCTATCCCCTCTCTTGGAGATTGAGTGCGCGCGCAGCGTGTGTGTGCATTGTGTGTGTGTGGTGGTGTGTGTGTGTGTGTGTGTGTGGTGTGTGTGTGTGTGTGTGTGTGTGTGTGTGTGTGTGAGTGTGTGTGTCCGTGTTGTGCGTGTTGGGTGTGTGTGTGTGTGTGTGTGTTGTGTGTGTGGTGTGTGTGTGTGGTGTGTGCACGTGTGTGCGTGTTGTGTGTGTGTGTGTGTTTGTGTGTGTGTGGTGTGTGGTGTGTTGTGTGTGTGAGACAGGTACGAACTGGTAACAATGGTTATCTTAAAGAATTTGATGCTCTCTGTCCACTGCCAGCAAAGTATTAATATACAGTATTGACTCGCTCTTCTACATTCACCAGTTACCCCAGCACTCTCTCTCCTTATTTTTTACCCCCACACTTGTTTTTGCTAAAGGAAAGCGGCTTGGTTGCCTGCACTCGTTTCCTCCCTCCCCACCCCCACTTATTTGATCAGCATATCGCCGTTTATCACCGTTTTGGTCAATGTCCGTGCGGGAGATGCGGAGAAAACAACTGAAGGCTGTTTCGTGCAGTTCATAGCTGCTGTCAACACTGGTGGAATGCCAACATGCAGAGCTAGCCACTCAGACAGCGGACACACGCTGATCTCCATTCCCTCCATACTTTTAACCCCAGCATAGCGCTGAAAGCTTTCCTTTTCTAATGTTATTCTTCGCTCTTTGCGAAAGTGGCGTCAAACCATTTAGCAGCTTCATCGGACCAATGAACCTCTACCAGTTTTAGGAGAAAAAAAAACTTCAATTGGTTTGGCCATGTCAACAAGATCTAATGACCTTTGCTTAAACGGCTGTCTAGGAACGTTGAAGAAGAGAGACCGGAAGAGAAGGCAGTTCAAAAAACAAACAAACAAACAAAAAACCACCGATGGAATGACAACATGATAGAACGGAGAGGATAACATCCGCAGAGACCGAGGCCCGCGGCCCACAACGACAAAAATTGGGAATACAACTCTCCCCTGCATTATTCAGAGCTAAAAAAAGAAAAAGAAAAAATGTGACTCCTTGCTTATTTCTAAAACATTTTGAACGTACTATGTTCCCGTTTTTTCGCTTCCTGCCATGCATTGGCTCTTTCGGCCGGTTAAGTTGGTTTTGTCTCCTTTGGAAGTGAGATGCAGCGGAAATCTAGGGAGATGTTACCGCCGTTTGATACTAAAGGATGGGATGAGCACAACCATCGTGAGTTCTGCTTGTGAATCTCATCCGGAGAGGAGGGTGACCTGTCCCGTATAGGCGCAGCTAAGCATTGTTTTCCGAACAGATTTTTGATGAATGAAGGCCCACGTTGGTGCCAGTGAAGACTGTCATGTTTCAGTTTGGACCCCTCTTTTCATCAACGTTTTTTTTCTTCCCCATGCCCTCCCACCATTTCATCTCTTTAAATCTTGCCAAGTCACCGAGGTTTCGTGAAAGAAATTGCTTCCTGCTTCGTTTTGCACAATCAGAGGTTTCATACGGCTTGTTGAATGTTTTTGTTCCTAAATTTGGTTTTAAGAAGGGTTGATGGATGGGGGCGCATTACACAGCCAACGCCGCGCAGTTGATGGCCACAACGTATGTCAAGACTGAACAGCCACCACCCTGTTTCCAGTACAGCGGTGGTCCTGTACCGATTCCTGACAAGCCAGATCCCCGGTACCCTGTCAGTCCCCCATTACGTGGACCGGATAACGAGGAGGAATTGTTGCAGGGGCCCTGGGTTCACGGAGGGCGCGCTGGATGAAGTGGTTAAGGCAGCGGTCTTGTGCCGGGGCTGCCGATCGTCCCTCCCATAGCAAAGCATTGTTCATGTCATGCAACTGAATCATCACCAACCCGACCACAATAAAGCAAGACTTGCAAATAACTGAGACGGAGAATTAAAGAAAAAGAAAATCATGCCACCACGAAATTAAATTTAAAACAGTCTATTGGGTAATTCGGCTTTCCATTTTCGTTTGAAGTCCACTCAATCGTTGATACAAAGTTTTGGCACAAATGATCAGTTCTAGAGGTTCATCTTCCCGAATGATGTGCAGCCGTCCGTGATTGCCTTCCCACGCAACCAAAAGAAGAAAAAGAAAAAGAAACACCCGAAGGTGCTGGGAGACCCAGAGAAGCTCTGTCTTCACCTGCCTTAGAGCAGCCCTTCACACCCCTGGAGGCCTGCGCTTGTTGACGATGGGTACAGGCAAAGCGCAGGACACTCCATTAAGATATCAAGGGATATAACTGCTCCTGAACAGAGGTAAATTAGACTACAGGATGCACTCCATAACAGCTTTAAAGTACATCCCCCATGGGTGTATACCAGCCCGTTTTACATGACTGCAGAGCCCCACCCGGCGAAAACACCACCCACCAGCGCCGAGCCACAACCCCAGCCCAACCACCCCTGGCCCACTAGACAGATGAAGACAGTGCCACTCCAGACACAGCCAAGCTTTCGCCATAAACGGTCTTAGTCCCTCTAGAGAGAATCCAAATTGTAGCTTTCCCACTGTCAACAGGACTTTCCTCTTCGCCTGTGGTCAGTATGGGGTCTTTTGCTCACCGCACTGGACCTTTCTCCAGGGTCAGCTAGTTAAGGCAAAGAAAAAAAGAAACACCCGAAGGTGCTGGGGAGAGACCCAGAGAAGCACTGTCTTCAAAAAACCTGCCCTTAGAGCAGCCCTGCACCACCCCTGAGGCCGCGCTGTGTTGACGAGGGTCAGGCAACGCGCAGGACACTCCATTAAGGATATCAAGGGACATAACTGCGCTCCTGAACAGAGGTAAATTAGACTACAGGAAGCAGCACTAACAGCCTAAAGTAGCACCCCCATGGGTGTACCAGCCCGTTTTCATGACTGCAGAGCCCACCGGCGAAAAACACCACCCCTCCAGCGGCCGAGCACACCCCACAGACCCAACCACGACAGACCCCTGCCCACAGACAGATGAAGACGAGTGCCCCTCCGACACAGCCAAGCTTTCGGCATAACGGTCTTATGTGCCCTCAAGATGAGAACCAAAGTTATGTATTCTTTCCCACTGTCAACAGGACTTTCCTGTGGACAGTGGGTCTTTTCCTCACCGTCCACTGACCTTTCACCAGGGTCAGCATATTAAGGCAAATGATAAGGGCCAAGAGGGTCATCTTCCCCGAATGTGTGCAGCGTCGTGTTGGCTTCCCACGCCCCAAAAAACGTAACGTCCCTGTGAGGTGACAGATGAGAAGTCTACATTGTGGTGGTGGCGTAATGGGGGGCAGTTATGTGGTTCCTCTGCTAGGTAAGATAAAGGGGCTACCACGGATTCTCCATGCTTTGTTGCTTTGTACCTCTTTGCCCTTTTGTCTGTCTGTCTGCCTTTGCCTGTCTGTTACTCTGTCTCTCTCTCTGTTCTTGTGTGTTTCTGTACACACTGTCTCTGTCTTTGTTTGTCTGTCCTGCCCTTCCTGTCTCTCTGTCTGTCTCTGTCTGTCTGTACAGTCCTGTCTGTCGAACCAGTTACTCTCTCTGCTCCACCAAAGGAAGATTTCACCATGTTTTTTGGTGTCGTAGCAGTCCCCTGCCTTTTTGGTGTATCTGATCCCCTTCTCTCCTTCTTTCTTCTGCATGTCCTGTTCTTTTTACGCACACAATTAAGAGGAAGAATCTAGTTCAATCACTAGACCACAGAGGGTTGGAAACCAACACAACCGTTTCAGTCACTAGACCACAGAAGGCCAGGAAACTAACACAACAGATCAATCTCTTAGACCGACAGCAGACAGGAAACCAACAAAACAGTTCAATCACTAACCACACAGGACAGGAACCAACACAACAGTTCAATCCACTAGACCACAAGGGCAGGAAAACAACACAACTGTTCAATCACTAGACCACAGAGGGCAGGACACTAACACAACAGTTCAATCACTAGAACCACAGACGGGGCTGGAAACTAACACACCAGTTCAATCACTAGACCCACAGAGGGCAGGAAACTAACGACAACAGTTTTAATTCACTATACCACACAGGGCAGGAAACAAACACAACAGTTCAATCAACTAGACCACACAGAGGACAGGAAACTAACACAACAAGTTCAATCACTAGACCACACAGGGCAGATACTAACACAACAGTTCAATCACTAGACCACACAGAGGGCAGGAAACTAACAACAACAGTTCAATCACTATACTCCACACAGGGCAGGAAACAAACACAACAGTCCAATCACTAGACTCAGCACACAGAGGGCAGGAACTAAACACAGTTCAATCCCCTAGACCACACAGGGCAGGAAACTAACACAACAGTTTCATCACTAGACCCACAGAGGACAGATACTAACATCAACAGTCACTCTGTAGCCCACAACGAGGGCAGGAAACTAACACAACATTCAATCACTAGACCACACAAGGACAGCAAACTAACACAACAGTTCAATCACTAACCCACAGAGGGCAGGAAACCAACCACAACAGTTCAATCACTAGACCACATAGGCAGGAAACCTAACACAACGGTTCATCACTAGACCCACAGAGCTGGAAACTAACACATCATGTTCAATCCCAACCATTGGGACACACAGGGCAGGAAACTAACACAACCTTTCAAACACTAGACACACAGAGGGCAGGAAACTAACTTTCAAGTCAATCACTAGACCACACAGGGCAGAAACTAAACACAACAGTCAATCACTAGACCACACAGGGCATGAAACTAACACAACAGTTTGATCAATAGGAACCACACATAGGGCAGGAAACGAATACAACAGTTCATCACAGACCACACACACAGGGCAGGAACAAAGCACAACAGTTCAATCACTAGACCCACAGAGGACAGGAAAGTAAAACAACAGTTCAGTCTGTAGACACACACAGGGCCGGAAACTAACACAACAGTTCAATCACTAGAACCCCACAGAGGACATGAAAACTAACACAACATTCAATCAGCTAGACCCACAGAAGGCAGTAAACAAACACAACAGTTCAATCACTAAACCACAGCGGGGCAGAAACCAACACAAATGTTCAAATCACTAGCCACAGACGCGCTGGAAACTAACACAACAGTTCAATCACAAGACCACACAGGGCAGGAAACTAACACAACGATTTCAATCACGAGACCACACAGAGGGCAGGTAAACCTTAACACAACAGTTCCAATCACTATACCACAC
This sequence comes from Conus ventricosus, assembly GCA_018398815.1. NCBI lineage: Eukaryota > Metazoa > Mollusca > Gastropoda > Neogastropoda > Conidae > Conus > Conus ventricosus. The sequence continues at coordinate 50,368,761 of CM031606.1, forward strand.
CAGGGCAGGAAACTAACACACAGATTCAAATCACTAGACCACACAGAGGGCAGGAAACGAACACAACAGTTTAATACTATACCACACGGGCAGGAAAACTAACACAACAGTTTCAATCACTAGACCACAGAGGGCTGGAAACTAACACAACAGTTCAATCATTAGCTCACAGAGGGCATGAAATCGAATACAACAGTTCAATCACTAAACACAGAGGGCAGTAAACTAACCACATCAGTTTCAATCCACTAGACCACACAGGGCAGGAAACCAAACACAAAGGTTCAATCAACTAGACCCAAAGAGCGCTGGAACCCTACAAAACAGTTCAATCACTAGACCCACAGAGGGCAGGAAACTAACAAAAAAAAAACCCCCCACCACTGTTCAACACAGACCCACAGAGGGCAGAAACTAAGCACAACAGTTTATCAGTCACTAGACCCACAGAAGGGACAGAAAACCAACCAACAGTTCAGTCTCTAGACTACAGGGCAGTTCAATCACTAGACCAAAGAGGGCTCAGAAACTAACAACAACAGTTCAATCACTAGACACAGAGGGCAGAAACTAACACAACGTTTTCAGTCACTAGACCCACAGAGGGCAGGACCACCAACAACAACAGTTCAGTCGCTAGACTACAGGGCAGTTAATCATAGACCACAGAGGGCAGGAAACTAACACAACTGTTCAGTCACTAAGACCACAGAGGGCAGGAAAAACTCACCAATAGTTTTCAATCACTAGACCACAGAGGGCAGGAACTTAACACAACATTCAATCACTAGACCCACAGAGGGCAGGAAACCAGACACAACAGTTCAATCACTAGACCATAGAGCGGAGAAAACCAACACAACAGTTGGCTGAAGCTGAAAAACAGAGCGAAGAATGTGATTATAAGTCGTAATATAGCCCGCCAGGGGTAGAAAAATAGCTTTGATAAGAATTTCCTCCTTCTCTCCCTCTTCTGAGTCACACACAACACACACACACACACACACACACAGAGGAAGGCGGGAGAGAGAGAGAGAGAGAGAGAGAGAGAGAGAGAGAGAGAGAAGAGAGAGGAGAGAGAGAGAGAGAGAAGAGAGCGAACAGACAAGACAGAGAGAGAGAGACAGCAGAGAGAGAGAACGGGGGGAGGGGGATTTCCTGACGCTGGTCATCTCTAACACTGCCCTGCTCACTACCCCCCATCCCATTCCCCTTTCCCCACTCACCTACTCCCAAATAATCGCTCTCACCCGCCTCCATCAACGTATTCTGTCGACCTCCCCAACATGCCCCGTTTCCGTCCAGTGTCAAAAATTCACCGCGTTAAATCAGCCAGATCGACGATTCAGGATTTACGGAAACACGCACGTGCAAACATGTCTGTGAAGTCATCAGTCAAGTCAAGTGTTCCGAATATCAGCCAGAATAAAAAGGGCACATCAAAAGACTACCAATGGGAGCGTGTTACTATTTTTGAAGAATACAAATAGACTACGTGGGGGGGGGGGGGGGGGGGGGGGGGTCGTAAGAAAATAGTGTGGGGTTTTTTTTGGTGGGGGTCGTGTATTTGGGGGGGGCGGGAGGGGGGGAGGGGGAGGATCATTATCCTGCATAATTGAAGAGCGAGTTTTTTGTTGGTTTGTTGTGTTGTTTGTTGTTGTTGTTTTTTGTCTAAATAATGAAATCTGTCTCAATTGAGTATGCTGCCCTAAATCGTTATCTTTGATTTCCCATCGCGGTCTCTTTTAATCATGACCATACATTAATGTATATGCTGAGGTGCGCGAATCACCGAATTACTTGACCTTCTCACTGTCATAAGTTTGCAAATGTGGTCAGCATTCTATTGCAACATTGTACAGTTTGTAAAACAGGCGTTCCACTACGCATTGAAAAGTGGCGTTCTGAAGAGTTACTACATCCATTTTAACCACATGACGGTAATCTACATTTCATTAACCTAAGATGGTCTCTCTGCTTCAGGCAGACGTTTGGGTATATTTGCGTCGTGCATTTTTATGTGTGTTACTTCTACACGTCTAAGAAAAGTCATATTGTTCGAAAATTCACGTAGTCTTTTTTTCGCGCTGGAAGCAGCAGACTAGCGTTATTTTATGCTTGCTTCGCGTGTTTATTAGTTATAACTGCACACTGTTTCCGTCTCTTTTAAGTAGCTGCGTAAAAACTCATAGCTTGTGGAGGTTTTTGGCGTGAGGCTGCAATCAGTGATTATTTTCTTTAATCTTCCGAGTTTATCTTCCAACGTTAGCACCCCCATGAAACGCATAACACTTAAATAACAATACCTAAGCTTGTGAAACTTATGCTTAAGACTTAGCAGTATCTGGTTTTTTCCTGTATCTTCCTGTCTATCTTCCCACATTTAGTACGCCAACGGAAACGCATTGCTCAGAATATAGATACCCTTCCTGCCAGACCTGAGTGAAACGGCAATGATGGTACTGAGCAAAACAAAAACCGGCCCTTTCCCCCCTCCCACCATCCGTATCCCCCACCCTCCGTTCCCCACCCTCCGGTGTCTCCCCACCATCCGTCCCCCACCCTCCGTTCCCCACCCTCCGTCCCCCACCCTCCGTCCCCACCCCCGTCCCCCACCCTCCGTTCCCATTCCAACCACCCCCTCAAAAAAAAAAAAAAAAAAAAAAAAAGACGAAGTGAATGGGCGCGGAGAAGGATATGCTGACTGAACGTAAGTCTGACGGACAGAGTTCACCGACCCCACGCCTGAGCGTCCTGCACGAGCTGCAGAAGAAGCAGGTCAAGCCACGATGTTGAAATAATGCAGAATGTCGAAGACTGCGGAAGGAATTCTCGTCTGTGGTCGCCGCAATGTGGTTTCGTTTTCACCTCTCCTTCAACTTTCTTGTCTGACCTCGTTACTCTTGCAGTTTCCCTTTTTTCTTTTGTTGTTGATCCTTCTTCTTGTTTGGTGTCCCTTATGAACATCTGTGCTTTGCAGATTAAGGAGAAAATGTAACCAAATGTCACGCCGAATCAGTCCCTTTGTCCTTTTGTTTTTGCTCCTTTCCTTAGCTTTTCTTAGGATTGTAAACTTTATCCTTATAAATTCCTGTTGTTTGTTCGCTTTGATATTCTTATGACTGTTCCTTCTTTCAAAGCTCCGAATGTTCGACTAGGACTCTCTCTCTCTCTCTCTATCTCTCTCTCTCTCGTACGTCTCTCTTTCTCTCTCACTCTTTTTGTTTTGTCGGCCGCAATATCTGTCTGTCCCCCTCTGCCCTTTTCATCTATATCTCATTGCTCTTCTTCCTCCCTTCATCCTTCCAACTGCTCCCCCTTTTCACTGATTTCCCCCCCCGCCCCCCCTCCCCCCTCCCCCTCCGACCTCGCCCAGTTTCGTCCTGTTGTTGACCTGGTGGATCAGCAGACTGAACGAAAGCACACACGAGGAGGCAGCACGTGCTCCTAGGGCCCAGGTGAGGCTTCCGAATGCCGTGTCAGCACAGGATGTCTGACACTGGTGAGGGGATTCTCGTTCCCGATCAACTGCCTGAGGCTCGTGCGTTTATGTTCTTTTGCTAATGCCCCCCCCCCCCCCCCCCCCCTCCCCACTCTGTATGCCCGGCGTCTCTCTGTCTGGGTTTTCCGGTTGTTCGGCTTGTCCCCTGTCTCTCACCCTATCCCTAGAAAGCTTGTAAGTCCATGGGAACCTGAAATCATCTCTTTCTCTCTCTGTGACTTTGCACTTTCGTTTGTCTATCTCTTTGTATCTCTTACGCTTCTCTGTCTCCTCCTGTGTGACTTTGCCTTTATCTGTTTGTCTTAGCTCTTTGTAATCTCTTACGCCTCTTCTGTGTCTCTGTCTCTGTCTATTTTTGCCTCACTCTCTCCTGTGTGTATCTGTTTGTCTCTGTTCCCCCTGTCTGCCGTCTGTCTATCAGTCGGGGTGTCGAGATCATCTTTTCCTCTGTTTGCTTGAAGGAATACTTAAAGAAAAAGAAGACATAACACATAAAAGTCTCTGTCAGCAAAAGTTTACATCAATGCATTCTAGTAAAAGTGCAAAATGCACGGAACAGAAAACCCCATTTCAACAGACTTATGCCAAAAACAATTTTGATAGCATTCTGAAAACAAGAATAAGCCAAACATTCTGATGTCTTTAATACGTAGGAATCACCACTGGGAAAATGCTGGCAAAGATTTTCCCGCATACGAAGTGTAATATAAAGATGTTTACAGACTGTGTAAAAGCTAAAAATACAAAAAAAAAGAGAAGCTGTAGATGAACATACTACAGAGACCTGGGATAAACATGAACATACTACAGAGTCTGGGATAAAGTATGCATTTCGAGGGCCTTAAAATGTGGAAAGGAAAGTGGCTTAAAAAGAAAAATGCCCTCGTGAATTTATTCGAAGTTGAAGAGATAAGAAATCATCCGTTCATTTTCTTTTTTTCTTCGTGGCATCATTCAATTGCGTGTCAAATTCAAAAATTAATCATTCATCCCAAAAAAACACCCCGCTCACCGGGTGGGGGTGGGGGGGGCGAACACCGCTTTTCTTTCTCCCTTTTTTTTTTTCCTGGTCATTTTTTTCGTTTTATTTTTTGGCTTTCGCATCTCTTTCTTTCCTTGTTTTCCTTGTTATTTATTGGCTTTCAGTGTCTTCTTTCTTCTTTGTTCCTTGTTATTTTTGGCTTCGCGTCATCTGTTCTTCCTTTAGTTCCTTGTTATATTTGGCTTTCAGCATCGTCTTTTCTTTCCTTTGTTCCTTGTTATTTTTGGCTTTCAGCGTCTTCTTTCTTCCTTTTGTTCCTTGTTATTTTTTGCGTTCATCAGCGTCTTTCTTTCTTTTCCATTTGTACCTTGTTATTTTGGCTTTCAGCGTCTTCTTTCTTCCTTTGTTCCTTTGTATAATTTTTGCTTTCAGCGTCTTCTTTCTTCCTTGTTCCTTGTTATTTTTGGCTTTACAGCGACTTCTTTCTTCCTTTGTTCTTGTTATTTTGGCTTTCAGCGTCTTCTTTCTTCCATTGTTTCCTTTATTTTTGCTTTCAACCATCTCTTTCATTCCTTTGTTTCCTTGTTTATTTTTTGGCTTTCAGCGTCTTCTTTCTTCCTTTGGTTCCTTGTTATTTTTGGCTTTTCAAGCGTCTTCTTTCTTCCTTTGTTCCTTGTTATTTTTGGGCTTTCGAAGCATCTTTCTTTCTTCCTTTGGTTCCTTGTTATTTTTGGCTTTCCAGCGTCGTTCTTTCTTCCCTTTGTTCCTTGTTAATTTTTGGCTTTCAGCGTCTTCGTTCTCCTTTGTTCCTTGTTATTTGGCTTTCAGCGTCCTCTTTCTCCTTTGTTCTTGTTATTTTGCTTTCCGCGTCTTCTTTCGTCTATTGTTCCTTGTTATTTTTGGCTTTCATTCAGCGTCTTCTTGCCTTCCTTTGTTCCATGTGTATTTTTGCTTTCAGCGTCTTCTTCTTCCTTTGTTCCTTGTTATTTTGGCTTTCAGCGTCTTCTTTCTTCCTTTGTTCTTGTTATTTTTTGCTTTCCAGCGTCCTTTTGCTTTCTTCCTTTGTTCCTTGTTTATTTTTGCTTTCAGCATCTTCTTTCTTCCTTTGTTTCCTTGTTATTTTGGCTTTCCAGCGTCTTCTTTCTTCCTTTGTTCCCTTGTTATTTTTGGCTTATCCCGCGTCTTCTTTCCTCCTTTGTTTCCTTGTTTGTTCTTCTCAGTTTGAATTCATGTAGCATTTCTTTTCATTGCTTTTCTTTACCCCTTTTTTTGTATTAGTTCATCAGCATCTTCTCAGTTTGAATCATGTAAGCATTTCCTTCATTGCGTTTTCTGTACAGCCCCGTCCTTTTTGTTATTATTTTCATTCCACATCTTCTCAGTTTTGAATCATGTAAGCCATTTCTTTCCATTGCTTTTCTTTACCCCCCTTTTTGTTATTATTTCATTCCAGCTATCTTCTCAGATTTGAATCATTAAGCATTTCTTTTCAATGCTTTTCTTTACCCCCCCCCTATTTGTTAGTTATTCAATCCAGCATCTTCTCAGTTTGAAATCATGTAATCATTTCTTTTCCATTGCTTTTCTTAACCCCCCCCCTTTTTTGTTATTATTTCATTCCATCATCTTCTCAGTTTGAATCATGATAAGGCTTTTCTTTTCATTGCTTTTCTTTACCCCCCTTTTATTGTTATATTTTCATTCCAGCATCTTCTCAGTTGAATCATGTACCAGCATTTTCTTTTCATTGCTTTTCTTACCTCCCCTTTTTTGTTATATTTCATTCCACATCTTCTCATTTTGGAATCATGTAAGCATACTTTTCATTGCTTTTTCTTACCCCCCCTTTGTTATTATTTCATTCCAGCATCTTCTCAGTTTGGAATCATGTAAGCATTTCTTTCATTGCTTTTCTTTAACCCCCCTTTGTGATATGTTTCATTCAGCTCTTCGTCATTTGAATCATGTAGCATTTCTTTTCATTGGCTTTTCTTTACCCCCCTTTTTTTGTTATTATTTCATTCCAACCTCTTCTCAGTTTGATTCATGTAAGCATTTCTTTTCATGCTTTTCTTTACACCCCCCTTGTTGTTATAATTTCATTCCAGGCATCTTCTCAAGTTGAATCATGTAAGCAAGTCTTTCATTGCTTTTCTTTACCCCCTTTTGTTATTATTTCATTCCAGCATCTTCCTCAGTTTGAATCATGTAAGGCATATCTTTCATTGCTTTTCTTTACCCCCTTATTGTATTATTTCATTCCAACATCTCTCAGTTTGAATCCTGTAAGCATTTCTTTCATTGCTTTTCTTTAACCCCCCTTTTTGTTATTTTTCATTCCAGCATCTTCTCAGTTTGAATCATGTAAGCTAATTTCTTTTCATTCTTTCTTTACCCCCCCCCCCCCCCCCTTTTGTTATTAACTTCATTCCAGCATCTTCCTCCAGTTTGAATCATGTAAGCATTTTTCTTTTTCGTTGCTTTTTCTTTTAACCCCGACCCCCCCCCCTTTTTGTTATTATTTCATTCCAGCATCTTCTCAGTTTGAATCAATGTAAGCATTCTGTTCATTGCTTTTCTTTAAACCCCCCTTTTTGTTATTATTTCATCCACACTTTCTCAGTTTGAATCATGTAAGCATTTCTTTTCATTGCTTTTCTTACCCCCGCTTTTTTTGTTACTAATTCATTCCAGCATCTTCACATTTTGTTTTCTGTTTCTGTTCGTTTCCATTGTTTAGATTAGTTCTCACGTTTTCCTATAGTACAACACCAACAAAACTCATGTATCATTCGTTTATTAGGCCAGATCTTTCATGTACAGGCAGGCTTAACAAGTACTCTCACGCGTATGTGTGTGTGTGTATGCTTGTGTGGGTGTGTGTGTGTGTTGTGTGTGTTGTGTGTGTGTGTGTTGGTGTGTGTGTGTGTGGTATATTTTCATGTGTCATAAGAACCTGTTTTAATGATATCGTTTCTGTTTCATATTGATCACTTGCTTCTGTATCACCGTCCAAACTGCAGGAACAAGTACTTTATGAAGCAACGAAGTCCGTGGTAATGACTCTTTTATCTTTCGGCCAGAAACCCAACATCTCTATTTTCCTGTAAGACATTTACTGTTACCACCAAGCAAACCATTGCCATGAGTTTTGAATCAAGGAACTCCCATGTATACCAGTCCACTTTTTCATTTCAAGGGTCATTCTGACAGATTCGGCCATATGACCAACCAAGAGTGGGTCCTGCTGTGTGATTGTATTTGTGATGTGACACCTTTGCTGCACGTGCTAGACAACGCTTACCTCAGAGAAGTAGTGTAAGTAAAAGGTGGGATAATGTGTGTGTGTGTGTGGGTGTGTGTGTGTGTTTGTGTGTGGTGTGTGTGTGTGTGTGTGGGTGTGTGTGTGTGTGTGTGTGTGTTGTGCGTGCGTGCGTGCACGCGCGAGCGTGTAGTGAGTGTGTGTGTGTGTGTGTGTGTTGTATGTGTGTGTGTGTATCATTCATTCTTTAATTTAACCGTCTATCCATCCTAACACCTAACAGTGATCTAGACAGTGTGTGTGATGTGTGTGTGCCGTGCGTGCGTGCGTGCGTGCGTGCGTGCGTGCGTGCGGTGCAGTGTGTGTGTGTGGTGTTGTGTGTGTGTGTTGTGAGTGTGTGTGTGGTGTGTGTGTGTGTGTGTGTAGGCGAGTGTGCCGGGAATGCGTTCGTACGTGCAAGCGAGGGCGAGGAAGCATGCTTCTTTGTTCGTGGGCTCAACACACAAAACACACACACACACACACACACACACACACACACACACACACACACACACACACACACACACACACACACATGTAGGACAACCTCAACCCACCACTGGAGTGGGCCCAACCACCAAAAAATTTTCCCAAGGGGGGACCCCGACACCACCACCACCCCACCACCACCATCACCACCCCACTACTGCCGCCTCCATCGCTACCACTTTCACCCACCACCTCCACCACCACACCACCACCCACCATCACCAACCCACTAATGCCGCTCCAT
>CM031606.1:50377381-50404881 GCA_018398815.1 Conus ventricosus
GAAAACAAAGGAGGAAGCGGAAGATCAACTCCAGTATTTACATCTGCTGCAAGCCTGAACTCTCCCTGGCCTCACAAACAGATTAATTCTGCCAGGTCTGACAACTGCAACCAAGTGCCAGCCTGGTAAGACAGACGCGTGGGAAAACAAGGGCAGGCTGTATGCCACTCCTCAAAATAAGCGACAAATACTTCTTTTTGTTTATCTGTATACAATTTTTATTAAGTGTGATTATTCCCGAGGCGAATTGCTAATCAAGAATTAACAAGGTAGGCTGGGTACAGAGAGAGGGAATATATATATATATATATATATATATTGAATTATAAACAAAGCTTGCTCTTATGTCTCAGATTGAAGAAATAGGGGGAAATAAGCATTCATATCTGCAGTGGTAGATGATTCTGCCTAACTAACAGTATGTGCTTGAGTGGGTGAATGGGGAAAAATAAAATAAATGCTTCTCAAAATGAGCCTTCAGCAAGCTTATAGTCTCCAAGGGGGAGACATCCTCCAATAGGGAGTGTAACTCACTAACACATAGCTCCTGGTCATATACCGATATTTCGAAACCTTGTTGTTTCTCCTCAGTGCCCGCGGAAAGTGGTAATTTGACTCCTCTGCCTTTTCAGTTTTAAGAAGAATGCTATCCCAGAAAAGGCTGGTGTGCAATACCGTAGTATGTTTGTGGAGTTTTCAAAAAACCAGCCAAAGGTGCCACCTAAGAAGCAAAAGAAAATCATGAAAGAGCAAAACAAGCTACATTTTCTTGTGAAAGGTAGAAAATATAAAAAGATATCCTCTTAAGACACAAGTGCTGAGAGCCAGTTCTTGGAATGAATCCGCAAGGGACTAAAATACAACAAACTAATAAATTCCAAAGATAAGTACCGAGCACCGTTCCAGCAACTTACAGAGCAGCTTGGTGTTGCAATGACTGCAAAAAATATTGAATTATAAACAAAGCTTGCTCTTATGTCTTAGATTGAAGAAATAGGGGGAAATAAGCATTCATATCTGCAGTGGTAGATGATTCTGCCTAACTAACAGTATGTGCTTGAGTGGGTGAATGGGGAAAAAAAAAATAAATGCTTCTCAAAATGAGCCTTCAGCAAGCTTATAGTCTCCAAAGGGGAGACATCCTCCAATAGTATATGTATATATATTATATATATATATATATATATATATATATATATATATATATATATATATATATATTATAACGAGCAGCATAGTACAGGTAGGCGCCTATTTTGTATCTGACTGAAGAAACATTGGTGTATAGTTGAGCAACAAATACTGAACTCCACCAGAAACGACAACTGCTGACAAGCACCAGTCTAGTGGGTCAGACACGTCTGGTAAGACGAGGGAAGACCACGTGTCACGATTCACTATGACCAACAACACGGAAAATGAAAGTCTGTACCTTTCCAGGAAATCCTCTTTTAATACTTCACACCTCAACAACAACGAACCGCCTCAGTTGAAAAAAGGACACGAAGAAAATACACACACACACACACACACACACACACACACACACACACACATTGCACACACTTGCACAGACACAGACTCAGATACATCCACAAACACATCCATCCATCAGAGCCACTGCCATGAAACCCCAAACATCCAGATCCCCAAAGGTCAGAATTCATCCGACAGCACAGTGCGCTACGATATACTCTGGAGGACCAGCCGAGGGAACAAAAGCCGAGGAAAAGTGAGAGAGCGGGGAAAACCCTGCTAACACCATCCTGTGAACGTTGTTTGTTCTCTCAGCAGGTCGTTCCTTCCATCCTGCCATGGCTTAAGGCTATGTCAGACCAGCTGACATAGGCTAGAACACCAAGGCTACATCAAAATGTTGTTATGCTCTGCATAGTTATGCGGGGACTGTCTTCAGTTGTGACAAGCTCCTAGCATATTATTAGTCTCCAAATCCCCCAAGTCGGAATGTGGCTGCCCATGTGGCGGGGTAATAAAAAACGGTCACACACGTAATGTTCTCATCTCCAGGTGATGCATTTGTACCATAGTGTTCAAGTATTTCGGCTGTTTGGATGATCCCTGGAGTCTTTTAGCGAGAGTACGACAACAACAGCAACAACATTCCATCCACTGGCTTCGACCAATGGCTGCCACCAGCGCCCAACGACAGCAGATTCTGTCGACGTTCTGTTCCGAATTTTCCTGTGGACGCGCCGAAGGATGGAGATGCGGGAGAGGGTAGAGAGGGTAGGGGTAGCGGTTGGTTGATGTGATGATGACAGAAGTGGACTCGACCCATCGTTTTGTCCCTTCAAGCCATTTTGTCCTCCCTGCCCCTCCAACAACCCCAAAAGGCGGGTTGTTTTGCCCCCAGTGTCACAGACCAGGGGGATGAAACCTGCAGTTTTGCCCATCAGCTGCCAATACATATCATAACTGAAATAACAGCTGACTGGAATTAAAAACAGATGGCTGAATCCCGCTTGGATAAAGCAATAAGCAGGTTGTGACGTGTTCTACAGCTATAAAAGGACTTGATATTATCTTGATATTGATATTCAATATCAAAATCTTGGCGACTTATTCAGAGCAAAGTGAATCAATGAATAAGTCATCTGTTTGACCAAAGACATACGAATTTAATGGATTAATGGATTTACTGAATGGTTTTAAAATAAGACACATACGAGATGGAATTCTATATTTTTGCAGTGAAATGGTTAAAACAATGAGGTGAGAACATAAAGATGCACACATGAGAGAGAGAGAGAGAAGAGAGAGAGAGAGAGAGAGAGAGAGAGAGAGAGAGAGAGAGAGAGAGAGAGAGAGAGAGAGAGGGAGGGAGGAAGGGTACGCTTTCTCATTAGTCATCTAGTATTTCTTTTAATGAGAGTTTTATCAGAAGGCCAAAGGAACAAATACACAATACAGGTATCTCTATGTGTGTACAAACACACAATACTTATCTATATGTGTGTGCAAACAAACAATACAGGTATCTACGTGTGTGTACAAACAAACACACAACCAGGTATCTATATGTGTGGACAAACAAACACACAAATCACAAACACACCCCTCTAGCCCATCATCATTATAACATCAACACACCCCCCCCAAACCCCGGAGATAAGCAAAACACCCTTGACGCCTCAGACTAGACTTCGGCACATTCACCCGGCACCTCTCACGTGATCTGGAAGAACCATCAACAGAACAAAAGCCAAAGAAAGATGGAAGACCCAGAGAAACCCAGCTAACACCGCCCTGTGAAGTTTGTTTGTTCTCACAAGATATTCAATCGGCCTGACGACTATCAACATTTACGAGCAGTCCCACAATAGCGGGGGCTGGGGGCGTTCTGTTATGAAGTCTCCACTTGACGAATCGAAAGCACGTTCTGAAGCAGGGATGTGGGTTATAGTGGCGGAGAAGGGAAACGGGAGTGGTGAGAAGGAAAGGAATAGTGGTGTGTGTTGTGTGTGTGTGTGTGTGTGTGTGTGTGTCGTGTGTGTGTGTGTGTGTGTGTGTGTGTGCGTGCGTGCTTTTGTGTGTGTGTGTGTGTGTGTGTGTGTGTGTGTGTGTGTGTGGTGTGTGTGTGTTGTGTGTGTGTGTGTGTGGTTGTGTGTGTGTGTGTGTGTGTGTGTGTGTGTGTATGTGTGTGGTGTGTGAGTGCCGGTTGTGTGTGTGTGTGTGTGTGTGTGCGTGGTGCGTGCAGCGCTGTTGCTTGTGTGTGGTGTGTGTGTGTGTTTCAAGTGCGAGCGCGCGGGTATGTGTGTGTGTTATAGTGTTGGCGTCTTTAGAAGAAACCAGCAAGGTACGGCATTATCAGGTACAGCTGTCTAACCAACAAAAACTTCCTGAAGCTTTGTCTGCCGTTCATTTTCTATGTATCTACGCTTGGTGTTTTTTTTTCATTCTCTCATTATCATTAGCATTAATTTTTCCGTTTTTGTTTATAACAACGATAAGAAAAATATGTTCAGACAGAGAAACTTTCTGTGTGTCTGTCTCCTGCTTGTCAGTGTGTCTGTTTACCTTTCGTACAGCCAGAGAGAGATGTTTGAGAGGGGGTACGTGCACTCAATAGGGAAAACACAGACAGACACACAACACAGACACACACACACACACACACACACACCACACACACACACACACACACACACACACACACACACACACTACACACACACACACACATACACACACACCACACACAGAGGAGTGTGCACACATATATATTTTTGCATGTAAGCACATACACATTTACAAAAACACTTGAAAAATACCACACACTGAGGCACAGACACAGAAAGACAGATAGAGAGAGAGAGAGGAAGAGAGAGAGAGAGAGAGAGAGAGAGGGGAGAGAGAGAGAGAGAGAGAGAGAGAGAGAGGGGAGAGATGTCAATAAGAAAAAAGATATATGAACTCCAGTGCCATCCTCATAACAAACGCGGCATCCTAAATCTCCACCCCCACCTCCTAGAAAAATGTTATCAACTAGCAAAGAAAACTAGCAAACCGCCCCCTCCCTCATCCTCCCCCCCCCCAAAGTTTTGTCCTTGTTCTCTTTTCTGGGAGTTGCTGAAAGCCAACAGACAGAACAAAATCCAAAGCAGGAGACCAAAGAGAAAGGAGAAGCCAGGCAACATCATCTACACGTGTCTCCCCCCCCCCCCCCCACACACACACCTGAACACGTAATCCCATCCACTGTGACGATCGTCAACCTCTGACACCCCAAGAGAGGAAGATGTTTTGACTTTCCCCTTTGACTAATCGGCAGACCTGCAAGAAGATGGATGGATGTTACAGAAGGGTGATGATGGAGGTGATACCAGAGAAGGGGGGGAGGGGGAGGGAGAGAATGGATGGAGGCATGGGTTTCGGTGATAGGGTGAGAGTTTGGTGGTAAGCGAGGGGAATTTTGGTGTTGCTCAAAGCTAGCATAGGCTCAAATAAACGTGATAAATGACACTATTTGAAAATACTACTTCTACAGCTATCATATCATTATGCACATACAATATGCGCGCTAGCGCGCGCAGCACACACACACACACACACACACACACACACCCCACACACACACACACACACACAACAACACACACACACCACACACACACACAACACACACACACACACGCGCGCGCGCACTACACACACCATATGAAAATACAATTTCTGCAACTGTCATATCATCATGCATATACATTATGCACAAATTGCACACACACACAGACACAGACAAGACACACTTGCTCAGGTACATACACAATCTGCTACTGACTCACTCAAACTGTACCATTCCCTCCCTTGCATCCTCCGTTAAAATCCAATTTCACACCAATAGAGTCACCTTCACAACTTATTCCTCCGACACACACACACACACACACACACACACACACACACACACACACACACACACACACCACGCGCGGCGCGCGCGCGCGCGCGCGCGCGCGCCTTTTTTCACACGCGCGCGCACGCATGCACAAAAAAACACACACTACTGTCACACATACATACACGTACACACATACTGATTCCGTCACACACACACACACACACACACACACACACACACACACACACACACACAACACACACACACATTTAGTCTTATCAATTTTGTATTTCGATTTCCTAGCTTGTCTACTAAGATTTTGAAATATACTAGCAATTCCAGATCAAACTAGTTTCGAACACGTGTTCAAAATTTCGATAATGTTAATCAACATGCATCAACTTTTTCAAATTCTCTTTCTCTTTCGATTCTAAATTTTTGCAACAATTCTCAAGTTTTAAAGATTCGTGTGGTATTGTTTTTCGGTCCTTCCGAAATTGGGATATTGTTGTAGGGGAGAGAAAGGGCACTATTGTTGGTTGAGCTATTAAACATTTTTTCTTCTTTTTCCTCTACATGATTACATGTCAATGTGAACAATTCCTCTTTGCCCCCCCCCCCCCCACACACACATTTTTTTGTGCATGTTTACAATTTTATATGAATGATCCATTGGCACCTCCCCTTTCTTTCATGATTATTGAATACTGTTGTTGTTGTTGTTACAATCGAAAGTTTCTGCACGTCGCTGTCATATTTTTCACTTTCTGATGTGACCGTTCCAGGGCCCAGTGCATGTACCGCTGTTGTTTACGAATGTTTACATTTTGCCCCTTGTTTCTAAAACAATTTCATTACCGAAGATCTGTAAATTGTCTCGTGCAGGACTAAAACTGGATTAGACTGGAGATGCATCAGTACAGCTTTGTACAGGAGGGTGTGTGTTGACACGTGTACACAAAAATACATACACATTCCTCCAGCATCATCGCCATCACATTCACAACATACTGAAAGCTTGAAAATCCATAAAGCACCGTTGCAGCCTGATTTAGACTTTAACACCATTCAGTCGGCACATGATATGATGTTGTCTGGAATCCCCATCCACAGAACAAAAGCCAAAGAAAGGTTCAAGACCCGGGGAAATCCAGGGTACACCAGCCTGTAAAGTTTCTTTGCACTCACAACAGGTTTCTCGATCGACCCTGACGACTACCGACATTTACCAGCACCCTGAAGCGGGCATAGCTGGGGGAAGGGGGTTGGGGTGGGGGTGGGGGGTCTGTTATGAACTTTCCACTTGACGAATTGACGCACGTGCTGATGGATGGATGGGGCTGGGGGAAGAGGTAAAATGGGTGGTGTGAAAGTAGGAAAGGGGGAGGGCATAGTGTGAAGAAGCCAGCGATGAATAAGCATCGCCTGGGGCAGGTGTATGAATTGTAAGCACCTTCACATCACATTCACTGTCTGTCCTTTGTTTCCTGTTGTTGTCTTCTCATGTTTCCTCTTTCCTTTCTCACTCTGTTTGGAAACTATACTGCATGTTTTTTTTTCTTATACCTGTTCCTTCACTGCATCACTTCCAAGGCATGCTAAGACTAACACAACACACACACACACACACACACAACACACACACACACACACACACACACACACGCACGCACGCACGCACGCACGCGCGCGCACGCACGCACGCACGCACACGCACGCACGCACGCACGCACGCACGCACGCACGCACTCACACACACACACACACACACACACACACACACGCACACACACACACACACACGCACGCACGCACGCAAGCACGCACGCACGCACAACACGCACGCACCACACACGCAAGGACACACGATGCACGCGTGCACACAGAATCTCTCTCTCTCTCTATCACTCACCCCTCTCCCCCCATCGCCCCCCCCCCCCCCCGCTTTCGCGCGCGCCACACACACACCACACACACACACACACACACACACACACACACACACGCGAAACGCAGAGAGAACAGACACTTTTGCGGAAGAAAATTTGATACTTTTACACAAATCGTTCAGCACATTCTCCGAACCCACGACAACACACTGTGGCCTTACCACCCTCTCCACACATAAGTAAAACCATCAGTGACACACACTGAGACCAGTAATCGTATAATTCTACACGTTTTATTTATCATTGGGCCTATTTTAGGTATGAATTAGCTTCCTGCAGCGTATACGATGAAAGGGAACAAAGAAAAAAGATGTATCCGATGCCAAACACACTTGAGCAACAATGAACCCAGACGACTGCGGGCAGTCACAACTAACAACCCTGAGACATTCATATCAACATCAAACACCAGAATAATTGTGATCACTTGCACTTACAGCGCAAGAAGGGGGCAAATCACACTCACACACACACAGACACACAGACACAGACAGACAGACAGACAGACAGACAGACAACACACAGCACGCACACACACAACACCACACACACACACACACACCACACACACACACACACACACACAACACACACACACACACACATTTGTAAACACTCTAAGCTAATGAGACAATAAGCACAAGTACAACACAAAAACACATTCATATGTCTTGTATCAGTTCTGCAAATGAACCCCTGTATAATTTCATGTTTGTTTTTTTCTTTGGGTGGATTATGAATCATATATTAACATCCTTTCAATTAAAAAAAAGTGGAAAAAAGGAGATAAAAGAGAACAGTGATTCCACCTACTTAAATGATGAAAAAGAATAAGATCTTTGAAGCCCAACTAAAAAAAAATAATGGAAAAGTATATGAAGCTGAAGGGTCCAAATAAATCGTAAAAAAAGAACTAGAGTTTAGAATTCCTACTGAAATAAATAATGGCGAAAAAACATGATGTCAGAGACGTCACGAAAACAATCAGTGAAAAAAAGAATGAAAGAGATTACGTTTAGACGCCGCACTGACATAAATGATGATGAAGCATTGAAGTTGTGAGGGTCCACTAAACTAAAAAAAAAAAAAGTGCGGATGAATAGAGATTTGGAGGCTCCACTAAAATATATAATGAGAAAAAATTGAGAGTTGGATTCTCCACTAAAACAATTAAGACAGGACAGGAGGTTAGAGACCCACTATAATCAATTATCAAACAGAACAGGTCACAGCATAATAAATAACGAGAAGGAACAGGCAGTCAGAAATCACAGCGAGCGAGTCACAGGACAAAAAGATGGCTAAATCTTGGATCTCTAAGGCATTCACTTCAGCCCAGACTCGTTCCAAAAGTTCGTCGTGATCTCATATTAACATAACTGCCAGGTGACTACATTTTTAATCGACGCTTCCACGTCGGATTTTCACCAGGTTCATTCTGTTATGGAATTTTTGTTCGATCTCATCACAAAGGCGAATAGTATCAATGACGCACTGGCAAATAGTTACTGTGAAAAGTAAAGTGGTTTCACTTGCTGCTTGCATGAAGTTTTGCTTGCTTCACACACTACTGATGATAAACTCTGACTTTGCTGTATTTAGCAAAACTTATTCATATGTGGCCAATCGCTGTTCAATATTCTGCTGTTTACTTACATCATCTCCTCTGCTGGAAACGGTTTTGCATTAAATGGGGGTCATATTGATAAGATATACATATTTCTTGCAACGTTTGCATTTGATAAGATATACATATTTGTTGCAACGTTTGCGTAGTGTATCATTTCACATATTTCTTATCAATACATAGAGAAATAATTGTATTTCATCACATTTTACTTATTAAGTGTTACTTTTATAATATTGAAAATATGGCCGACAACGTTGATCGCAGTTTTACGGCATTTATCATTCTCTAGCGTTTTTATGACGGGGGATGGCTGAAAAAAAAAACTTATGCTTCTTCATTGCTGTGCCAGATGTTGATCTGCATGCGCTTGAAAACCCCATTAGATAGAGCCAATGTTTTATATTACCATGCGCATGCGCGCGTAACACACACACACACACACACAACACACACACACCCACACACACACACACACACACGCACGCACGCACGCACGCACGCAACAACACACACACACACCACACACACCACACACCACACACACACACACACACACACACACACACACACACACACACACACACGCGAAGCACGCACGCACGAAACGCGCGCGCGCACACACACCACACCACACACACACACACACACACACACACCAGCGCGACGCGCGCGCGAGCGCGCGCGCGCGGAAGCACGCACACACACACACACACACACACACACACACATACACACACACACACAAACACACACACACACACACACCACACACACCAGGCGCTCGCACGCCGCAAACCAACACCCCCCCTCCCCCCACACACACACCCAGGCGCTCGCACGCGCGCAAAACCCAACACACACAACACACACCACACACACACACACACACACACACACACACACACACACACACACACACACACACACCACCACACACGCGGGGAACCAAGACAGATTGATTGTATGGGTGATTAGTTACACACGTAAGTGAATGGGTAAAAGAATAGAACACGAAACGTTTGTCTTTGTCTCTGTCTGTCTTTCTCTGTCTGTATCTCTTTCTCTGCCTCTCTCTATGTTTTTGTGTGTATGTGCACGTCGCGCATGCGTGCACACGTCATGTGTAATTAACGAGCATGTGGTGTTTGTGGTGTGTGTGTGTATGTGTGGTGTGTGTGTGTGTGTGTGTGTGTGTGTGTGTTGTGTGTGTGTGCGGCGTGCCGTGCGTGCGTGCGTGCGTGGGTGTGTGTGTGTGTGTCGGTGTGTGTGTGTTATGTGAGAGAGATGAGAGAGAAGAGAGAGTAGAGGGAGAAGAGAGAAGAAGATGAGATGAGAGAGAGAGAGAGGGAGGAGAAGAGAGAGAGAGTTCCTTCATTGGTGGTCTCATTTTAGCAAAACATTTTTTTCTTCAAAATGAGGGTAGAAGAAGGGCACAAAGATACACAGAAGGAAACCCTTTCGCTCTTCACCGTCAAAACCCAGACGACGGTGAGCAGACAAAGGTAAAAAAACAACCACACAACATAAGAGAATGAAAAATGCACATTTACTTATTCGTATCAAATAGATACGCCTGCACCGCAACCCCCCCCCCCCCACTTCCCCAAGCAGATGTCTGTAATCCTGCGCAACTTTGAAATTGAAAATATACCTAGATAGTCATAAGTGTCTGCTTGTACAAATTATTCTGCAATGAAAACAGCAATGGAGCATATTGCATTAAGACGAGAAAAAACGAAACAAAACAAATGGCAACAAACAGTCAAACACCAAATCACTAAAATCAGCAAGACTATGTCCATTTGTAAGGGAACATACAGACTATGCATAGTGTGTAAGGGACTGGTTGGAGAAAAAAAAAAAAGAAATAAAGAAAAGCTAGTAGTGGAAATTTTGTTTGTTTTTTGTTGTTTTGGCAGATAGAGGGGACAGTGTGAAGCACCCAAAAAAATGAAGAGGTGGATTTCGACCTTAGGGCAGGAAAAAAAAAGACACACAAAAACAATCACCGCCTTGGGTGCTCCATTGATCCGATAACTGATGCCACAAAAAAACAAACAAAAAAAAAAGGCAACAAACAGACAGACAGACAAAACCTGAACAGAACATTGTTCTCGGGTCACCGAACGACACTGACACAGCCAGTGCAGAGATGTTACGCGATGCATTTCATACCTGACAGACACACGTCCATGCCAGACTATGCAGATAAAAGGAGGGGAGCGGGTGAGATAATGGAGGAGAGTGAGAGGGCATAGTCAGAGGTCGCAGCAGGTTGGTTGGGAGCGGAGACCAGCTAGTGTGGGCGTTTGACCGGCAAACGCCGTTTGTTGCTCACCAGCGGTGTTACTGACCACTGTCCTTTTGTCGGGTCAATGGTTTGTGTCAGCTTTCATTCTTTTCGTGAGTAATGTATTTCTGATGTACAGAAGAGAGAGAGAGAGAGAGAGAGAGAGAGAGAGAGAGAGAGAGAGAGAGAGAGAGAGAGACAGAGAGACAGAGAGAGAGAGAGAGAGAGGAGAGAGAGAGAGAGTAAAAGTATACGCATTACACATTCTTCCCCTCTCCCCTCCTGTCTATTCCCTGTTGCCTTTATGATAATATTCGGATTTTGGCTCTGACGTCAGATCTTGAATGGATTACCCCTCTCAACATGTCCACACACGATACTGAGTTTAAAAAAGGAAAGAAGCAACGGTATTTAAGTTTCAGTTAAAAGTTTCATCAAGGAGGCAGTAGTCCAATGGGCTGGTCACACCTTGAGTCCTACCTAACACTGGTTGTCTTTTTTTAAAACGGACTTTCAACTGTAACAATGCCATTGAGAGGGTGGCTAGACATTTTTCTCAACTGGCAGCAGTTGCACACACACACACACACACACACACACACACCACACACACACAACACACACACACACACACACACACATATCAGAAGGTGATTATATACGATCACTTTGTTTACTCAGGATAAAAAAGAAGAACAACAAAATAAACACACACTGGCACCCACGACATAGCACAGCCTACCTATCCACAGAGCAAACAGGGGAGTGAGTACAGCACAAAATCAAGGACAATTCGGGTAACATCCAACGTCAATCATAGCATGCATTTCCTGTTCTGTCAATCATACCATGCATGCCCTTGTTCTGTCAATCATACCATGCATGCCCTTGTTCTGTCAATCATAGCATGCATTTCCTTGTTCTGTCAATCATACCATGCATTCCCTTGTTCTGTCAATCATACCATGCATGCCCTTGTTCTGTCAGTCTAAAACTAATTCTATCAACTCTGACACCTGCTAAAAAGTGACCATCACGTAGAGAGTGTGGCAGCGTCGGGCCGCGGGTGGAGTATGCCACGGGAAGAGTTCGACACATCATAAATCCACCCACGCACTGCACTGATGATGTGAGAACAGGGAAGGGAGGACACATTCCAGGTGATGTGAGGTCAGCGTAGAAACGCACACCAGCTACTTTCAGGGCGGTGAGATATCCAACACGAGAAAAGAGTGGAACAAACAAGCAAACAAACCAGCAATCAAGCAAACACAACTTTCGCACTCAACATCTGCTGCCCGTTATCCCTCCCATCGTCTCCAGCCCCGGCGTCTCCTCTGTACATCGAACGCACATCCGTGCCTCTCTCTCCTCTCTCTCTCTCTCTCTCTCTCTCTCTCTCTCTCTCTCTCTGTGCGTGAGGACATAAGGAAATACTACGAATTTATTTGTTTTTGTTAACCTTTGATGTGATACACACTAGTAATGAATGTGTACTATTTGTTTGCAGGAAAGGAAGAGGGAAATGTTATTGTTCTGTTACCTCCTCCCCCTTGTCAAAAGACCTCTTTGGTAATGACAACAAAATATCAAAGTGTCAAAAAGTCTCTCTCTCTCTCTCTCTCTCTCTCTCTCTCTCTCTCTCTCTCTCTCTCCTTATTTATTTCAGAAAGAAGTTATTGCCAGTATAATGGTATTATTAGTTCCTTGAGCTGCGCCGTTCTCATCGTATCTACCCTTCCATCTCCACCCCCTCTGCCTCATATGTACATTGACAGAGAGAAGAGAGGAGAGAGAGAGGAGAGAGAGGAGAGAGAGAGAGAGAGAGAGAGAGAGAGAGAGAGAAGAGAGAGAGAGAGAGAGAGAACGAACGAACGAACGAACGAACGGATCTTTTTAATGAGGGAAAACATCAGCACGGTGTAAGTTTTTGATTTTCTTACATCTTGTCCTCGACGATGAAAAAAAAAAGGAGATAATAATAAACGACTTCAAAACCGAATGAACGATCTAAACAATGAAAAGTATACTAAGATAAAGTACAAATCGCAATCCAAAGTAACACAAGCAATTTTTGTAAAAACAACAACAACAACAACAACTTTGAAAATACATTTTTAAAGTCTGACAAGGGAAGGACGTCAATAAAAGATGGAAAGGTGAAGTGTATATGGACGTAAGAGACCGAGAAGGGGGAGGGAAGGAGCATCAAAATAATATTGACATACAAAAAAAAAAAGGAACAACAACAACAAACACCAGCAGAAAAGAAAACTGACACCCGTGGCATGTCCTCGCAGACGTATCCACAACACTAACAGGCGAGGACAGGGCAAAAATGGAGGACTGCTCGGATAACATCATAAATCACTCATACCATGCATTCCTTTGTTCTCTCTGTCAGCAGGTAATTCTATCGGTCGTCATATCTGCCAAAAGTAACAACCACGCTGAGATGGTCGGGAGAAGGAGAAAAGGGGGGAAGTGAGGGAGGGATGTACTGGGTGAAGATGGTTACACATCATTAACCCCTGCACGCGCTACACTGATGATGTGAGGACAGAGAAGGTAAGATGCATTACGAGGTTACGTGAGGTCAGCTTAGAAATCCATACCAGCTTGGTTTTTTCCCCAGTGCTGTGAGATACAGAGAAAGGGGGAAAAACTTTCTTTTGAGTCTGTCTCTGCCAGTCTCACCTCCTCTTCCATCTTACACCTCATCCCCTACTTCGACACAGCACACTCACTTCCGTGCTTTCCTTGAGACAGAAGATGCTACCTGTTGTATAGTTTTATTCCTTCCCTGAGCTTCGCTCCTAATATCACCTGTATCCACACTCTGCTTCTCTCATATAAACCCACTGAGAGAGAAGAGAGAGAGAGAGGAGAGAGAGAGAGAGAGAGAGGGGAATAAATGTCTCAAATCAGAGGCATTTACTGGAATGTGTTTATACATTTCATCCTGTTTGTTCGTTCTTGGAAAATAATTTGTGATTTTTTAAAAAACTTTTAAAATTTTTTTTTAAAATTCTGAGTCCATCCTACCCAGAGATGTTACTCCCATGCCACACAATGGGACCCTTCCTCCTTCCCCTCCCCCCCCCTCCCCAGCTGCACCCCGACCGTTATGTTGCACCAAGAGCACTGCAGTCCACAGAACGCAATCAATGCCAAGTCATCAATAAACATTGACGAAGACACTGCACTGCTGCCGAGGTACATCGTTGGCGCTCAGCGATGCTTGTCCTAAGCCAATATATGCAACATGCCTCCTGTTAAGCCCTGTACTGACGATAGTACTACTTAGACACACAGGCAAAACGGAGGGAGTGTCCTAATCCGGAGGGCGCTTCCACCTGCATTGAACCACAGTCCCCGTGAACTTGCCATCAACAGGTTCTCGCTATGTGCCATCTTCATGAGAGCAGGGCATGCAGAGGTCACAGAACTGATGCTTGATATGATAATCATCACGAATGAGATTGGTGAAGATGATAAACGTGGGGTTTCACTTTGTTCAGACACTAAACGACAGGGATTCTCCATGCTCACTCTCATCACATGTCCCAGCGTCAGTCAGGTTGGGTTTTACTTTGTTCAGAGACTGAATGACAGGGATTCTCCATGCTTACTCTCATTACATGTCTCAGCATCAATCAGACCTGGGGGGTACAGACACCTGCTAAGTTTGGTCAGTAAATTTGGGCGACTTTATTAGAGACGCATTCATTTAAGGCCATAGCAAACTCAATCCTGGATAGCGGCCATTCGAAATGAAAGTTCCCATAAGTAGATAGATACTTGATACAGACACACACTGCATCTTGTCAATGAATTTGAGCGACACTATCAGAGACGCATTCATTTAAGCCCATAGCAAACTCAATTCTCGGTAGCAGCCATTCGAAATAAAAGTTCCCATACGTAGATACTTGATACAGATACACACTGCATCTTGTCAGTGAATTTGAGCGACACCATCAGAGATGCATTCATTTTGAGCCCACAGCAACTGAACTCTGGGTAGGAGCCAGTACAGGCGGAAAATTCCCATGAGTAGTTGCCTTTACTCGATTAATGTTTGCCAAAACACCTTAAGGTACAAATTTACGATTTACTGTCAAATCGTCTTCAACTTAAGCACTGAGAAGAGCAATAGCAGCATTCACCATTACAAAGGGACAGGTAAAAACGGAAGAAAAATGATACTTTCAAAAAATTTTAAGTGAACACAGTCACACAGCCTAAACATTAGAACTGAAAAAAATCGTCGATCCTGGATTTCGAATATAATTATGCAGTGCATATGATCAATGTTTTTGATCGTAACTTCACTAAAGTGGAAAGAGATATCATCTCTCTCTCTCTCTCTCTCTCTCTCTCTCTCTCTCTCCTCTCTCTCTCTCTCTCTCTCTAATACACACAAACACAGAGCGAAAGACAGACAGACAGGCAGACACATACACACACGGATGCACACATACGTACAGATACACATACACTCACATGTACCTACAGCTAATGATTGAATTAGTTATATAGTGACAACATTTTTATAACGTACTGTCTCTTGTTACCTTGAAATCTGGGGACTGGGTGACAACATGGGATAACATGGAACGTTTTCTTGATGGTAGGGGATAAAAAGTGGACTGAAGCAAACATATGGACAGATATTCACATTTGTTTTGTAATACACTGTGTTATGCACTGACAGTTACAAACCATCAACAATCTAAACACAGTATGTACAAACTATCATAACATTAAATTTAATTGATTGATTATTAAATTGACCAAATATTAAATGTGGTGTGGTCCACCGATTGATCACTGATTGATAGATTGCTCACTTGGTAAAAGCAATGTAATAGCTGACAGTGGCCCACATATAGCTCCGAATGATCTCATTCTTTGCTGAAACCATTAACAGACAACATCAGTGTGGAGACTCACCAAAAGCAAACTCCCTGCCATAATGAAATACCATGTTGAGATCACTTCTGAGAAATCAGGCTAAGCACTTTGTGATCAGACATCCTCAGTATTCATCAGTTATTGAAGTTAGCTGTTCTTCCAAGGCACACGTCGTCAGCAGACAAAGGGAGATAAAAAGAGTCGTCGACTAACAGAGCTTGGCAGGAGCAATAGCTTGGCAGGAGCAATCTGTTAATGGGCGACAAGAAGTGCGTTCGGCACGCAAA
The DNA here is from genome assembly GCA_018398815.1 of Conus ventricosus. Taxonomy (NCBI): domain Eukaryota; kingdom Metazoa; phylum Mollusca; class Gastropoda; order Neogastropoda; family Conidae; genus Conus; species Conus ventricosus. The sequence continues at coordinate 50,393,814 of CM031606.1, forward strand.
TCACGCAAGAGTTCACTTGATCGCGCCCGCGGAAAAAGCAGTCCCTGGGGCTGGTAATTACAGTGGCAGACACTTGAGCGTATAGTACTGGTATGCTGGATTCAATTCTGAGCTGGTGACATCACAAAACCACACTGCGGCGTAGAAAAAGGACAAGACTTCCCAGCAGCAATCTGTCTGTGAACTTCAAGGGTTTGTGTGTCAGGCCAAATTTCCTGTGTTCAAGCCCGCACAAAGCAAACTCTGCCACACGTCAATGCTCACGGCTGATAGAGAAGCTAGAGATGTGCCAGAAAGCTCATTTCAGGACTCGCTTTGGTCACGTTACAAAACGCGAACAAATATCAGGGAGGCGTATGTGCAAACATATAACAATTTGATATACATCCATTGACATGGCCATCATTCCAGCGAGTATACGTACATTTTCATTTTGTTGTCTTTTCCCCCAATGGATGCACTATTCTTTACTACATTTACTTCCACGTTTTAGGTCAAATACTGGTAGTAAAACTGGTATTCACACACACACACACACACACACACACACACACACACACACACACACACACAGAGAAGAGAAAGAGAGAGAGAGAGAGAGAGAGAGAGAGAGAGAGAGAGAGAGAGAGAGAGAGAGAGAATGTTGATTGAAAAAACCCTCAAAAAATGAACGGAAAGAAGGATTCAAGTAAGTTTCCATCGTACTTAGGTAATTATAGACATTAAGAATTTCAGCAATAATTGTATCCGATAACTGACACACACACACACAGAGAGAGAGAGGAGAGAGAGAGAGAGAGAGAGAGAGAGAGAGAGAGAGAGAGAGAGAGAGAAGAGAGAGAGAGAGAGAGAGAGACAGACACAACAGACAGAGAGAGAGAGAGAGAGAGAGAGAGAGAGAGAGAGAGAGAGAGAGAGAGAGAGAGAGAGAGAGAGGAGAGGATGATGTAGTAATGTAGACAGAATATGAGTGGAATGTAGAGGGACAGTATACAATATTTTGATATATGAATACATTTCCCACTCATATTCTCTTCTGATTTTTCAATAAAGCGCGTAGATGATTTCCATTTTGTTTTGCTTTCCTGCATATGATAAGGGTTTCTTATGCAGTTATGGTGGACCACTATCTATAACAAAACATTTTTATAAGTCTGACTTTATCTTTTTTTATCACAAAAGCCATGGACATGAATTCAGCATAGAGAGGCAGCCTCACATTGGAGCAAAAAGGCGATTGGAACAAGACATGAAAATTTACCAAGCAAACTGGTTCTACAAAACATAAGAGAGAGAGGAGAGAGAGAGAGAGAGAGAGAGAGAGAGAGAGAGAGAGAGAGAGAGAGAGAGAGAGAGAGAGGACAACGCTATAAATAGTAGCTATCAAATGTGTTTGTACATTTATAAACAATACGAAAGTGTGGTAAATAATGGTTTGCCTGTACATATATATGTATATATGTATGTATATATATGCATGTATATATATGTATGAGTTGTGTGTGTGTGTGTGTGTGTGTGTGTGTGTGTGTGTGTGTGTGTGTGTGTGTGTGTGTGTGTGTATGTGTGTGTGTGTGTGTGCGTGCGTGCGCAAATTGTGCGTGTGTTTGTGTGTGTGTGTGTGTGTGTGTGTGTGTGTGTGTGTGTGTGTGTGTGTGTGTGTGCGTGCGTGCGCATGTTGTGCGTGTGTGCATTTACATGCATGAATGTTTGTGTACATGTATGTATAACTCTGCCTGGGTAGGCATCTATCCAAGGCTCATGTGAACCTCTGCTCTCTGTGCCTTGACTCTTGGCTTGCTTTTGTCGTTCAGGAAAGTGTGTCCAGAAATATTTCACTGAATCACTCTGAGCCATTGGTGTTCACAGTTTTCCATCAGGGAACTGAACCGTGTGGTCAAATCCTGAATCAGATACTCTAAGGCCCCAGGAACAGCAGCCACGTATGAGCTGCAGGTCTCCACTTTAGTCATAGCCCCAACGATCATCACTGAAGACAAATTTTACACCCAGTTACGATCGCAGCTTTGATCTACCCCCTTCTGGACGTCTTATGTGTCATGTTACAAAATCGAAGAAGTTGTTTAAGAACTCAGCTTCGCAGACGAAATGGTCTGTTGCAAGTTGTTTAAACATTGTTTTCTTCTTAAATACTATTGTCTCCCTTCCAGCTACATTCACAATGCAATCAGCTTTGCTCCTAAGATGAAAACCAGGATGTATATAACTTTACTACTTCTGTACGTTTGTTAGAAATATACTTTGTACATTATTTTACAACGTGTAAGTTTGGTAGCAGTACACCCTGCATGATACTTTATCGCGTACATGGTTGTTAGAAGTATACTCTGCAAGATATTTCATTGTGCATAGAACATTCCATTTGAGGGGTCCTGTGTTTTTGATTTATCTGTTTGAGTTTCGTTGTTGTTAGAAGTTCATGTTGTCCCGTAAGTAGTTCACACAATAACCAGGATAATTTCTGGTGGAGATAAGAAACAGACAATGGAGAAATGAAGCAGTTTTCACTAGATAGAGAAATGTGCACACTCTTCCTGAGGTAAAGCGTTTTTCACATATCGCTTTATTATTTTTCCCCGAAGATGGAGTATGGCTGCCTTAATGGTGGGATAAAAAAACAATCATACACACCAGGGTCCATTGCCTGTCTTTTCACGCAGTGTCCGCAGGAGTATCAGCAGAAAAATCACTTTATTTGACATTTAAAGTGTTTTAGAGCCTATCAATTCCAGCATGTTTTGTGAATGATATATGTGACGCTAATATTAGCAAATGTGAGTATATGCGAGTTTACTTCTCTGCTGAATGAATACAAAAACCAAGGGAAATAAAACTGTGGTAAGCATATGTCTAGGAGAAAACGACTATGCAGTTAATGAACTGATGGTTGTAATTCTAATCTTAGTAAGTGAGTGCCTATGTATACGTTAAGCAAGTGCTGGTCTTAAACAAATAGTGAAAGCAGAGGCAACCAAAGCTGCAATTACTTAATTGCCTGTATTCTGAGGCGCGACGTGACCAACTCAGACTTGGAACCAGTTTACTGGTACTGTTCGGGCTGAAGTGTCTGCCACCATCATTACCATCCGTCGGAACTGCTTTTTCCGCGGGCGCGATCAAGTGAACTCTTGCGTGATTTGCGTGCCGAACGCGCCGCTTGTCGCCCATTAACAGATTGCTCCTGCCGAGCTGTGTTAGTCGACGACTCTTTTTATCTCCCTTTGTCTGCTAACGACGAGTGTCTTGGCCGAACAGCTGACTTCAATAACTGATGAATACTGAGGATGTCTGATCACAAAGTGCTTAGCCTGATTTCTCAGAAGTGATCTCAACATGGTGCTTCATTATGGTTGGGAGTTTGCTTGTGGTGGGTCTGCACTCTGATGTTGTCTGTTAATGGTTTAAGCAAACAAGGACGTTATAACGAGCTGCATGTGGGGTGCTGTAGGCTTTTGACATTGCTTTTACCATGTAAGCAATCATTCAATCGATCAAATCATAAATCAAAGAATGACATCACTTTAATACTGTGACTGTGTCACAAGCTGTGTTCAAAGAGTCAAGAGGTCCCGGTGTACAAACCAGTATTTACCAGCACGAACATAAACATCTATCTGTATGCCTATTTAATCTGCATTTAAGTCCTCTAACTGAAAAGCATTCGATATTTCCCCTGACATTACGCAGTCACAAGATGTCCAGGGAACGCACATGTTAACTCACAATACATTCAATTAAATGATTAGTGTCATGCATGTTCGTGTTATCCATGTGTACATACGCGTTTACATGTGTGTGCATGTATGTGCATAATTGTTTTGTGAGTATGTATCGCGATTGTGTGTGTGTGTGTGGTGTGTGTGTGTGTGTGTGTGTGTGTGTGTGTGTGTGTGTGTGTGTGTGTGTGTGTGTGTGTGTGTGTGTGTGTGTGTGTGTGTGTATGTGTGTGTGTGTGTGTGTGTGTGTGTGTGTGTGTGTGTGTGTGTGTGTGTGTGTGTGAGTGAGAGTGTGTGTGAGAGAGAGGAGAGAGAGAGAGAGAGAGAGAGAGAGAGAGGAGAGAGAGAGAGAGAGAGAGAGAGAGAGAGAGAGAGAGAGAGAGAGAGGGGGGAGGGAGGGAGGTGCCGCAATCCAGGGTCTTTATTAGTTGTTATGCTTCGGGTGCATGGCTATATATAACTATTTTGTAAGTGTATTGGGGTGTCTGTACGCGTGTTCCACCATTTCCCTCGATGACCTAACTTTTCTTCCTTTCTTTCCCGACCCCTTCTGTCATTGGATACTGTTGTTGTTGTTCTTGTTGTTGTTGTTGTTGTTGTTCTTGGTGATTAAGCTGAAGAAGAACTGGTAATAGATTGAAACTTGGTATTTTCAATGGATGTTTTGATTAGCACTTTACAAGACAGAGGTATTTATTTTTGGAATTTTCTATCCCTACCAGATCTTACCTAAAGTTAAGTTTGTAATGGGTTCGCCGCCGTGGCGAAGTGGTTAGCGTTGCGGACTCCCGGCTGGGAGGTCGTGGGTTCGAATCCCATCAGAGTCATGTGGGTTTTTTTTCCCCGACCGGCTCCTACCCAGAGTTGAGTTTGCTGCGGACTCAGTCGGGAAGACTGGGACCACACAGTCGAGTTTCATCCACTTAATGGATGCGTTTCTGAGAGTGTTGCTCAAAATTCCTGACCAACACTGCAGGTGCCTGTATCTCTCGGGCCTGGTTGACGCCGGGATATATTATGAAAGGAAGCGTAGAGTACAGCCCTGTCATGTAGTCTCAGACCGAAATGGAAATCCGTAGCATCATCTTAATCATCCTCATTCTCATCGACCAGCATTAAAAAAATGTCTCAAATTCTGTGGCCCTTCGTGCCCTGCTCTCATGGTGACCTCAGTTTCGATGTCCTCTCCACGTCTGTGGCCTTGATTTGGTTCTGTCGGGGTCACCGGTATTGGCGAGTCCATGGGGGCTGTCGTTGGACGGACATGGTGGCACCCTCCGGAGGGAGAGCTCGCTCACGCCGGCTCCGCGACTAAGCAATTATTGTCGTCAGTAGGGGGCTTAGTAGGTGGTGTCCTGCGTTTGTTAGATCAGAACAGGCACCACTGAACACCACCGAAGTGACTCGGCAACAGTGCAGTGTCTCCTCTGGTGGGTTGCCTCTTGACGACTTGACATTGACTGCTCCCTGTGGATTGTCGGTGCCGGGGCTGCGGCGGGACTGACCGGGCTGTGGCTGTGGACGGGGTGTCGGAATGAACGGCGTGTGTGTACTGCCTCTGAGGTGGCGCAGAGGTTGGGACAGCAAAAAAAAAAGAAAAAAGTTTGTAATGGGTTCAAATAGAAAGATTGGAAACACACAATATAATTCCATCTTCTTTATGGATGTGCTAAGTTTGTTACGGGTTTAAATAGGTAGATTGGAACCGCGTAATTGAATTTCATTCTCTTAATGGGTGTGTCTGTAATCTCCAATTTCCTGACCAACACTACATGCATCTGTATCTCGCAGTCCTGGCTGACACTGAGATCTACACTCTGCAGGCAAACGTAGAGAACAACTCTGTCATGTAGTTTCTAACCAAACATCATTTTCATCACGCTAATCCTTAAAATGATAATTATCAAAAAGTGTTGAATTATCTGATTCTCAATGTCCTGCTGACAGCAGTTCCATTTTCTCCCCAGGCCCTCCACATTGAAGTCTCCAGTAAGGAAAAGTTCACAGGGAATGTCACCGAATGCACGCGGTAACGCACTTTGATGGGAGGCATTCACCCACCGTGGCTCTGTGTCTAAACAAGTGCGGCTTAACCGGAGGTGTGTTGCATATGCTGGCCGAGGAAAGGCGCTGCGGAACTCTAGCGGTACGACGTGACTTAGCAGCAGCGCAGTGCCCTCGCTGCTGTTCTGCCTCTCGATGACTTGACACTGACTGCATGCTGTGGGCTGGGATGCTGTGGCCGCAGCGTGACAGTCTGGGGGCATCTTTCGGATGTGAAGAAAAGCGACCGCAATGTGCGGCATTGAAGTGGGCATCTTTCGGATGTGAAGAAAAGCGACCGCAATGTGCGGCATTGAAGTAATGCTGCTGGGTAGGCAGACACGACAGACGAAAATGAAAATAGGAAAAATCACAAATCGGTACCTGAGGACGGAAACAACGAAATTATGAATGCAATCAGTACGCCTGAGTATGGGCCTTTTACTCTCTCTTTTCTTCTCTCTCCTCTCTCCTCTCTTTTCGATAATATTATTACAGTCCTCTCTTTCTCTTTGTCTCTGTCCTTCGTCCTTCCGTGCGTCTGTCCTCTCCATCTTTTGAAGGACATGCAATGAATGTAATTATCTCATTACTGATTATTTCTTTGATAATGTGATTGACCCTTAGGCATGTTTGCAGGCCCTCAGGCATCTGTTTGTAGCAGGACCTCAGGCATCTGTTTGTGGCAGGACCCCCAGGCATCTGTTTGTGGCAGGACCTCAGGCATCTGTTTGTGGCAGGACCCTCAGGCATCTGTTTGTGGCAGGACCCTCAGGCATCTGTTTGTGGCAGGACCCTCAGGCATCTGTTTGTGTGCAGGACCATCAGGCATCTGTTTGTAGCAGGATCCTCAGGCATCTGTTTGTGGCAGGACCTCAGGCATCTGTTTGTGGCAGGACCCTCAGGCATCTGTTTGTAGCAGGATCCTCAGACATCTGTTTGTGGCAGGACCCTCAGGCATCTGTTTGTGGCAGGACCTCAGACATCTGCTTGTGGCAGGACCCTCAGACATCTGTTTGTGACAGGACCCTCAGACATCTGTTTGTGGCAGGATCCTCAGGCATCTGTTTGTGGCAGGATCCCCAGACACTGTTTGTGGCAGGACCCTCAGGCATCTGTTTGTAACAGGATCCCCAGACATCTGTTTGTAGCAGGACCCTCAGACATCTGTTTGTGGCAGGACCCTCAGACATCTGTTTGTGGCAGGACCCTCAGGCATCTGTTGTGTAGCAGGATCCTCAGGCATCTGTTTGTGGCAGGATCCTCAGGCATCTGTTTGTGGCAGGATCTCAGGCATCTGTTTGTGCAGGATCTTCAGGCATCTGCTTGTGGCAGGATCCTCAGACATCTGTTTGTGGCAGGACCCTCAGGCATCTGTTTGTAGCAGGATCCTCAGGCATCTGTTTGTGGCAGGACCCTCAGGCATCTGTTTGTGGCAGGATCCTCAGGCATCTGTTTGTGGCAGGACCCTCAGGCATCTGTTTGTGGCAGGACCCTCAGGCATCTGTTTGTAGCAGGATCCTCAGGCATCTGTTTGTGGCAGGACCCTCAGGCATCTGTTTGTGGCAGGACCCTCAGGCATCTGTTTGTGGCACGATCCTCAGGCATCTGTTTGTGGCAGGACCCTCAGCATCTGTTTGTGGCAGGACCCTCAGACATCTGTTTGTGGCGGATCCTCAGGCATCTGTTTGTGGCAGGACCTCAGACATCTGTTTGTGGCAGGATCCTCAGGCATCTGTTTGTGGCAGGATCCTCAGGCATCTGTTTGTGGCAGGACCTCAGACATCTGTTTGTAGCAGGACCCTCAGACATCTGTTTGTAGCAGGACCTCAGACATCTGTTTGTAGCAGGACCTCAGGCATCTGTTTGTAGCAGAACCCTCAGGCATCTGTTTGTGGCAGGATCCTCAGACATCTGTTTGTGGCAGGACCCTCAGACATCTGTATGTAGCAGGACCTCAGGCATCTGTTTGTGGCAGGACCCTCAGGAATCTGTTTGTGGCAGGACCCTCAGGCATCTGTTTGTAGCAGGACCCTCAGACATCTGTATGTAGCAGGACCTCAGGCATCGGTATGTGGCAGGACCCTCAAGCATCTGTTTGTAGCAGGATCCTCAGACATCTGCTTGTGGGAGGACCCTCAGGCATCTGTATGTAGCAGGACCCTCAGGCATCTGTATGTGGCAGGATCCTCAGGCATCTGTTTGTGGCAGGACCCTCAGGCATCTGTTTGTAGCAGGACCCTCAGACATCTGTTTGTGGCAGGATCCTCAGACATCTGCTTGTGGCAGGACTCTCAGGCATATGTATGTAGCAGGAGCCTTTAGACATCTGTTTGTGGCAGGATCCTCAGACATCTGTTTGTGGCAGGACCCTCAGGTGTCTGTTTGTGGCAGGACCCTCAGACATCTGTTATGTGGCAGGATCCTCAGGCATTGTTTGTGGCGGACCCTCAGACATTGTTTGTGGCAGGATCCTCAGGCTCTGTTTGTGGCAGGGGCCCTCAGACATCTGGGTGTAGCGGACCCTCAGACATCTGTTTGTTGCAGGACCCCGAGACATCTGTTTGTGGCAGGGACCCCCAGGCATCTGTTTGTAGCAGGATCCTCAGGCATCTGTTTGTAGCAGGATCCCCAGGCATCTGTTTGTAGCAGGACCCTCAGGCATTGTTGTAGCAGGACCTCAGACATCTGTTTGTGGCAGGATCTCAGGCATCTGTTTGTGGCAGGACCTCAGGCATTGTTTGTGGCAGGACCCTCAGGCATCTGTTTGTGGGAGGACCCTAGGGATCTGTTTGTGGCAGGATCCTAGCATCTGTTTGTGGCAGGACCCTCAGGCATCTGTTTGTGGCAGGACCCTCAAGCATCTGTTTGTAGGAGGACCCTCAGGCATCTGTTTGTGGCAGACCCCCAAGCATCTGTTTGTGGCAGGACCCTCAGGCATTTTGTTTGTGGCAGGACCCTCAAGCATCTGTTTGTGGCAGGACCTCAAGCATCCATCTGTAGCGGGACCCTTACATATTTGTCTGTAGCTGGACCCCTTAAACATCTGTAGCGGATCCTTAAAGCCTCTGTCTGTAGTGGATCCCTACAACATCTGTCTGTGGCGGGCCCCTTTAAACATCTGTCTGTGGCGTGACTAATTTAAACATCTGTCTGTAGCGGACCCTTAAACATCTGTCTGTGGCGTGACTATTAAGCACTCGTCTGTAGGATGATATTAAGCATCTGTCTGTAGCGTGACTATTAAGCATCTGTCTGTGGCGTGACTATCAAGCATCTGTCTGTAGTGTGACTATTTAAACATCTGTCTGTGGCGTGACTATTAAGCATCTGTCTGTAGTGTGATTATTAAGCATTGTCTGTAGCGGGACCTTAAGCATCTGTCTGTAGCGGACCCTTAAGCATCTGTCTGTGGGTGACTATCAAGCATCTGTCTGTAGCGTGATTATTAAGCATCTGTCTGTGGAGTGATATAAGCATCTTCTGTGGGTGGACTATCAAGCATCTGTCTGTGGTAGGACTCTTAAGCTTTTTTCAGTGGCGGGACTCTTAATCATCTGTCTGTAGCGAGACTTTAAACATCTGTCTGTGGCGTGACTATTAAGCATCTGTCTGCAGCAAGACTATTAAGCATACTTCTGGGTTCATTTGGGACCCTTTCATGATCTAGTCGGTCGCGGAAAACCCTCACAACCAAAAACGACATTCGAACTTTACGTTTTATTGATTACATAAAACGTGTTTGCTAAGAGCATACATAAACACTCGTCCATTTTAAAAATAAATAGATAAAAACAGACAAAAAACTCGAGGCGTCTCTGCTTTTCAGTTCCCAAATAGGAGAAAATCCTCCGGTATATGAAGCGGCATACTTCAATCAGGGTTCGGGTGTTCATTTACCATCAACAATACGGATAGGAGTGAGGAGGGATAGGAGAAAAGGAAAGGGAAGATGGAGTAGGAGACGAAGAGCGATTTTTTTACTCGCGTAGAGAAAGACTCAGATTCAAATTCCGACTTTGATGTATTATGAAGCCGAGCTTCATTCACGGGAGTATCATACACTATACAACCAAATGATAACGAGAACGAGAGAGATGTGAAGCAGTAAAACAGCATATCTAAATAGTATGTACTGAAAGACACCGAGGTTCACATTACAATGGAATATGCACGTTAACAAAACAAAAAGAAGAAAGAGAAGGAATACATGTAAGTGAGTGTATAAGCAGACAGGAGGTCATGATGAAGAAAACAAGAAAGGTTTCACAATCAAACATGAATAAGAGAGGTAAAGAAGAAGAAGAAGAAGAAGAAGAAGAAGAAGAAGAAGAAGAAGAAGAGAAGAAGAAGAAGACGGCGATGAAGATGACGACGATGCAGAAGAAGAAGAAGAAGAAGAAGAGGAGAAAGAGAAGACGACGACGACGACGACGACGACGACGACGAGAAGAAGAAGAAGAAGAAGAAGAAGAAGAAGAAGAAGAAGAAGAAGAAGAAGAAGAAGAAACAACAACAACAACAACAACAGCAATAACAACAACATAAATATAAACAAGCAAAGAGACAGTGAAAGAGGTATCAACATCAAACAGTCACAATTCGCAGAACGTCAAATGTCTGGAAACAAAGTCGAAAAAGAAGAGAGAAGAAGAAGGAAGAAGAAGAAGAAAAGGAGAAGAAGAAGAAGAAGAAGGAAGAAGATAAAGAAGAATAAGAAAAAGAAGAAGAAAAAGGAGAACAACAACAACAACATTAACAACAACAACAACAGCAACAACAACAATAACAACAACCAACCAACCGAACAAAATCAAACGCAGTCAATTTCGCATGTCATATGTCTGGAAACAATGAAGAAGAAGAAGAAGAAGAAGAAGAAGAAGAAGAAGAAGAAGAAGAGAAGAAGAAGAAAAGAAGAAGATAGATAGATATAGAGAGAGAGAGAGTGAGAGAGAGAGAGAGAGAGAGAGAGAGAGAGAGAGAGAGAGTGTGTGTGTGTGTGTGTGTGTGTGTGGTGTGTGTGTGTGTGTGTGTGTGTGTGTGTGTGTGAGGAGAGAGAGAGAGAGAGAAGAGAGAGAGAGAGAGAGAGAGAGAGAGAGAGAGAGACGAAGACAGACAGACAGACAGACAGACAGACAGACAGACAGAGGTCTCCCATCGCCTATCTAGCTCCACATTCCACTGCCTATTCTCACACTTCTTTTCCAGACTTTGAAGATGGCAGAGGTGCTAGTCTTTCCTATTCTCACACTTCCTTTCCAGACTTTGAAGATGGCAGAGGTGCT
>CM031606.1:50412381-50417381 GCA_018398815.1 Conus ventricosus
ACATCACTGGCACGACACAGATACAAGTACCGGCACCGTCAAGAAATGTGGTTACGGTCCGTGAAGTGATTTATGCCGTGTTGGCGGTGTTTCGTCCGCGATGAATAGTAGCTTGAACTAATGTCAGGTAGGTGTGTGTGTTCACTTCCCGTGCTGCAGACTGCGTCCATGGCAGAACAGGTAAGTACTACACACACACACACACACACCACACACACACACACACACACACACACACACACACACACACACACACACACACACACACACACACACACACACACACACATGTATTCATTCTAATGCCATGCATTTTCGTTTCTACTTTTTATATATATGAATGTGTGGCAAATCATTAAGGGCAAGTTACGGGCTAGCTAAAGTTATTTTTCATTTATTTAAAGACTCGTTTTCCTGCCAAAGCCAGTGATGATCTGAACACATTTATTACTTTCTCTACTGTTATTTGTATGTCGTTGCTGCATAGCCGAAGTGAACAGGTATAGAAACAGGTCGAACGCAGAGCAGAATGGTAGCACACAAATGCACCCACGGCGTCATGGATTTTGTTCAAAGCAGAAACACGGTGCATAGCCACGAGTTTAATAAAGCCAAAAGAAAGCCAGAATAAACTGTCTGTAATAGCCAGCATAAACTGTCTGTAATAGCCAGAATAAACTCTGTATGCAGAAAACTGTCTGTAATAGCCAGAATAAACTGTCTGTAATAGCCAGAATAAACTGTCTGTAATAGCCAGAATAAACTGTCTGTAATAGCCAGCATAAACTGTCTGTAATAGCCAGAATAAACTGTCTGTAATAGCCCAGAATAAACTGTCTGTAATAGCCCAGAATAAACTGTCTGTAATAGCCAGAATAAACTGTCTGTAATAGCCAGAATAAACTGTCTGTAATAGCCCAGAATAAACTGTCTGTAATAGCCCAGAATAAACTGTCTGTAATAGCCAGAATAAACTGTCTGTAATAGCCTAGAATAAACTGTCTTTAATAGCCTCTTCCCGTATCAGATGGACTGAGGAATATACAGACCGTGTCGTGGGATCAAGTTGTACTCTGAATTTGAGTGTTCTGTAGATGACAATTTCGCCAAATATTATTGGTAAGCAGATGACGGAATTCACGGCAACAATGACAGCAAACCATCGGAATTCTTGGTTAGGATCGTACCTATCATACAGTGCCATGCGGCATAACCCAGGCTGCCCGGTAAGTCCCAGTGTGACACACCTGGATGAAAAGGCACTGATGATAAACACGACTCGGCAAACCAGCTGCCGTAAGTCCCAGTGCACACGAGAAAAGTCACTGTGATTCAAACACGACCCAACACACCATACTGCAATGCAATCAGAGACATCTTCTGTCACTTCAAACACGACCCAACACACCATACTGCAATACAATCAGAGACATCTTCTGTGACTTCAAACACGACCCAACACACCATACTGCAATACAATCAGAGACATCTTCTGTCACTTCAAACACGACCCAACACACCATACTGCAATACAATCAGAGACATCTTCTGTCACTTCAAACACGACCCAACACACCATACTGCAATGCAATCAGAGACATCTTCTGTGACTTCTGTGTGCCTTTATCATAGCAAATTACAATGATGCGGTCCATAGTAATGAAGACAGGTGTAAAAACTGATGTCTCGCAAGACAAATGAGAAAGGAACCCAGCCATCTCACAGTATACACGCTTGGTCCAGATCTTTCCAAACTGGACACAGCTAACAGTGAATAATTAATTAGCTGTAATAACAACGCCGACATGATATCCTGCACTAGACTTTGCGATCATTAGGTTAGCAATCATTATCAAATAACTTCCGCAAACACCCTTATTTACAAATACGCTTACGAAGCAGAGCAAGTTCCCTAAAATGGCACATACACTGACCACCCAGAAAAAAAAATCTGATCGGTTCGGATGCCATCAACTTTGTACATAAAGTAACATCATGGAGTTAAACACTTTATCTTACCCGATCGCTGTGGAAGCGGGTTTTCATAGCAAAGTGTGTAATTTGACGATAAGATCCTTTCTAAATAGTCAGATCCGGAAAACAAATCCTAAGGGAAATCTTCAACTGGATTAAATCTGGCATTGATTTCAACTGGATAGGGCATATTTTTGAAACCTTCGGCTCCAATGACTTTAATGGCACAAAAAGAGAAATTGACATATGTCATTAAAGGCATGCATGCATATATACATACATATACACACATACATACGTACATACATACATGCATGCATACAAACATACATAGAAGCGTGACCAGGGAAAAGAGCATTTTGAAACAAATTCTAGTAGGTTAACGCTCTCTCTCTCTCTCTCTCTCTCTCTCTCTCTCTCTCTCTCTCTCTCTCTCCATGGCTGTCTTTTCTTTTTTTTCCCCCCAACCCGTCCTGTTCTTCTATCATTTAATAATAATTATAAAAAAAACAGGGAAAAAAAGGAATTTCTTAGCTATGTGCAGTAGATCCTTAGGGGGAAAAGCAGAGAAAAACCCCTTCTAAAAGAATACGAAGAGAGGGAATCGATAGGGTTTACCCACCAAAAAAAGGCTAGAGAAGAAAAAAAAAAAAAAGAGAAAAGGGAAGAAATCTACCTTTCCCAACTCCACTTCCTCCACAAACTCTCAATCACCCAAGACCCTGTGACGTCACTGTTGCCATGGGAAATGTGACCCGAGGCCTCGGCCTGCATGAATGCTGATGACGGCTGTCAGACAGCGCATTTAGATACCAGAGCGTGCTTCGTGTGGCAACCACGTCTCCGATCCAGCCCTCGGTGTTCAGAGCAAATGCGCGTTTGACCGGGCAGGGGGATCTTCTTATGAGAGTGATTTTTGTGCAGTGCAAACACAAATGATTACTGCAGAGTACCAAAAAGATATTGAGGGTGGGTGGATTTAGCCTACAGTGAAAAAAGCCCAAAACAGCATCAGTGCTTTAAAGAAATGAAGTGAAAATAGGATTGTTGCGTTAAAGTACTGATTTCTTTAGTATTGGACGCTTGGTGTACTGTCTCCTTTACCGTGTGCAACCACTGTAACGGTTTTTGATTCCTCCCGAATTGTTAATACTTTAAGTGCTGTTGTACATTGTAAAAATCTATTCATTTGATGCATGGAAAGCATTTTTGCTATTTGCAAAAATTTCTGGTTTGTGGGTTATTGTTTTAGTAGAATCATATACAGCCACATCCACGTTCGATTCTTTATAGAATGAAGTCGATATTGAACAATGAAAAAGAATATGGTTCACTGATAGAAGGCTTGAAGAATCGCATGTTACATTTTTGGGAAAATTTGGTTTTCCACGAATTCAGTCGAAGCTTGCATATTAAAGATGACAAATATCGTGGACATGATAAGATTTCATACTCCTCTGGAAGGTGTTCACTATTCACGCATTTTTCCAAAAACGAATTAATTTTTTGAACATCAAGTTTTAAATCATTCTCAGGTGTTTTTCTTAACGTACCATCTCTAGCTAATTTATCTGCTGTTTCATTACCAGATATGCCACAGTGTGCTGAAATCCCGGAAAAGAAATCCCAGTTCCCTTCAAATTGGAAGCAAAAACATGTACAACTTAGAGAAAACTTTTCACGCACTTCGGTGTACAGAATCAATATAAAAAATGCCTGGTGTTTAAATGAATCACAATGACATTATATTATACTGTTCTGCCGTTTAAACGACTTGTACAGATACATGTGGTAAGTCTGAAAGTAGACAAGCGTTGTACATTTTCCGTCTACATTCCAGAGTCCTGTCTTCAACAGGGGCAATCCTACTCACCACAACTTTGGTCTGTGGAAGTTGACTTTTGATCTGTTGAACAACACTGATCAGCTTCTTTGATGCCACTCTTGGATCTGTACCTTTGATATAGTTGATACCAGAGTGAAGAACAACGCAGTCATAATAGTCATGCAGCTGGTAGAGCGCTGGACTCGTGATCCTGGGGTTGCGGGTTTGAATTTCGGTACAGGGGGATTTTTCCCTCGGAGGTAACATTGGTTCTGACTCCATTCCCTATACAGTCCTTCGAATGACACTATGAACCGCGGTTCCGTGTGTGAACGCACACACAACATCTTGCACACACGTAAAATCCCATCACCAACTTTCAGAAGAGAAGGCCAGTTTGGCCGTTGGTATGGATGACACGTTACACATAGCATGCACCTTCCCGAAGATGGAGTATAGCTGCTTTAAGGCGGGAAAAAAAACGGCCATACACACAAAACTCCACCGCCTGTCTATACAGGCAGTGTCCGCAGGAGTATCAGCCTGCACACGCAGAAAGAAAGAAAAAAAAATATGCAGTGTCATTTTCAAGCTGTTCTTTACATTCTGATATCTTGTATGCCTTCTTAGATGAGATGCAAAGGCCATAGAAATCTCCCAAACACCGAGCGTCAATCCTGGACATTGTAGAATCATGGAGATAAAGAATTTTTGGTAGCTTTTCTGAACGTCATTTAAGATTTGTTTAGATTTCCGCCTGCAGTCGTCTCGCTTTGCAACTAGATGAGAATTGGAGTCAGCTGAATTGACGTCATTTCTGAGCTTGGAAGATTTCTTTTCCTGCAGAAGAACTAGGCCTACCAACGGTCTCCCTCCCGCACTCCTTAAAAAAATTCACTACTGACGTAGTCACCATTGCGTCAGGACAATAAACGAAAAATAATCAGAACAAAAAAAGATAACGGAAAAAAAAGAAAGATCAACACCGTTAGCAACGGTATCAATATTCATTTCCCCACCTAAATTGTTGTTCCTTCTATGATTACAGAAATGTAAAATATGTCGGGGTAATGTGTGTGTGTATGTGTGTGTGTGTGTGTGTGTGTGTGTGTGTGTGTGTGTGTGTACGAGCGTGCGTACATACGTGAGTGTGTGAGTGTAACAACGTAAGAGGACATGAAACCTGTGGCCCGGAGGAACA
>CM031606.1:50422381-50424528 GCA_018398815.1 Conus ventricosus
CTGGGAGGTCATCAAGTGACGACAGGTGTGGTCATCAAAGTGATGACAGTGTGGTCATCAAGTGATGACAGGTGTGGTCATCAAAGTGATGACAGGTGTGGTCATCAAAGTGATGACAGGTGTGGCCATCAAAGTGATGACAAGTGTGGTCATCAAAGTGATGATGACAGGTGTGGTCATCAAAGTGATGACAAGTGTGGCCATCAAAGTGATTACAGGTGTGGTCATCAAAGTGATGACAGGTGTGGTCATCAAAGTGATGATGACATGTGTGGTCATCAAAGTGATGACAGGTGTGGTCATCAAAGTGATGACAGGTGTGGTCATCAAAGTGATGACAGGTGTGGTCATCAAAGTGATGACAGGTGTGGTCATCAAAGTGATGATAGTATGGTCATCAAAGTGATGATGACAGTGTGGTCATCAAAGTGATGACAGGTTTGGTCATCAAAGTGATGATGACAAGTGTGGTCATCAAAGTGATGATGACAGGTGTGGTCATCAAAAGTGATGATGACAGGTGTGGTCATCAAAGTGATGACAGGCGTGGTCATCAAATTGATGATGACAGGTGTGGTCATCAAAGTGATGACAGGTGTGGTCATTAAAGTGATGATGACAGGTGTGGTCATCAAAGTGATGACAAGTGTGGTCATCAAAGTGATGATTACAGGTGTGGGCATCAAAGTGATGATTACAGGTGTGGTCATCAAAGTGATGACAGTGTGTCATCAAAGTGATGATGACAGGTGTGGTCATCAAAGTGATGATGACAGGTATGGTCATCAAAGTGATGATGACAGGTGTGGTCATCAAAGTGATGATAGGTATGGTCATGAAAGTGATGATGACAGGTGTGGTCATCAAAGTGATGATGACAGGTATGGTCATCAATGTGATGATAGGTATGGTCATCAAAGTGATGATGACAGGTGTGGTCATCAAAGTGATGATGACAGGTGTGGTCATCAAAGTGATGACAGGTGTGGTCATCAAAGTGATGATGACAGGTGTGGTCATCAAGTGATGATGACAGGTGTGTCATCAAAGTGATGACAATGTGGTCATCAAAGTGATGACAAGTGTGGTCATCAAAGTGATGACAGGTGTGGTCATCAAAGTGATGGCAGGTGTGGTCATCAAAGTGATGACAGGTGTGGTCATCAAAGTGATGGCAGGTGTGGTCATCAAAGTGATGACAGGTGTGGTCATCAAAGTGATGACAGTGTGGTCATCAAAGTGATGACAGGTGTGGTCATCAAAGTGATGATGACAGGTGTGGTCATCAAAGTGATGACAGGTATGGTCATCAAAGTGATGATGACAGGTGTGGTCATCAAAGTGATGACAGGTGTGGTCATCAAAGTGATGACAGGTGTGGTCATCAAAGTGATGACAGGTATGGTCATCAAAGTGATGATGACAGGTGTGGTCATCAAAGTGATGACAGGTATGGTCATCAAAGTGATGATGACAGGGGTGGTCATCAAAGTGATGACAGGTGTGGTCATCAAAGTGATGACAGGTGTGGTCATCAAAGTGGTGATGACAGTGTGGTCATCAAAGTGGGTGTGGTCATCAAAGGTGTTCACATGTAGGATCATCAGATGTATTCCGAACTGGTCTTCAAAGCTGTTCGCAGGTACGATCATCAAATGTGTTCACATTTGTGGTTTTCACATCTTTTGTAGATGTGGTTTTTGGATGTGTTTACAGGTGTGGCGATCAGATGTGTTCATCGGTGCTAATCAGCGGGCGTGTTAACAGATTGGATAATCAGGTGTGCTCGGTGTGGTCACCAGATGTGTTTACATGTTTGGTCAGCAGACGTGTTGAACACATGATTATCAGATGTGTTTACAGGTCTGTCATCATATGTGGTCACAGGTATGGTAATCAGATGTTTTGATAGGCGTGATCATCAAATGGGTTCATAAGTATGGTTACCATACACATCTAGATGTGTGGTCGTCGGATGTGATCAGGGTGTGGTCATTAGATGTGTTAACAAGTGTGGTCATCAGATTGTTCACTGGTGTGGTCATCAGAATTGCTTACAAATATGTCATAAACATGTTCACAAGCTGGTCATCAATGTGTGACAGGTGTCCCAATGTTCCACAAAAGCAGGTCAATAGACGTAACCA
>CM031606.1:50425528-50430528 GCA_018398815.1 Conus ventricosus
ATAAAAAAAAGTCAGTCATGCTCACTATAAGGTTCAGTAGGTACAGTTCGGGCCTTTCAAGGGAACTGACTGTCTTTTTCATCATGTGATGTCACCCTTGAGAGACGCCCTAACCCAACACGATCGCTTAAAACAGTCTGTCATTTGTTTGTTGTTTACAATTTTTCTTTACAGCTGATTGC
This sequence comes from Conus ventricosus, assembly GCA_018398815.1. Lineage (NCBI taxonomy): Eukaryota > Metazoa > Mollusca > Gastropoda > Neogastropoda > Conidae > Conus > Conus ventricosus. The sequence goes on from CM031606.1 coordinate 50,425,711, forward strand.
ACCCTCGTGATGCAATCGCCCGTAGGGTCTATGAATAGGAACGTCACATGGCTCGTTCGATTTTATCACCGAGCATCCTCGATCATGTGATTCGTCCTAAGGCGCTGTCTTGTTCCCTCCGCATTTTGCCTCCGCCGGATTTGGGGGGTGAAACCTGCCTCACCTTACTACTCATGCTTTCAGAAGACTCGGGGGAAATAGCAGAAATGTGTTGGGGGGCTACCGAGACCCTAATAAATACTAACAGCCACCATAAGAAGTTTGAAGTTCCTTATTCGTTGATTAACTGATTGACTGATTGATTTGATTATTCGTTTGTTTATTTCCTTATGGCAGCTCCTCCTAGGGTGCACGAGAAAAGCGTGAACACGTTCTCAGTCTTCAGTGGTGTCAATGATGTGTGTTTTGAGGGTGGCAGTGAGGATTATAAACAGCGAGGAAAAAGTGAGGAGTCGAGGGCATAAAAGGAATGATGTGTGTATGGATGAAAAACGCTTGCCTTATTTGCACCGGAAAGTCAATGGTTATTGTCAAAGATCGGCGATCATCACTTTATCTCTTATGTAACATCGTTCGATACGTTTGGCTGAAACTTTTGTTGATTAATACAACCTGCTTTTTTTCATAGCCATAAAATATTTTGCAAACCTGCTATAACAATTTACACATTAAGGAAGATCAGTGGAATAATCTGTCTCATAAAAAAGAGCTTTACAACATGTTAAAGCTGTTGATGTTGATTACAAAAATGTCATCATGCTTAGAATATCTAAAAGTCTATTCAAGTTGATTCAAGATGTTGTGTATGTGTGCACCTATGCACCTCTGGAAAGCCCACCATACTATTCGTATTTTGATGTTGATAATGGTATTCGTACACTTGAAGATATTCTTATAGATATTTGAATTTCCTAATATGTACATTCTTTTAAACAGAGACCGTGACGGCAGAACATCTAATGTTAGTCTGGATGTAGCTGTCAATAACACTGTATATAGGAATTGTTTGAAAAACGAATTGTTTGTGTTAAAAGGGAGTCTGAAGACAAGGTACTGAACAGGTACGGTTAGTGTTTGCTCAGCATGTGCACAGCTATAGAATTATGCATTGTAAACGGAGTATGCAATGGCGACTGTCAAGGTCGTTTCACATACGTCTCTGATACAGGTAATAATGTGAATTATTGTTTTTTGGGCCCGTCGATCTGTATGTTTGTATGATGTCATCATGTACTCTGTACGTACAAGAACGTATTGAGTTGGACCATCTGCCTTGGAACTCCTTGTCAATTTGGATCAAGGCGGTAACTTTCATATGCATCAAGGTCATGTCGATAAAAATGGTAAGTTTATTGAAAAGTTTGTTTGGCAGGAGCAGAGGGCTGGAATATTTCATGCTCTAATGAGCAGCGAAAACTCTCTCCTCTCTCTCTCTCTCTCTCTCTCTCTCTCTCTCTCTCTCTCTCTCTCTCTCTCTCTCTCTCTCTCTCTCTCTCTCTCTCTCTCTCTCTCTCTCTCTCTCTGTAGCCATGAACAGCGTCAACAACAAATACACAGACAAACAAAGAAACTAAACCCTGTCAAATATTACAAAAACTAAAACAAAAATACTTTGGCAAACAATTTTTCAATTTTAAAGTCGCCTTCGTTTGAACTTGATCAGGTTGAGAAGTGCGCCATCTTAGCCATCCTTTCACCCACACAGTAATCATATCGTTTTCGACAGGTCTATCTGCTTCCGCTGAAAGATGGCATGCCTTTGCCTGTTACCTGCATGCGTTTGTTGTATATTCACATCCATACATACATACATACACATACCTCTCCTGTCTGTCTGTCTGTCTGTCTGTCTGTCTGTCTGTCTGTCTCTCTCTCTCTCTCTCTCTCTCTCTCCTCTCTCTCTCTCTCTGTGTGTGTGTGTGTGTGTGTGTTGTGTGTGTGTGTGTGTGTGTGTGTGTGTGTGTGTGTGGTGTGTGTGTGTGTGTGTGTGTGTGTAGTGAGTGTTGGAGGAGTTGGAGGCGGGGAAACAGACCATGGTAAGGGAAGTGAGTGGGGTATGAGAGCGGATACATTTGAGCAGCACAGAGGAGGGAGTTCTTTGGACATCTGAGTGTGCATGCATGTGAGGTATGTTTTCCACGAAACGTGCAAACCTTGAAATTTGAATGGCCTTAAACTTTGTGTATTCAGTTGTGTATGTAGGTTGATAATTTTCTTATATTATTTCTGTCATTTTGAAAGCGTCACGCGATATGGCAGCTGTTCTGCATATGGTAGTATGTTCGTTATGGTTCAACGACGTGTGTGTGTGTGTGTGTGTGTGTGTGTGTGTGTGGGTGTGTTTTGGTGTGTGTGTGTGGTGTGTGGGGTGTGTAAGGGGATATACAAATCTGCCTATTGTCCTTACAATGGAAATGTTCATATTTGCTCCGTAGTTGCGTTTGATGTCGCGCGCTTCATTTTCTACGTAAAAAAGCCCTCTCAGCCTGTTGTCATGGCAACTGACATTTAAAATTTTGATTTGCGTGAACTACGACAACTGCAGAGAGAAGGGCCTAATGGCGTGACGGACTATGCCTTTAAGGTGAAAACGGACTTGAGGTTCCAGAAGCAGACTGACCTTGCGTGGATCTTCTCTTTGCCCATGGACACAAAGCTCTAGGGATAAAGGGTAGGCAAACAGAGAGACTGGAGACAGCAGTAACACAAAGAAGAAGGACAGGAATACTATTGTCATATTCTCCCAGCATTGTATGTGTAAATGTCATGTTTTGGCCACTTCGGTAATAATGATGCTATGGCATTCCATTCTGATCAGATACTTCTTTACATGAGTACACAATGTTGCCTTTCGTTGTATACACTGTTGTCAGCAGGGCCCAAGAGATTCCGAGACCCACACGGTTGGTCAGGAAAATAGGCATTACTGCCACAAATACATCCACTGGGTGTATGTCACTTAAAATATAACCATGGTTTCAGTCTTTCTATTTGTGCCCATAACACACTCCGCTCTGGGTAGAAGCCAACAGGGGATGGACATCTCTCCAACGCTTCTGGTGGAAATAGAACCATGGACACCCAGTCAGCAAGTCGGTGATGCTAATCGCGGCACCACCATAAATGATGGAGGCAGCATAGCTTACCTGAAGCAAGAATTCCCAAGCAAACATCTGCCGCAGTACGAGGTTATTCTCAGCCTGTTGTAAAGTAGATTATATGTTTGTGGCTCAACATATGGCTGTGTTGGTCCCTTAGCTCATTTCAAAGAACTGGGGGATTCCTACGCGTGTTTTTACGCTGGTAATTGCAAGCAGTTGTGTGGAGAAAATCCCCTCTCCCCCGTCCCACCACCCCGTGCAGTATAACCTACCATCCTCTCCAAGCATCGGTTCCACTTACTGCGTCCCACTTTCCCGTACAGTATACCTATCGTCGTCTCCAAGCATCGGATTCCACTTACTGCGCATGCGTCCCACTTGCCCGAGAAGAGAGTAAAGTTTGTAAGCATTTTGTAAAAATCAATAAATGACATGTTAATGTTTCCTTTTACCGCGAGACTGTGTGTTTCATCGACATGTATTTATTTTTTTAAATGTAGGTCTAAACTTTTCGTTTCTGGCTAAATGGTTTTACGTCAACAGAGTTTTGTACGCTTGTAGTCAGTATCTTTTAGATGCCGATAAATTACTCTCTCTCTCTCTCTCTCTCTCTCTCTCTCTCTCTCTCTCTCTCTCTCCTCTCTCTCTCTCTCTCTCTCTCTCTCTCCCCTCCCTCCCCCCCCCTCTCTCTCTCTCTGTCCTGTTGTTCAGCTTAAATAGCACACTCTTGCGTTCATTGCAACCAAAGTAGGTAGCCTCACTGAGTCTGGAAAAGGAATAGAGGGGTAGGTTGGAATCTAGGTTAACTGCACTCTTGAGAGAGAGAGAAGAGAAGAGAGAAGAGAGAGAAGAGAGAGAGAGAGAGAAGAGAGAGAGAGAGAGAGAGAGTCTTAAGTTTGGCTAGAAATAACATGCAGGCACTCGTTAATGCACATATCTGAGAATGTCGGCAGACCTTGACCCTGTGAGTGAACACACTAAAAAGACCCGACCAGCCGCACCTTGACCCTGTGAGTGATCAAACTAAAAAGGACCCGACCAGCCGCACCTTGACCCTGTGAGTGATCAAACTAAAAAGGACCCGACCTGCCGCACCTTCATGCTACTGCACACCTCCGAGGATAAGGAGCTGTGGAGGTCCCTGTCTGTCCAAGCGTCCGTCTTGACACCCCTGCAGTTATGGGATCAGGATGCTGCTGATGCAGTCACGTCTTCTCATATAGGATACTGAAGTCATTGCATGACGACATGCTGATCTGCATCCTTTGGGGCGGGAGCTCATATCCACTTGTTCAGAACCGCACACGAATTCATATTTAAGAAACTGTGTGTCAATGTACTCCACGTGGTGATATATGTCTAGCTTGCTTCCAGACGCGGTAACACCTTCTGCCAGTAACACTGCTCGGGCAATGCGCTTAGTGTAATCAGGTTAAAGGAAAGGGGGAGAATTGAAGAGGGGGAGAAGGAGACAAAGGTGGTGGCTGTGGTTGGGGAGGTGAATGGTTGAGATTATAAGTTTATGGGGCGGCGATGAGGGATCAGCGGAAAGAGGTGGGATATGATTTGACACTCGAAATAAGGTAATAATAAAAAAAAAACACACACAATACTTTCCACACAAAATAAGAGTTTTAAAGCATTTGTTTGTTGTTTGTTCATCAATTTATTCATTTAGTTGAAACGAAGTTAAAAAACAACCCATCAGTCTTTTGAA
>CM031606.1:50440528-50450528 GCA_018398815.1 Conus ventricosus
TGCAGTGGAGAGACAGCGAACTGGAACTTTGGAGAGATATGGCCAGGGTAAGGTGGGGTGGAGGGGAAGGGGGTGATTGTCTGGTGCTAGTGAGGAATTGGACAGAAATTAGGACGGAGAAGGTAGAGGGAAAGGGGGAAGAGGCTACAGGTTTAGGCTTTAGATTTATTCAATTTTCATTATTTAAAAGAAATTTGGACACTAGACACTAGACACTAGTCTCTCTTCTCTCTCTCTCTCTCTCTCTCTCTCTCTCTCTCTCTCTCTCTCTCTCTCTCCTCTCTCTCTCTCTCCTCTCCCATGCCTTCGATAGAGGTCCACCTGTCAGTCATTTCTCAAGTGAACAGACTTTTCAAAACCGTGTGCCAAGTGGCAATTGCCACATTTTCGCTCATATGATATAAATTAGATATGACCAGTGGCTGTATTTCGCTATGGGCAGTTCATGACAACAGAGGCTTTCTTGGCTTCTCAGACTCTAGAAATGATGGGTGGAAAAGTTTAGAGTGAAAGAAGTCATTTCAGAGACCGGTAATTTAGTAAGGTTTGGACATTGATAGCTGCGTGCACAGATCAGATCAAAAAAATAGTGTGACAACGGATTCAGCAACTGTCTCTGTCGCTCACATCTGCCGTCACCCCCTCTTTCCCCCAATGACCTAAGCTTCGTTTTTCACCAAAGCCCGTAGAATCTCCACCCCCCCCCCCCTCAACTCTCTCTTTTGTCACAACATGCCTAACACATATCACAGACCCGTCCATCACCAAAACCAACACTAGCCACGACGACAATGATGACAAAGACCGGGCATAACTGTCCTTTATGAAAACGAGTCAGGCTTTAGCCAGCAGACAGACAGAGAGGCGCGCGGGACATTCCATTACATCATGGCACACAGTCAGCTCAGTGCCAGCTGAGGCTTACACAACAGCCATTTCCGTAGCTAGAGCGCTGTGTTTGCAATTTCATTGCTTCTGAGCCCCCCGGCCAAAGGTCGCCTCTGGCAATGGACGGCCTGAACGACATCAGAGCGGCCTAGCGGACATAGGTTTTATGCATAGCTCTGCAGGGCCCGTGCAGCTCTGCCTCGTGATGTAACATGTGTTAGTGTCTGGATCAGGACCAGAGCTGGAGGCAGAGTTCCACCGCAGTGACGTGTGTGTGTGTGTCCACGTGATGGTGCCCATACACGCGCATACCTTTCTTCCTCATTTCCACCCTGTCCTCAAGCACAAGTCTATGTATAGAACACAAAACAGCAAAACAGCAATAACAACAGACGTGAGAGAGAGAGAGGTTGAGAAACAGAAGGTTAGGGAGAGAGACAGAAACAGACACAGAAATGAGACAAAGACAGGGACAGAACATTTGAAAAAGACAGAACCAGAAACAAGAAGAAGGACAAAGTGAACAAAGAGACAAGCAAGTCATAGAAGCAAATGGATAGACATGAACAAGGTGGGGAGCAATGTCATTAAAGACAGAAAATGTTTCAACAATTCTCTCATCCCACACGCTATGACGGTGCCGGCCATCTTCTCCAGCATGTCACCAAGCATAATTCCTCACCTGTCACACCCTTTGGTATCTCTCTATGGAATGTATTACTCTCCCTTTCTCCCCTCTCACCATCTTCTCTCTCTTTTCACACAAAACCACAACGTGTTTAAAAATACCAGACATTATCCATAATTCCTCACCTGTCACAACCTTTGGTATCTTTCTATGGATCATCAACTCTCCCTTTCTCCCCTCTCACCATCTTCGCTCTCTTTTCCACACATAACCACAACGTGTTTAAAAACACCAGACATTATCCACAGTCCTAATGGGTCGTATCAGAGACAATCTGGGCCAACAAGCAAATAGACAACTGGTAGGTCTTGCATTTTTGTCAGATCATGAAACATAGGTTAGTCTGTAGCAGTCGATGCTAATGCAACAGCCAGTTCATCGACTGGAGTGCTAAATCTTCAGTTAGATTGATCCTGTGCCTCTAACGTGAGGATATCACCTAACACAGCTCCTGCTGAACGTATAAAGTTTGACATCGTGAACTGGATGCGTGTGGATCAGATTTAGTGGAGGGGATGAGAGAAGGAAGCAGAATGAATGTGGTGTGGCATGAGGCATACTGGGGAGAAGGTTGAAACAGAAGTGGTGGAGACAAACATATCTGCTGAATCTAACAGGAGTCGGATAAATTTTAGAGAAAAAATACTTTGAAAGAAGATTCATTTTGGTCAGGTGCATTTGACTTACTTCTATACTATTGCTCACACACACACCCACACACCACACACACACACACACACACACACCAACACCACACACCACACACACACACACACACACAACACACACGCGCGCGCGCGCGCATACACGCGCGCGCGCAGACTACACATATGAGAGACACGTGCACGTGTACAAATGCACGTACCCACATCCCACATAAATCACATCACTCACTCTCACTCACACCCACACACATCTGTAATAAACCATTGACTGCCCACTATCACCTTTTCCACGAATCACCATTACGTGATTGCATCCTCCTACCTTCAAAGCAACCATTGCTATAAGATATCAATGCCAGTGGCAAACAAAACAAACAACCAGACTAACACTCCAAATATGTAAGGCAGTTCTGACTGGGCCAACAAAGGCAGGGGCTGACAAACAGCATTTTCCAGTAAATCAAGAAGCATAGACCACATGGTACATAATATTTATGCAGCTAGCCATTTCTTACAGTGGAGTGTTAAATGTGGATATGGATGGCCCTTAGAGAGAGAGAGAGAGAGAGAGAGAGAGAGAAGAGAGAGAGAGAGAGAGAGAGAGAGAGAGAGAGAGAGAGAGAGAGAGAGAGAGAGAGAGAGAGGTGTCATTATCACTTTTATTACTATTATTGTCAGTACCAGTATTCTTATTCTTATTAATATCATCATTATTTTTATCATTACCATTATTATTAATCATTAATCATATTACATCAACAATAAAAACAACTACAACTGCGATAATAATAGTAATAATAATTATAATAACAATAATGATAATAATAATGATAATAATAATAATAATAAAAGAAGAAAAAGAAGAAGGAGAGGAAGCCAAGATGTCTCGTCATTATACTTTTTCCAAATGTTGCCTATACAGCTATTCACCGTGTAGGTTTTTTTTGTGATAGAGAAAACACGTTTGAAAGAGAGAGAGAGAGAGAGAGAGAGGAGAGAGGAGAAGAGAGAGAGAGAGAGAGAGGAGAGAGAGAGAGTCCTATGCAGTGACAACATAAAATCATTCAATGAAACCATAGGGAGTAGATGAAAACAGAAAGAAAACAAAGATGAAAAAACAACATGAGGGTGGGAGAAGAAACAAAGACGGACAGACATACAGGCAGACACACACACAAACACACACACAAACACATGCACGAAGAAAGAAGAAAAAGAAAAAAGAAGAAAGAAAGAAAGAAAGAAAAGAAAGAAAGAAAGAGAAAAGCAAAGAAGGGAAGAAGAACAAAGACGAAGAGAAAGTAGAAGGGAGGAGGAGGAAAGTGGAGGTGGAAGAGGGAAGCCGCTGCAGTAGCAGTAACAGCAGCGGGAAGAAGAAGAAGAAGAAGAAGAGAAGGAGAAGAAGAAGAAGAAGAAGAAGAAGAAGAAGAAGAACAACAACAACAACAACAACAAAGACAATGACAAAAAGAAAACAAAACAATAAGAAAAACACAATATAAACGACAAAGAAAAGAAATCATTACAACTTTTTAAGAGGATGAGGTGGACGTAAATTCTGCCTGTATTAACGGGACTATGAAAACAAGAATGACTATGGCAGCAAGAGTGACAAAAACAACATCGACTTTACTACACAATATCAGGAAAGAAAAGCAATTGAAACAAATAACAGGAAGAAAGCAACTAGGTAAATTACAAACAAAATCCCAAACGAGTAACCTAGAACAGAGAAATTCTTTCGGTCAAATACACTAGAAAGCTAGTGCCGTCTACTTCCCGGAATGAAGGATATCTAATCTTGCCTTCAAATCGTTTGACCTTCACCTTTTATTCCCCCCCCCCTGTCTACGCGTTTCTCTATGCAAATCGGCCTACGTTCTTCCTCTCTTCTCAGAAAATGTCGACGGCTGCGTGAGTTTTGCGTGACTTGTGTGATTAAGAAAAAGAGTGGTGATGGTACACGTTCAAAATCGTGCGTGCGTGCGTGCGTGTGTGTGTGTGCGTGCGTGCGTGCGTGTGTGTGTGTGAGGGTAAGGGGTGGAGCATTGCCCACTGTGCAGTGGAGCATCAGAACATTGATGACATGGAGTCAGCCATATGCTATCATGGCCGCCTACATTTCATGTGCCATTAGCGAGCAACACAAAAGCTCCAGAGTAGCTGTGTTATTGACATTGTCAAGTCTCCTCTACGTGTGGACAGAAATAGCCATCAAAGTTCATTGAGAGAGAGAGAGAGAGAGAGAGAGAGAAGAGAGAGAGAGAGAGAGAGAGTCGAGTCCGAGTGTTTATTGTACATCAGCCATAGGCCATAATACAAACACAAAAAGAGGGGTGGCGGGGAGATGGAAAAGGAGAATGGAGGCGTGGGGGACAGGGGTGATCAAAAATCAAAAATCAAGCAACAAAATACTTGCTCCATAAGTAACAAAATATACACACAACTCATTAATTATCGTTTACGTGGTCAACTTCAAGAAACTGTTTTCGCATATTAATAGCATGGAAAATATACTTGGTTAGGTATTGACAATCTGTCCTTCTCACTGCTCGGAGTAACGACTGCAAAGGCAATTGCTGAGATTTGTTGTAAGAACTTCTTTCTGAGATCAGTGTATAAAGGACATTCAAATATGAAGTGATTTTCATCCTCAATTTTTGAAGCACATACACACAGTTTCGGTCAGATGGACAGTTGCTAAATCTATGCAAATTATTATTTAGAGGAAGTGTCCGAATCGAATTTGTGACGTAGCTACTCTAAAACAATACGTGTCCAAAAACGAAATGTATTTTTCTTTTTCGAAGATAGTTTTGAAAGACCTGCATGATTCATACCTGTCCTTATCTCGAATAGTACCCGACCATTCTTGAATGAACATATCAATGAGTCTTTGTCTAAATACTTTTACAAATGCACTGGCGTTACCAACCGACTGGCAAAGCCATACATAAGAGAATCCTGTTTCACATAAAATGTGTCTTATCTTACTCACCCAATAGTCTTTTCCCTCCGTATCTAAAGAAAGAAGCATTCTGTAAGCTTGTTGGAATTCTGTGTTGTTCCATATCCAATAGTGTATCCAGTATCTGACACAGTTAACTTTGGAAGTAACAAATATAGGATATCTACCTAAGTCTCCATATACCATCTTGTTTGGTGTTCGACTAGGGACCCTAAAATCTTTTACAAGCCATTAGGTGGACCTTTTCTAAGCTATCGAGTCTCTGATATCCCATATTTCAGACGAATACAATAATATTGATCTTATTTTTGCATCAAATATCGTAAAATATGTTTTGGCAGTCATTTCCTTGTATTTGTTGAAAGCTCTATTCAGAAAGAAAACTGCTTTTTTCCCCTTGGTTGCTAAATGGTCTGTACCTTTTTTGTGACTCAGTTTTGTAGAAAATTGTAACCCAGATAGCAGTAACTGTTTACAACTTCTAGTTGTGCTCCATCATAAAACCATTGCTCGTGTTTTGCCAGAAAACCACCTTTTCTAAATACCATTACTTTTGTTTGTCTTTGTTTACATTAAGTGCCATATTGTCGCAGCATGATTTTAAAACAGTTCATTGATTTTGTAACCTATGGGTGTCGTTGAAATTAAAACCACATCGTCGGCAAAAGTAGAATAAACAGTTCCTATATATTTGGCATCAAGTGAACTCCTGTCTTCCCCTTTCAGACATGTACTCTGCTAACTGATTATGAAAATGAAAATAAGGTAGGGTTAATACCAACCTTGTCGGACACCAATTGGACATTGAAAAAACTCAGAATAATCAAAGTTAGCTCTGACACACGATAACAGGGAAGAATACATAACATGTAACGAACTAAAAAACTTTCCTTGATACCTTGATTCCTCAAACATTCAAGAAGCTTGTCGTGGCGCACAGAATCAAAGGCCTTTTGAAAGTCAACATAAGCAACATATAATTTTTGGCCTTTTTTGCTCATACACTTCTGAACAATAGAGTGAAGATTGAAAATCTGATCCACAGTAGAGTAATTCTTACGAAATCCCGCTTGACTCTCTGAAATCATTTTATTTCTTCCAACCATTTGTATAACCTTGCATTTAAAATTGAGGAATAACATTTACTGATTGCACTAATAAGTTGAAACACCTCTATAATTGTTTGTTGGTTTCTATCTCCTTTTTTATGAATGGGTATTATGATTGCTTTAGCCATTCTTTTGGATACACACCTTTACTAAACAAGACATTGAACAATTCAACAAGGAACTTGGTGACGTTATGAGCTCCTGCTTTCAACATCTCGGCGGACACACATCAATCCCACATGATTTACCTGGCTTCAGTTAGTGATGGCTCTCTCTACTTCATCCTTCCTGATATCCTCATTAAGAATATGGTCAAAATCCTCTGTGATATCTAGCTCGGTAACATAGCTTTCATAAGCCTCAGTTTCATGACTTTTAAACACATTTTTAAGTGACTACACCATTCATTAATATTAATGTTATCACTGTTAATATTTCTTTGTACTCCGTGGCCATGTTTCTTAACTCTTTCCAAAACACGGAGGAATTCTTAATGTTGTTTTCAAGCTGTTCAGTCTTTTTGCGCTTAAAAGCTCTTGCCTTTCTTTTTAGCATGTGTTTGTATTTCTTTCTTGATCGTAATATTCCTTCCTTTCTTCTTTTTTCCGAGTTGATCTAAATATCTTGAGCTTTAGACGAGTTTCCTTTTTAGCTTGAGTTACATTCTTCATCAAACCATCTATTGTCCTTCACTTTCTTGTGAATATAGCATTTTTTATGCATACAGTAATTGCAGATTTCAAACACTCTACAAAAGTAGCGAGAGCATTATCTACATTATATTCTATTTCATCTATTGCCTCTTGTAATTTTCTTTGAGTTTGACAACTATTTAGCTCTTTTTATATTCATGTTCTTTATCATTTTCCCACACGTATTTATCAAAGAATTTAACTGTATTTCTGTTTCCTTGTGCTCACATCAGTTTCAATTGAGGAATCATCGATGTTAACGTTCAGTGTAACAGGAAGTGGTCTGATTCGATCACATTTTCAACAGAAAGCGAACATTTACATTCAGACACAAACATGTCACACGACATGATGAAATAATCTACCACACTGGCTCCGGAGCTAGAGATATAAGTGAAACTATTATCAAAATAACCTTCAGATAATCCATTAATAATAATACAATCATATACATTGCACATGTCAATCAATTGTTCTCCAACGTGTTAACAACATCATCTTGCGACTTTCTTGCAAACTCAGAGGTACGCTTACAGACATATTCTTCGAATTCACTTGCTGATTGGGAGTAATTCTGACAACAGTTCTGGAATTCAAGTCACCATTCAGTAAAAACAAGAAATCATCGAACTCACTGTGCAGGTATGACAGGATTCTTCCAAACATTCTATACCATTTCAGTTTGGGAGTTTGCCAAATGATGAATCTATCGGAGGAATGTAACTGGATATGTACATTATATCTTTAGAAGTTCCAAAAAGTGATTGTTTATTTTTAGCACAATCATGTTTTCAGTATTAAGGATTATTTTGCTCAACGTAGGTCTCGTATCTTTTATGAACCAATACCATTACACCACCGGAGAGTACCTACCATGATGGATAATTTCTTTGCCTTTGACACAAATATACAGTATATCACTCAAGATGTTTGATTCAAAATTAGTACTCACGAACGTTTCTGTCAAGCAAACATAAATCATGAGAAAGAATTAATTTAGTAATATCTGGGTTTTCTAGCTTTGGTAGCAAGCCATTAATGTTGTAGTTAAGAAAATTTCACGTTCTTTGACGAATCAGTGGAACCGAAGAAGAACAAAGAAAGCTACTATTCTTACACATTTCAACGGAGTTTCTGTTTTCATTGAAGGCCCGGTGAATCCCTATTTGTTGTTCGAACGGGCTTTTCGAGTCACTGAACGCCCCCTTCTGGACTGTGTGTTGTTCGACTGTCGTTGGACTGAACACGTCTGAACGAGTCTATGATGTTACTCTGATTCGGAGAGTGGCCTTTGGAACGGGTCTGTTTTGAACGAAGATTTTTTGATGCAGGGCTGGCGTTTGAAATCCGAGCTCGGCTACCTATCCTTCTTGTTAAGTTTGTTTGCCGGATGTTGGAAGGGGTGATGAAGTCTCAACAGACACTTGAGGGGAAGGGACGCCAAATCTCGGCGGACACTTTGGAGGCATGGATGCAGCTCTGAAGGGACGCTTGAGAGGGAGGGGTGCCGGTCTCAGCAGACACCTGGGAGGAGAGGGTTGCAAGTCTCAGTGGGAACTTGCGAGGAAGGGGCGCTGGTCTCAGCAGACACCTGGGAGGAGAGGGTGCAAGTCACAGTGGGAATTGCGAGGAAGGGGCGCAGGTCTCACTGGTTCTTGGATGGGAGGGGAGTAGGTACAGGCAGACATCTGGGTGTCAGGTGAGCAGGACTCTGCGGAAACTTGTCCGAAGTGGGTGAGGGTCGTAGAGGGCACCTGATGATTCCGAACGTCACTCTGCTCCCTGTGAGGACGATTATCGGTGGCCTTCACATCCTGCTCACTGGCGTCACCCCGTGCAGTCTGCCTATGTTCACTTGGCTCTAACTGGTTAGTCTTAACTGACGTGTCTTGCTTGGTTGATTGCTCTGTTTGACCCTTATCGTCTCCGTTTGTGCAGTCTGGCGATTCTGAAGAAGGATATTTGTTATCACAGCTGACAGGGATGTCCTCGTCCTCTTCGTCACTCGGGGAGTTGCTGTTTGTGTGCAGAACAGAGCTCCTTTGTAAGTCAAAGTAGGAGCATCAGAACATTGATGACATGGAGTCAGCCATATGCTATCATGGCCGCCTACATTTCATGTGCCATTAGCGAGCAACACAAAAGCTCCCAGAGTAGCTGTGTTATTGACATTGTCAAGTCTCTCTACGTGTGGACAGAAATAGCCATCAAAGTTCATTGAGAGAGAGAGAGAGAGAGAGAGAGAGAGGAGAAAAGAGAGAGAGAGAGAGAGAGAGAGGAGAGAAGAGAGTGAGTCCAAGTTTTGTGAGGCAACTTATGAAAGCTTTCGGATGTTCTAGGATATGGTTAAATCGATGTAGATGATAGTATTTAACGACTTTGCCCCCACTTTCCATACCCCAGTGTGTGTGTGTGTGTGTGTGTGTGTGTGTGTGTGTGTGTGTGTGTGTGTGTGTGTGTGTGTGTGTGTGTGTGTGTGTGTGTGTGTGTGTGTGCGTGCGTGCGTGCGTGTGTGTGTGTGTGTGTGTGTGTGTGTGTGTGTGTGTGTGTGTGTGTGTGTGTGTGTGTGTGTGTGCGCGCGCGTGCGTGCGTGCGTGCGTGCGTGAGCGAAACTCTGCGAAAAAAACGACAGGCAGATCTGCCTGTTTAATTGACTGTTTATCTCTGTCGTGTGCACGCAATACCGCGTGTGTATTTTACATTTTGCCCTCCAACTTTTTGCCCCTCTCTCTGTCTGTCTGTTTGTCCGTCTGACTGTCTGTCTGTCTCTCTGTAATTAACCATTTATGTTTGCACAGGATGATGCGATGAAAAGAATGGCGATTGTTTTCTCCTTCTGATGCTGTGTCCCTTGTTGTGACGAGAATATGGACGACATTGACAAGTACAGTACGTCGATGCTCTTGTCAAAACTGGACCGAAAGGGGTCGAAGAGACGATGACTGAGGGGGTGGGGGGTGGGGGTGGGGATAAAAACAAAACAAAACAAA
>CM031606.1:50484559-50489559 GCA_018398815.1 Conus ventricosus
GATTATTGACATGATCAGATCTCTCCAAGTGTGGGCAGCGGTGTCTATCGAAGTTCAGTGAGAGAGAGAGAGAGAGAGAGAGAGAGAGAGAGAGAGAGAGAGAGAGAGAGAGAGAGAGAAGAGAGAGAGAGAGAGAGAGAGAGAGAGAAAACAGACAGACAGACAGACAGAGACAGAGAGACAGAAAGAAATAGCGTGCGTGCGAGTGTGCGCGCACATGCCTCTGTGTGTGTGTGTGTGTGTGTGTGTGTGTGTGTGTGTGTGTGTGTGTCTGTGTGTTGTGTGTGTGGGTGTGTGTGTGTGTGTGTGTGTGTGTGTGTGTGTGCGTGCGTATGCGCCTGTGTGAGTGTGTTTATACCCAGCATTACACAGTATGTATGGAGACCAGCTTTTGAAAACAACCCATAGTTCTTTCTGCATTGCAATGGCTGGTATTCTTCGTTGCAAAGAAATCGAAATGATATTTTAGAGTAGAAGCATTCGCAGACACGATAACGACATATTGGGACAGTACACCGATCTTCTCGTTGGTTGTTCTGTTTTTCCTTTTTTATTTTCTATTCGTTTCCTATCTATTTATTCATCTATTCATTTTTCTATTTTTGTTACTAATCTATTCGTATATTTAGTTGCTTATTCATTCGTTCTTTCTTTCTCACTCTCTTTATCTATTTCTTTATGTTATTTATTTATTGCTGTCTCATGTTCTGTGTCCTTACAGCTGCACTGCTCCTACGCCGTTCATTTTTGCTTCACATGCATAGCCACATCTCGATTTGTCTCACAGCAGCCCGAGCATCAGCACTCTACAGGTACAGGTGATATCAGATCGTTCTGAGACAGCACGCTGGAGGAGACACTGCAATGTGGACTGAGTCTCTTGAGTGGTGTGCAGTGGTGCGTGTTCTGATCCACCGGCCACAGAGTAGCGGACTTTTTCACATATGTTATGTGATGAACTATGAGGATGACGGCGATGTAATTGATGGGCTCCAATCTGATCAGAGACAAGATGGCAACGCGATATTCTACGCTCCCCGTCATAACATACCCCCTGCGCCAACCAAGTCCGAGAGATACGAATACTTGTGGTGTTGGTCAGCAAATTTGAAACCACGTTTTTAGATACGCATCCGTCGAATGGGTTAGACTCAACTGCGTGGTGTCAGTCTTCCTGTTTGAACACATGACTCATTTAAATCCCGGTAGGAATTGGCCTGGCCGAAAAATCCTATAAACGCCTCTGACGGGAGTCGAACCCACAACTTAGCAGCCGCATGTCCAGTGTCCACGACACAACCCAATGCACCACTTTGGTACTGTCTATATGTCTGTATCTCTGTCTCTACTTCTGTCTCTGTCTCTTCTTTCTCCCTCCTCCTCCCTCCTCTCTCTCTCTCTCCTACTCTGTCTTTGTCTACATTGCTGTCTGTCTGTCTGTCTTCTTCTCTCTCTTTCTCTCCTTCTCTCCCCTTTGTTTGTCTGTCTGTCTGTCTGTCTTCTTGTCTCTCTTCCCCCCCACTCTCTCCCGTCCCAACTGCCCCCCCCCCTTCCCCCTCTCTGTCAACAAGAACCAGGAAATAAATGGAAAACGTACCACCACCACCACCCACCCCCCCTCTTGCACCTCCTCTCCCTGTCACCCTGCCAGAAAAGCCGTTCGGCGATCCCCGATGTCACTTTAATCTATTTAGCATATTCACGCCGAGTCTCCCAGGGCCGACACTCAGGGGCCAATTGGATTAACCTCCCGTTTCCATGACAACTGCAACCCACCCTCCCCCTGCCCCTTTCTCCTCCCCCAACGGTCCACGTTTCCCCTTCCCTCTCCACTCCCGCTCGTTTTTGCTCCATAACATTTCCCCGACCACTCTCCAGGTACGGACCTCGCAGAAGACCAGAAGAGAACAATAAAGAGAGACAGAGAGGTCAGAATTTAGAGGTGTGTTAGGTGTGGGTGATGATGGTGGTGGTGATGGTGAGGGATATGTTAGGTGTGGGTGATGGTGGTGATGGTGAGGGATGTGTGAGGTGTGGCTGATGATGTTGGTGGTGATGGTGAGGGATGTGTTAGGTGTGGGTGATGATGGTTGTGGTGATGGTGAGAGGTGTGTTAGGTGTGGGTGATGGTGGTGGTGGTGATGGTGAGGGATGTGTTAGGTGTGGGTGATGATGGTGATGGTGAGGGATGTGTGAGGTGTGGGTGATGATGGTGGTGGTGATGGTGAGGGATGTGTTAGGTGGGTGATGATGGTGATGGTGATGGTGAGGAATGTGTTAGGTGTGGGTGATGATGATGGTGGTGGTGATGGTGAGGGATGTGTTAAGTGTGGGTGATGATGTTGGTGATGATGGTGAGGGATGTGTGAGGTGTGGCTGATGATGTTGGTGGTGATGGTGAGGGATGTGTTAGGTGTAGGTGATGATGGTGGTGGTGATGGTGAGGGATGTGTTAGGTGTGGGGATGATGATGATGGTGAGGGATGTTTTAGGTGTGGGTGATGATAGTGGTGGTGATGGTGAGGGATGTGTTAGGTGTGGGTGATGATGGTGGTGGTGATGGTGAGGGATGTGTTAGGTGTGGGTGATGATGGTGATGGTGAGGGATGTGTGAGGTGTGGGTGATGATGGTGGTGGTGATGGTGAGGGATGTGTTAGGTGTGGGTGATGATGGTGGTGGTGAGGGTGAGAGACTGGTCAGTGGGCAAGAGACCTGGGGGGCGGTCCTGTAGAAAGGCAAAAACAAATAAAGACCAAAACAACCCCCCACCCTGTCGTGCAGATACGATTACACATTTTAGTAGTATGAGGACAGCTTTTCACATGCTTTGGAATCTGCTGATGTCATCAAGACCATGAGCATATACACTACAGGTCGGAAGACCTGGTTTCCGTTCAAGATAAAAGGGCAGACTGTAAATGTTCAGCATTGTCATTGAAACAGTTACAGGGAGATGTTTCTTCGAGTTGTTTGGTTTTTCTTTTTAAAAAAAAGGGCAGCAGATGTACCGGTTAAAGGATGATTTTTCTAACAGCTTGCTTGTCTGTAATCAGAACGTCTGACAGTTTCAGGTGATAAACAGATGGGAAAAAACAACAAAGTTTAAAGTTTAAGATATTTGCAACTCTTTTCAATTTTACACCGATGCATGCACACCTTGGAAACTACATTTTAAAAAAAAATCGAAGGAGGGATCCACTATTAGATATCAATTCACTCCAAAAATAGCTAATTCAAATGGAATTCGAATATTCTGAAAATATGTTAGACAATTGGCCATAAGATATGTTCAGTAGAACCCCATTCCTCATTATGTAACCTACATTGTAAAGTGATGATGAATATTTGTCTGTGCGGGAAAATACAACCAACTTGTTTTAACGTATTTCTGTCTGTCTGTCTGTCTGTGTGTGTCTGTCTGTCTGTCTGTCTGTCTATCTGTATTACATTTGCATATGCTAGTATGTTATTTAGGAATATCTCTCTCTCTCTCTCTCTCTCTCTCTCTCTCTCCGTCTCTCTCTCTCTCTCTCTCTCTCTCCCTACTATGCATCACATAAACTTGAAACTTTGCCCTCTCTCTGTCTCTCTCTCTCGGTATGTCTGTCAGTCTGTCTGTCTGTCTGTCTGTATGTCTGTATGTCTGTCTGTCTGTCTGTCTGTCTCTCTCTCAATCAAGGTTTAGCTGCATCGCGGTACTTACCCTGTGGTAATCCATTTGGCCGTGACAACATTCTTATTGATTGGCAGGATCTGAACGACATGAAACAAGCAATACGCAGCAAACTCATAGAACCCTCTTCAGAGATGTTCCTCAAGATTCGTTGACGTTTTTCTGTTCTTTTCTCTTTTTTCTTTTTTCTTTCGTTCTTAATTCCTTGTTTACATTTTGAATTTGCATGAATCAGTATTTCTTTTATGCTAGTCGAATGACGTTTCTTTGTTTCCCTCTTTCAGTTCGCAATTTTTCTCTGCTTTTTTTTCTTTTCTTAACTGGTTTATAACCTTCGTGCCTGCATGACCTGATAACTGTTGAAAACTGTCTCTCTGTCTGTCTCTCGTCTCTCATGTCTGTCTGTTCATCTGTCTGTGTGTGTTCGTTGTCTAGTCTGTTGTCTGTCTTCTTCTGTACTGTCTCCTCTTGGTTTTGCTGCTGTGGTCTTGACCTGTGTAATCTTTGGTGCACTTCTTGTCACAATCAGACATCACGACACGACAAAACAACAAACCACCACACACCATAGAACACCACTCACACACATACCTCAACTACCTACTCCATCACTCACACACACACTACAAGAACTAACCTTGTCTACATCATACAATAGCCACAAACAAATATCTTTCTTACAACACACAAACACAACAACAACTTTCACACACCTTCTCCAACACCCATATTATTATATATTATATAATTTTTATAATTTTAGTTATTCGTAAATGTATATTAAATTGTGTATGTCACATGGCACTCCTGCCGCACTACATCTTTGAACCAACCACATGTAGCTTACGATTTCACAACCTCCATCATCTACACTGTACCACATCAGCACCATCGTCACACATGCACTGCTGATCAGCACTTCAGATGTGGGATGTTCCCAAAACCCATTACTCACACACCGCACTTTACCACCACTCAACTCCGCTCACACCACATCATAACTACAAACACCACACACACACACACACACACCCACACCAGCCCCTAAAAAACTATAACAACACGTCGTGATCCTACTCACAGCGCACCTCTCCTCCCCACACACACACACACACACAACACACACACACACACACACACACACACACACAACACACACAACATATATATATATATATATATAATTGTATATATATATAAATAATCCTAGCATAAATAATTAACACACACATGGACACCACAGCACCACACACCATCGAACCACACACACACACACACACACACACACAACCACACACACACACACACACTTAATCCAAACCATCC
>CM031606.1:50509559-50514559 GCA_018398815.1 Conus ventricosus
CGACGAGAAAAAATGTTGTGTAGCTTACGGTCAGTGTTGAAGGAAACACATCGCTCCCTCAAACACAGCTTCACCCCTTTCTTTCTCTCTATCATTCCCTCCCCACCCTCCTCCTTCCAGCCATGAACTTAATCATTGATTATCATCGTTCAAGAAAAAAGAAAACCCCCAGCACTGTCAGAACAACGTATTGTCAGTTGCTCAGCGACGCCAACAGAAGTAATGATCAAAATTGCTGAATAGATTCAGTCGCCAGAAGACACCGCTGTAGCTGACGAACAGGCTGGATTCGACAAAAGCAGAGTTCATCAGACAGACATTTATCCTGCGTTACATTTGCAAAGAGCACTGATAGGAGCTCATCACGTCTTTGAGATTTGGGATTTCAAGATGGTTTTTACAGAGATGCGTAGAAGGCGCTAAGGGCACAATAAAGAAATTAAAATCGAGCAAAAGCTGATTCACATAACTAGCTAAAGTCCAAGCGACACGTGCAATGTCCATTCACACACTTGTTGAAAGAGATATTCCTGGAACACATCACGTCTGATGGATTTGAATGTCAGGTCAGCAGAGTTAACGCGGGAGGAAGACCAGTCACTGGTTTTCACTGTGCAGATGACATCAATGACCTGAAAGGCGACCAGAGATCGCTAAAGAACTTGCCACGCCCGCTAAAGACTGGATGAGACATTGACAGAATATGATACGGAGATCAGCACCGAGAAGACAGAGCTGATGGCCAGCCCGAAGGCCACTATCAATACTGATTTAACTGTCTGTTTACAGACGTTGGAAACTGTCCAACACTTCACTTCGATGGGATTTAACATTGGCAATGGGGGGTCCAAATCGAAATACTCTCAAGGGCAGCAAAGACACTCTCAGCGATGTAAAAGACCAGAACCTGCATGGAAAGACAATGACTTCTCCATGAAACACAAGATCAGACTCCTGCGTGCTCTGGCATATACCGTTTTCCTTCATGCATGCGATTATAGAATCGCACAGCAGGTCTGGAAAATTCAATCTACTGAATGAAATGTTAACACAAGATACTAGTCATCGGATCTTACTACCGACGAACAAGTCACATCAGGCAAGACATTAGACTTTACGAAGATCTGCTGACGTCGATTAAGAAAACTAGATTGGTATGACCATGTAACAAGATCCGATTGCTTGGCGTAAGTAATCTTCCAAGGAATTTTTGCGCGGGTGAGGAAAAGACGACATCAAAACCAGATGGACTTACAACTCAGAAGAAGGGACAGGGAAACATTTGCTGATTCCCCAACCTGGAAACACGGTCAACAGAACTGTCGGCATCTGATGAACTGTTCTCCAGTGTGACTCACAGTGCCTCCCGATGGAGTTAAGGAAGAACAGGAAGGATCTGTTCTCAATGCACGTGGAACAAATGAAATAAGTATCGCCGGAGTACTTCATACAAGTCAGCAACAATGCGTTACAGAAATCTCCATACTCACTATGCTTGACGTGCAGGCAAACACAATGAATACGTCCATGGCTCTACCCCCAAAACATATAACGCTCACAATGGCCTCCAGAATATCATTTTATTTCTGTAGAGGTAGCTGTACACTATACGTCCTTAACCAAAACGCTTTCATGTTCGCTAACCTTTAGAATGCGTATATAACCACTGAGAGTGAAGCAATTTGATCCTCCATGAAAGATGGCAGCTTATAAAGGGAGGGCACTCTGGACCAGAAATCTAATAGTAGGGCATTATTTCCCATCACACCCGTTGGTGAACGACCGAGTGGCCCTTGTGTGGCTCTTTGATACTCTGTTGGCTCTCTTTTCTTCTTGTCTGTTCATCTGTCTGTCTGTCTGTTCTGTCTGTCTGTCTGTCTGTCTGTCTGTCACTCTCTCTTTTTCTCTCTCTCTCTTATTTTTCTCTATTAGATATTTCTTTTCCATTCATTACTGTGCATGTATGCCAAGTTGTTTTCATATGTGTGTATATGTGCATGTTTCGTAGTTTAAAAGGCAAACTAATTAAATAGTTTTCTCACACACACACACACACACACACACACACACACACACACACACACACAACACACACACACACACTAATTAAATAGTTTTCTCTCTCTCACACACACACATACACACACACACACACACACACACACAACACACACACATACACACACACACACACACACACCCCACACACACACACACACACCACACACACACACACACACACACACACACACACACACACACACACACACACACACACACACACACACTGTTTTGAAGAAAATGTCAATGTTATCATGTACGGAAAGAAAAAAACGAATCCCCTACCGCTTTCGATAAATTAGCAAAGCAATCATCTCTAAAAAAAAAAAAAAAAAACATTAGCCAACAGACCGCTAAATTGCCAAACTACCGTTTCCAAAACGCCACTTTGTCAAGTCCCACGGCCCATGTTTAGTCTTGGCTTGGATGTTTCTTTTAATATTCATGAACGGTAGCGTGCATAATAGGGAGCCGAGCATATGAATGGGTGTGAAGTGGGACCGTTTTGATTCGCTTCAAGCTTTTTGCCCTTTCGAATGCAGATGAGTCCACAGAGAGAGAGAGGAGAGAGAGAGAGAGAGAGAGAGAGAGAGCAGAGAGAGGAGGAGAGAGAGGAGAGGAGAGAGAGAGAGAGAGAATGACAGAGACAGAGACAGAGCAGAGAGACACACAGAGAGAGAGAGAGAGAGAGAGAGAGAGAGAGAGGAGAGAGAGAGAGAGAGAGAGAGAGAGGTTATTTTATATTCTTGGAATGACGCAGTTTGTCTGGCAAGGGCACTCAAAATCAGAAATTCAGTAGCACTGGCATTATCTCCTGCCACACGCACTGCTGAATGTCTGAGTGACTCTTGTGTCGTCTCACCTCACTTCCATGGATGTGCCTGCCCATTAGTTGTCCAGTTACTCCCCATCTGATTGTCTGTGTGTCTGTCTGTCAGCCTGTCTGTCTGTCTGTCAGTCTCCCTCCTCCTTCCTCCCTCCCTCCACCCCCCCCTCTCTCTCCCTGTCTTTCCCTACCTCTGTCCCCATTTCTCTTTCTCGCTTTATCTTTCCCTCCTCCCAACCCTCTCTCTTTGCCTGCGTGCGTAAGTGTTTGTATGTGTGTATGTGTGCGTGTGTGCGTGTATGTGTATGTGTGTGTGCGTGTGTGCGTGGTGTGTGTGTGTGTGTGTGTGTGTGTGTGTGTGTGTGTGTGTGTGGTGTGTTGTGTGTGTGTGGTGAGAGAGAGAGAGAGAGAGAGAGAGAGAGAGAGAGAGAGAGAGATAGAGATAGAGTGTGTGTGTGTTTGTGTGTGAGTGTGTGTGTGTGTGTGTGTGTGTGTGTGTGTGTGTGTGTGTGTGTGTGTGTGTGTGTGTGTGTGTTGTGTGTGTGTGTGTGTGTGTGTGTGTGTGTGTGTGTTGTGTGTGTGTGTGTGTACGCGTGAGTGCATGCGTGCGTGCGTGTGTGCGTGCGTACGTACGCGCGCGCGCGCGTACTCGTCTTAAAATCAATGGTAGACAGAGCACTCATGGATAGGGAATCTAGAAGATCAAATTACCTCTTGTAGTCCAACGGAGCCTTTCCACAGCCAAAAATGACATCAGTGTGCAAACTTTTGCCGCTCACCTTATTACTAGGGCTCATCGTCGGCAACACTGTACCCCTTTATTGATGAAACTTCATTGGCTCACCGTTTTCGCAAGACTTCACCACAAGATAGCCTGCGTCTGTTATAGTACTGTCATGGGCACTGCACAAGATAGCCTGCGTCTGTTATAGTACAGTCATGGGCACTACACAAGATAGCCTACGTCTGTTATAGTACTGTCATGGGCACTGCACAAGATAGCCTACGTCTGTTATAGTACTGTCATGGGCACTGCACAAGATAGCCTGCGTCTGTTATAGTACTGTCATGGGCACTGCTCAAGATAGCCTACCTCAGTTTCGATGTCCTCTCCGCGTCTGTGGCCTTGGTTTGCTTCCGTCGGGGTCACCGGTATTGGCGAGTCCATGGGGGCTGTCGTTGGACGGACGTGGTGGCGTCCTCCGAGGGAGAGCTCACTCACGCCGGCTCCGCGACTAAGCAATTATTGTCGTCAGTAGGGGGCTTAGTAGGTGGTGTCCTGCGTATGTTAGACCAGAACAGGCGCCACTGAACACCACCGAAGTGACTCGGCAGCAGTGCAGTGTCTCCTCCGGTGGGTTGCCTCATGACGACTTGACATTGACTGCTCCCTGTGGATTGCTGGTGCCGGGGCTGCGGCGGGGGCTGACCGGGCTGTGGCTGTGGACGGGGTGTCGGAATGAGCGGCGTGGGTGCACTGCCTCTGAGGTAGCGCAGAGGTTGGGACAGCAAAAAAAAAAAAAAAAGATAGCCTACGTCTGTGTGTGTTTGTGTCATGGGCACTGCTCTCGCTTTTCTCTGATTGCTGGGTACACACCTCGTTCTCTCCACTCATTTCTGACTCAAGACTTAGTCGGCAATATCATTTCACACGTGAATCTCACGGGTTCTGCGCCTTTCCACCTATGGTCCCCTGTTCAGGAACTCCCCTCCATTCAGTATTCGACATCTAACTTCCTTTGCATTATTACAATAGCAAATGTCGAGGGACTAAATATTCTAAGTGTTTTCTAGTTCGTTTCTCGTCACCGTTTGTATGATTATGAGCTCTCTCTCTCTCTCTCTCTCTCTCTCTCTCTCTCTCTCTCTCTCTCTCTCTCTCTCTGTAAGTAAGTATGTGTGTGTGTGTGTGTGTGTGTGTGTGTGTGTGTGTGTGTGTGTGTTTGTGTTTGTGTGAGTGTGTGTGTGTGTAAGCGTGCGTTTGCTTGCTTGCATGTGTGTGTTTCAGTGAGAGAGAGAGAGAGAGAGAGAGAGAGAGAGAGAGAGAGAGAGAGAGAGAGAGAGAGAGCGAGCGAGGAGAGAGAGAGAGAGAGAGAGAGAGAGAGAGAGAGAG
>CM031606.1:50522059-50547059 GCA_018398815.1 Conus ventricosus
AAATTTATTGTAACGTGTCCCCAATTTCATTTGGGAATAAAACTGAAATTTTGTAGAAGCATCTTTTAAAACCGCTTCTCTTCGGGGAGGATTACTTTTTTTTTTCCATACGGCTTATTTCAATCTCTTTCCGATAATGTCATTGGCATAAGATTACATGAAAAGGGCCAGAGTTGAATCTTTTTAAAAAATTTTTTTGAGGGCTAAAATATAAAAAGGGGGCTTATGAATTAAATTTTTTATGTCCTTTTCAAAATTGGGTTCAAAGTCCCATTTGAGGTCAGGTTTTCGAACTATTTTTATTCATACGACCAACATTATTTGCTTCTAGATTGCGCGCTGTTCTATTTTAGGAAACTTTTTTTGTCCCCAACCTCTTTGCTTTATAATCGCCATCTTTAGTGTACTCAAAACCATACAAAGCGCCTACTCACCGTTTTTTCAAGTCCGCAACGTCTGCAAGGTCTTTTAATTCTAAAGTTAAACACCCACGGCGCTAATGTAACCCCTGTTTCTTCTGGCCCCCCCGACATTTTTAGAAACCATTATTTTTTTTCCAAAACAATGGCAGGTTATACTTTTTTACAACTTTCCCCCTTTGTCTTTGATTTTTAAATTAAATGATCCAACCCTCCCCAAATAATCTTTTAAACGTAAATTAGGGAATTTGTATAATTTCATAATCGCAATATGCACCCTTCCCTGAGGGAAGAGCTCTTAAAACAGTTGAGGGCCTTCCATCATTAATTTTCATCAGTGCTCACTCACCAAATGAAATAGAGAAAATGAATGTAATCAGATCGAGCGGATTTTCCCCCCTCATAATTTAGTTTTGTCTGGCTCGCAATAAAACATGAGTGGGAAATTGCTAGTTGTAAAGCCTAAATTTTCTAGCCTCTATCAAAAAGAAAGATTTTCTTCTTCTTCAACAAAAAGTTAACTTGTTTTTAGATTTCATTTTTAAGTTTGAAGAAATGTCAAATTTTACTCTTTGCTTCTTTTAGTGAGCAAAACCCAATAACCTCAGGTATTGAACTGGTCTTTTGGGGTCCCGCTCTGTTAACTTTTAGAACCTTATTTTTCCCCCTGGCTTCACTTATTTTAAACCCATACGATTTTTGAAAATTTCTGGCGCAACCATTTGGCCCGCATTCGTTATTAATAGCATTTCAAAAAAACGAAGGGGGGTCTTGGTTGTTATTTTACAAACATTTTTTTGAACAAATTAAAAATGAGGCATTCAAATATACTGATGAAATATTCTGTTGGGGCCCCACTACAATCTTAAAAATATGCAACGTACTCTTGACATTTCGTGACCCCGACTGCCTCTTTTCTAAAAAGGTGATACTCCATTAAACAGATACTTAACCCCCCTATTGAAAACGCCACACAAAAAAGCGTGGGGTTTTGTCATCCGATGCAGTTTTACAGAAAACCCTTAAACTTTGCTTGGTTTTTTTCGCATCAACTGGGTGTGGAGGGGTATGCGATCTTTAAATCACCCTGATCCTTTGGGGAGGGCAGTGACAGATTTCATTTTTTTTACACCTTCAAATATTTTAATGAATGCAGCACCATTTACCCAAAAGACAAACCTTTTTTTCCTTTGAAAAAATGACATGAAGGCTTTTTAAAAAGGGTCTGTAACGAATTCAATATTAACACAAGACAGGCTTTAACAAAAGTTGGATCTAACATGGCCTAGGGGCCCTTTTTTTTCGGGGGGACGCAAGAAAGTAACATGACTGGCATCCTCCTTTCAAAATTTTTTTTTTGGCAAAAAGTTGAGCCCGGGGTCCCCACAGCAAGAGCATAAAACGCGGACACATTTATCTTAGAACTTCTAAGGGCCTAATTTGGGCGGGAATAGAACAAAAAAAACGATCTATTCGACTTACGTTGGTGTTTTTCAGGGTTTGCAAGCACGGGGAACGGCAAAATTTATCCTTCTATGGCTTTTACGCGCAAAAAACAATACTTAGCAAAATTTTGAGGACGCCATTAATTCACTTGATTTACCTTTAAGTATTGAAAGATACCAAAAAGTTTTACAATCGCAAAATCAAAAGTAGACTTTGCTGTTGGCACGGTTTTTTACATGCTGCCTTCGACCCGACTCCAGGTAGGAATAAAAATAAAATATAATAATAAATTTTTATAGCGGCAAAGAACCCGGGGGTTGGAAAAACGACATAAAAATTTGAGCCATAAATTACAAACAATAAAAGAACACCCCAAAATTAAGTCATCTAATCCCCAAGCCAACCCCCCAAAGTCATTGAAGACTCGCAAAATGCGGACTCTGTTCGCGATGACCTAATATGAAAGCAGCGCTTTTTCTTGGATTTAAAGGCCCAGGATTTCTTGGGCTTTTTTATAAATATTTAAACCCCCCATTAAGAGAACAATGTCCATAAAATCTCGGCATAAAGCCAATACTTTGCTTTCAGTAGACAAAAGCCACTGCAAAAATCCCCAATTTCCCGGGAAAGCATCCACGGCCCTTTTCCAGCTAATTTTTTTAATAAATTCGCAAGATGATCAAGCTTTTTTTTTTCCCAGATTTACAGGCGGAGGCGATGGCGGGGAGGTAATAACTTTGACCACCGCCGCCTTAAACCCCCACCAGTGTACTTATTGCTTTAAAAAGCTGTTATAACGCTTACTAAGTGACTCCCGCTCTTAAAAAGGTTCGTATTCGTTCTGCAGTTTGTGTCTTTATATAAAATTTTTTTGATAGTTTTTTTTATTCTATTTACTTGAGTTCGTAATTTGGGCTCGGTTAGTATCGCATTCTAGTCTTGCTGATCTTTCTTGTTCAAGACTTTTAGTCTTTGGGTTATTCTTTCTTTAACACCAGGCCCTAAGTTGGCGTCCAGCCTCAACGATTTTTTTCTTTTTTTTTTTTATAGCTCATTATTACCCAGTTTTGCTAAATTGTTTGTTAATTCGCCTCTGATCCTTTTTAAAGCTGATCAAGGGGCCCCTATTTTTCGCAGGGGACGGCGGGGGGTATAGTCCCTTTTTAAAGCTGTTTTTTCTGAAAAAATGGGTTCGTTTTATTGCATTTATTTTTTCTCTGCCCATTATTTAATTCTTTTAAATTTCCCTGTTTTTTTATTTGGTTAGCTGTTGGGAGTTCTTTTAGTTTTTTTGAAGTTTGAAACTGCCCCTATCTAATTTTGGTCTAGCAACCAAGGCGATTTGACTTTTTCCTGTCTTTGTATAATTGTACTCTTGGCTAAAAACTTTTGGGGGCTGTTTAGTTGAAGCCCAACAGATTCTCCTTGATCGCTCTTTACAAAAAAAGACCATCTTCTAATTCCCCCAAAAATTTGGGGCTATAAAAACGGGAGGGTTTTGGCCTAAACTTTTTTAAAATCTCCGACCGTATTTCGTTAATTCACGTCGCATTGGAGCCTGGGGCGATGCCGTGTCAAAGGGGTCATTTTTTTCCCATGTTGTCCCAGGATCAAAAAAACATAATTTTTTCGCCTTTTAATTCCCGCCAGTTTTTAAAAAATTAACTTTTTTTTTGTTTAAAAAAATGTCACAAACATAGGCTCGATTCTTGGGCCCCTACAGAAAGCGAAAGAAAACCCCCTTTGGGGTGCAGGGAAAAAGCGCTATTACTGTTTCCCAAAAAATCCCCTCTACTATTGATGCAATCAAATTTTTACTGTCAATTCCAGACCTAGGGGCAAATTCGGATTTTGCCAGGCTCTGCGCGTCTTACTTTCAAAAACGCCTTTTCAACAAAGCCCAACAGGACGTTGTACAAATCTGGGGGGGCAAACGTTAAGAAAAAATTTTATAAAACTTGAGGGGGAAGAAATATTTTCTTTACACAATCAGACATATTTTTTAAACCCATTTGCTATGGGTAACCGGGGCGAAAGGGCTGACTTTGCGTTTCAAGGAATAGAAAAGAAGAAGCACTAAAAAAATAGAAAGGTCCCCAGATATAAAGACGGCAAAAAGTTGTGGCGTAAATTTTTCGTTTGGGAAATCGCTTTCCATTCCCTTTAATTTTGAGTTGTTAAAAAACGATGCGCCCCTACTTCAAGGAGAAAAAAAAGACAGATTTTATATGAACTAACTTTTAAATAAATAAAAACGTTTTAAATAAATAAAAACAGACCCCAAAAGAAAAGTCCCGCATTTCGGGGCCCAATTCTCGTTAAGGGGGGAATTTGTTAGAAACCCCTGATTTAGAAAAAGCTGTTTGGGAAATTTAAAATTATAAGTCCCAATTAGAAATTATTTTACAAAAAAACGGGGGTAAATCAAAACAACATACCCTAGAGCGGGCCCCGGACACTTAGGGGAATTTTTATTTTTAAAGGGTTCGCAAAAATCGCTTAAAGGTATTTATTGCTGTGTGAAGATGAAGAAACCTTTCCCAAAAGAGGAAGTAAAAAGTTTTTTAACCCAAAAAAAACAAAAAGTCCCAATGTTCGTTGAGGGAAAGGGGTTCCAAACCAAATCTATGCTAGGGGGACTTAGCCTTATCTTCATTTTGAGGGAAAAAAGAAAATTTTTTTTGGGGGGGTGGGGGGGGTTTAAAAGCCCAAACAGCAGCCCTTTGGGTTTAAAGATCTACCCCTTACAGGAAAGACTTGGATTATTTAACAACAAAATACGGTTTATGGATTAAACCTAAGGTCAACGGGAGGATAATCATTTTCATGGAAGCGGAAAAACTGTGGAAAAACGTAAAAACCCATTCAAATTGATAAAGAAGAAAAAGCCGTTTAAAAACCGCTTAATGTACTTTTTGTTTTTAATTTATGATCCCAAAGCTAAATATTGAAGGTGCAGATTACAAGATATAAATTTTAAAAAATTATTTTTTTTTTTAAAAAAAAAGCATGCCCTGTTAAAGGTTTATCCAAATGTGCCTCCCAGCACCCCCAAAGAAGGGAGATAGAGGAAATTTTGCTGTTATAAAAACCCCTTTGAAAAAAAACCCCCAAAATTTTAACAAAAAATTACACAAATGCAAAAAAAAATTAGAGCAGGCCCTTTTTCAAAATACAGAAAACCAAACGAAGGAAATTTCTCCCGCCTTTAATGCCGTTACATATGTTAATACGGGAAAAAAAAAAAAAACTTTTTTTAAGCGTTTTCTATAGCGGAACGAGTGTGGGCTCTTAGCAACAGGCATGGTTTGGAAACCCGCAGCTTTACCTTTAGGCGGGTTGCCCTTTAGCTCTGGGTTTCTGTTTTCCCATTAGCTTAAGTGCTGCTAGCAAAAAAAAAAAAAACAAAACCTCAAAAAGCAACAGCTATGGTTCAACTAAAAACGGCTAAACTTACCCTCGTTCAAACTGACAAAAAAATTAAAGCGCTAGCGGACCCCAAACATCACGGATGAAAAATTTAAAATGTTCCGGGCCCGATTTTGATGACTAAAAAAGGGACAAAATTTTGATCTTCAAAAAAAGGCCCAAGGAAAAGTTTTTTAAACAGCCGGGACGCCGAGCAGAAAAAAAAGGGAAATGTTTAAAAAAAAGTAAACAAAACATTAAACTCTTTTTAAAAAAAAGCTCACATTAAAAAAAAAAAAAATTCCAAAGGGCGTTTATATTTAGTTTATGAGCCCAAAAGCGCAAAAAAGACCGTTGATATTGGTTCTGATTAAGTATTTTTTTTTAATTTAAATAAATATTTTGGGGGTTAGAAAAGAAAATCAAAAAGGCAAAAATTTATATAAAGGAAAAGGGGAAAATTTTTTTTGAAGAAATGAAAGGGAAAAATTTTTTTTCAAAAAGCACTGATGATATTGATTTAGAAGTCTTTTGTTTCCAGCAAGCTTTAAGGGGAAGTGTTTTTCATGCTATTTCTCAATTTTCCCAAGTAAACAAAACAATGGGACCCCCATTTAAAAAGTAATGTTAGCTGTTTTAATTGACTATGTAACAATAAATGAAAAAAAATCTAAAAAGGGGGGGGGTCTGGGTTCAATTTAAAACAGCAGACTATTCTTTCCTTAAGGGATTAACGTCTGGGGGGGAGACAAACTGCTTGCACGTTTGACGCTGCTGCTGAGAACCCCAAAAATGAGGGCTCTGGTTGGTCAGGGGCAAAGGGCCCTGAGATCGGTTAAAACGTCAAAGTATGAAAGGGTTTGGGGTTGGAAAGTAAAAACATTCCATACCCCCCCAGTTTAGTCGAAAAAAAAAGCAGTTCTAAACAAAAAAGAATACAGACAAAAAAGTTTTATGGGGTTGTGTTCTTGAAAAGGCTGCTTTTCGCCCGAAAAAACGCAGAGAGGTGTCTAACTATCCCCCTTTACTTTCAATGATTTTAAACTTTAGTGGAATACCCTTTTTCCCGTTAGCGTGGATTCCATTGATCTGTTTAAAGAACAAAAAAAACCCCCATAACTTTTAAAGTTACAAAATGGGATGGGAAAACAAAATTTGGGGGCCAAAATTTAAAGGTGTCCAAGAACACCCCAACAATAGGAATCCAGAAAAAAGCCATTTTGGACTTACTACAAATTGTTTTCACCAGCGGGCTGCCCCTTTTACACATTGAAAAGCAAAATTGAGTAATTATTGGCCATATTTAAAAAATTGGGCAAAAACAAAAATTCTGCAAAAAATTGTTTAACAAGAATGCCATTTTGTTCAACCCGGCGAGCAAAACATAAGAAACTTTTTCGGCCCATTTGACTGTAATACAGAACTAATTACCCCCCCAGAAGGCAAAAAAGGGTTAGTTTTAAGAACGGGAAACGGATAAAAAAATTTTCTCCATAGGAGTTTACGCAGATTTGAGTGTTTTTATTGTTCCTTATGAGGGGCCGCGCCAAAAAAAACTTCGAAAAAAAAAACAAAATTAGGATAATCACCCGGGATTTGTTCATTTCCCTTTCCCATTATTGTCAGGTCGGATGGCCCCTCATTCAGCACCAAAATTTATATAGGGGAAAAACCCGATGCTGCAAAAAAATTTCCCTTAAAAAACGCATGCAGCAAGGGCGTAACCCCCTTGTTTAATAATCAAAAATTATCTAAAAACCTAAGGGCGCCTGAAAAAACCAAACCAACAGTATGATAAAGGCCACGCATTGTTGGATTTGGGGTTTTTAGGGGAAAAAGCCCAAGATTGTAAACCCCACTTTAAGAGACCATGATCCCATTAGGGGAAAAGGTTTAGGGGACCCGGCCCCTAAAAAATGCCTTCAACTAAGTTTAAACCCAAAAAAGGACATGGAACCCTGCCCATCTTCTTTCAAAAATTTGCGAGGTTACAAACCTCATCTTAAAATTAAAAGAAGTAACCGGGCCCCTTTGCGGGGTAGCACCCATGCACAGTCTTTCAGAAAATTTACAGGTTTAAATTTAAAAATTAACATGTTTTTACGACTTAGGAAAACATGATGGGCTCTTTTAGGGCACGGGCCCTTATGCCTTAAAGCCCTCCCAAATAAGGGAAAAAAATTATTTTGACTCAACTCTTGTTAGAAAGGGGGGGTTTTCCCCTTATGAGTACCTGAACATTTGGGGAAAGGGGTTTTGATAAAGACAATTTCCCTCCTAAGGTGGTTTTTTTCTAGTCTTAGGGGAAAAGGGGACTCAGTGATTCTGATTCCCAGCATGCTAAAGATGTTTGGGCAAAAGTTAGATTTTTTAAAAACGAGGGGAAACTATCTGACCCCTTTATTTAAGGCGGATGAAAGTTTTTTGGGGCGGAGGGCTTTGAAAAATTTTTTAAAAAAGCCCCGCATAAAAACATTTTTCCCGGGATCCCAGGGCCTTTAAAAATTTTGCCCCCGGGATGGCGGGATGCTTTCTTAAAGTTTACGGAGTACGGGATTGATTTTTTGTCGGGGACCCCCCCAATGTTTACGGAGGGTTTTGAAAAGGGAAATTGGGGGGGGAATTAGTATGGGTCGCATCTTTACTGTAAACCCAAACAACAAATACTTGGTTCATTTGATCCGATAAAAAAAGGTTAACTTTTTAAAAATGTATTTAGATGCAAACAATCTGTAGGGGTGGGAAATTGGCGAAATCACTTCCATTACGTTTTTTAAAATTTTGAAACAGGCAAAAATTTTAATTTTTCAAAAGGCTTTTAAAAGTGGTTGAACAGTTTAACGCCGGGTCGCAGCGTGGTTTCATTCTAGATTTTGATTTTAAAATTTCCCTCAAAAACCCATGCCCTTGCATAATGACTATCCATTAGAAGAAAAAAGGGTCTAAAGTGGATAAAGAGACCCAAACCAAAACTTTGCCTAATCTTCGCGGAAAAAAAAAATTATGTCTGCCCTTACAGCTTCTCCAATTTTTTTTTTAAAAATTTGGTTTGAAGTTAACAGTGTTCATCCCCCATAATTGCTTTCGAATAAAAGAAACAGTTCATAAAAACCCATACATCTTTGAAAAACACTGTTAGAACCAAATCCACAGATGTTTCCCAGAAAAAAAAATTTTCCCCCAAGTTGATAAAACAACAGCTTTTTTGGGAAAAGGGAATATGGGGGAACCGGGCACGGGGTTTAAAGATGTTAGATTGGTCCCAGAGAAAAATGAAGAATTAAGCTGACTTCAAAACTAATTTTTCAGGATTTGAAGATTTAAGGGATCTGCTTTTTTGGCATAATGATGAAGAAAAAGAAAGTCAATTGGAAAAAACCTGTATTTTTTGGGGGGTTTAAATGTTTTAGAATTACCCAAAGCTTTGATGTTAGAGTTTCTTTATGACTATTTTTAAAGCCCTCTTTACCCTGATTCCAGGGGAATTTACACAGACCCAGTATTTTTGGTTATAGATTTTCCCTACTAAAGGGACATCTATAAAGAAGGGAAAACCCAAAAGTGGCTAAAGGGCATGGGGGTTTGGTTTGAACATTGTTTACCAAAAGGATTCGTTTTTTGCTTTTAATTCCAAAACAAAAAAGGGTTTTTTAGGAAAGATAAAGGAGGGAATTATCGGGAAAAAGGTGAAAAGGAGTTTTTGGGTTTTAAAGGTCAAAAATGTACAGTATTTCGAGCCAGGGAAAATAATTAAGAAAGAAAAAGGGGAAAAAACTCGCGCGGTTTGTGCAGTAAAACAATAACATGAAAAACTACAAGAAGCATTGTTTGGCAATAAGACTTTTCTTTCATGAAAAGAAAAACTGGGGATCTAATCTACATGAGATCAAAAAACCCTGTTGAAAACAAAGAAGTATTAGTTTAAAAACAAAAAACAAAACGGGTTTTTGTTAATCCGGGAGTTTTCAAAAGCAATCGGGGCCACGGGAGAACCGCAAAAAACGGGGGGGTTTATATTTTTCATCAACTTTTATTTGATCAATCTTTAGTTCATCCAATTCTTTTAAAATTCTCTTTTCATTTTTGCTTGGAGGAGTTCAAATTTTTTTTTTTTATTTAAAAGATTTCTTTTTCCCAATTTGGGGGTTTGAGTTTTTGGTGATCGGGGATGTTTGGGCTGCTTTGTTTAATTCAAAAATTTTTCCCAAAATTTGCTTTACACCCCCCTGAAAATGTTTCCCCGCATCATTTTAAAGGTTTTCCCTTTAAACCATTCTTTTTTCCGTTTTGCGTTTCCTTTTGGGCCCTTAAATTTTAAACTCAAATATATTTACGAAAATTTAATTAAAGCGGAACAGGGGTTTTGGTGGGTTTATCTGCAGTTCTTCTTTCAAAAAAGATCTTTAAAGGGCTGGTTGTTTTGTTGTGTCATTTTTTCTCGAAAATTAATAAACGGGGGTTCATCTTTACAATTCTTTTTTTTTCATAGGGGGTCAACACCCCAAACTGGACCCGGTTTTGCCCAAATGCGAGTGTCCCCTTCTGCTTCCCCGGTTAAATAAAGGTCCCTTTAATTTAAACCCAAAAACGGTAATAGTTTGGGTTTGAAGCTCCCCTTTCAAAAAACCTTTATTTTTTTTTCTTTTGATGCCTTTTTCGGGTTTTCCCCTTTTAAAATTTTTCTTTAAATTCTTTTGGGGGCAAAAAGGGGGCCAGTTTTAAAACCCCATTTGTGTTGCGGGGAATTTCAACCCGCTCTCTGTAAATATTTGGTAGGAAAAAAAGTCTTTGGGGCTAACGGGTTTGTTTAAAATTTTTCAACTAAGCTGTGTTCTGTAAAACTCCGGAATCCCTTTTTAAATTTGTCCCCTCTGTGTTTTTAAACAAAAATTGTTATTTGGGCCCTTTTAAAAATTTTTTTTCCCATCATCAAATTAAATTATCCCGAGGGTAAGTTAGTGGCCCTCTTTGGGTTTATATCAGTTTTTATGGAAACACCCAACAGCAAAAAGGAATCTTTTGTGTTAATGGCCCCGGGCATCTTTTGTATCTTGAAGCCAGGGTCAATGACTGAGGGGTGCGTACTTAAATTTTTTTGCCCAATTTATGGGAGGGTTTTTTATAGAAGATCCATTTGTGGGTGTCGTTTGGGGGGTTTTTCACAAAGTGCGGTCTTGTTTTCGTTTAGGGGCAGGAAAAAAAATTTCCCAAATGCTTGTTTAGATAACCATTCCTTTGTGTTTGTTCACTAAAACCCCCCCCGGCTTGGCCCTTAGCTTTTTTATTGCCGTGATGCCTTTCCCAAATATCCTTTGGGCGAAAAAAGATTTTGTTTTTTTTTATTCAGCCAATATTTTGCGAAAAACAAAAATACACAAAAGTCATACCAAAAACCCAAAAAAAACGCGATTTTTTGGGCTTTTTTGTTTTTTGATGGTTGAAAAAAATTTAAATGAATTTGGTGGGGGCAATGTCTGGACGGGGTTTGCCTGTTACTAGATAATATTTTTTTAAATTGCTTGGTAAAAACTTTTTTTAAATGTGTAAGCGCTTTGGCCCTTTGTTCTTTCAGGGTTCATTAAAAAAAATCTAATGCTAAAATTTCTCTGCCTTTAATAGGGGTCTTGTCCCGCTGCTAGTTGCCCATAGTTTTTGTTATGTCTTTTTTCTCGCTGTCAATCCGCATTTTAAACAAAATTTCCCAAAATTTACTGCCGCTAAAAGAAAAGCGCATTCACCACAGCGCCCCTTTATCATTATTGCGAGTAAAAGGCCATTTTTTAAAATGTTTTTTTTTTCTTACTTATTTATTTTGGGCGGAATTTTTTCCTTGCTTAACTAAAAAATCTTTCGTGGCAAACCCAAAGTGCAATGATAGCAATCAGCTTTGCGAATCCTCAAAGTTAGTTTGACAAGATCTGCTGGTTTATTTCTTAACAAACTTTTACCAAAACATTGAGTATCCTAACTTAGGCCTCCAATAACAGCGAGGTTGGTATACAAAAAGGTTTTGCAAAAAGTTTTTTTGGTGCAATTTTTTTTAAAATAAAAAAAAATTATTAAATTTTTTAAAAAAAAAAAAAAGCGATGATCTAAACAGCTAAAGGGGGGGGCCTAAACCCTTTCCCGAAAATTTTTAAAGACCAAGTTAATGATCAAAACTTATTTTGAAAAAAAGGAGAGGCTGTTTCTTTGGCGGCATGTGGAAAAAAAAAAAACCCGTTTCCCCGGAAAAGGAAATTTAGATTTGAAAGATTAAAAGATGTGCCCCCAAGACATTATAAAAAATTTTCATTAAAAGGTTTGAAAAAGCAGCGGGGTCGAGAATGGGAAAAAATGTGGGGAAACGGGTCTTAGTTTGACACTAACTAGTTTAGTTTGATTTGTCCCATTGGGTTTGGGAAAAAGATTTAAGTATGATTTTAAAGCAAGATCCCGTTTTAAAAAAGACAATTTGAGTCTCTAGGGTTTGGGGTTTATATTACAGATTTGGAACATTGTTATGCCCTTAAACATGGGTTAATTTTTTTTAAAAAAATAGATTTTTTTCCCTTCAAAATTGGGAAGGTCGGAAAATCATCCCGAAACGAATAAGGGGGAGAAAGTAAACCCAAACCAGGGAAAAACCGAAGGAAAAACCCCGGAAACCCGGGGGGACCCGGAAAAAAAATCCTAACCCGGGGGTGTTTTTAAAACAGGAAAAAAAATTAGCGAGTGGAACAGACAAAAAAAATTAATTTTTACGAAATTGAATCATCATGAAAACATAACGCCGGGCCCGCGCCAGAACAAGTTGGTTCAATGTCGGCTAAAAAAACTCCATGCGATACAAGACCCACAGCACCCAAAATCTTCATGGGGAAAATTTGAACTTAAAACTGTTGCCCCTTTTTGGGCGCCATTGTGCTGTTGGGGGCCCCTTATTGCGGCTATAAAAATATATTTTAAAAAGATGGCAACAGGAAAAAAAAGCAATCAAAAAAATCTGAAAACCCCCCAAAAGCAGGGAAAAAAAAAAAACACCAGCCGCCAAAAAAAGCCAAAAAACAAAGAAATTTTTTTGATCCATTTGAAAAAGGAATTAAAAATTTTAAAAACTTAAATTTTAAAAATTTTTTTTAAAAAAAATAGATAGGCGTTTTTATAAAATGTGGTTTTCAATAAATTTAAAAACTGGAGTCTATAAAAAAACATTTTCCCTAGACCAGAATTGTAATCAATGCGGGTTTCTTCGGTTGGGAAGAATTCATTAAGAAACTATGCCCGGGGAAAAGTGGGGCAAGGGAAATCCTTTAACAATGGCGGTTTTTTGAGGGGGGTGTGGGACTAAATTAGAAATCTAATATTTAAGATAAAAAAAATTTAATTTTCTTGCTTTTTTAAAAAAATTTTAAAATAAATCAAAAAAAAACTGGGTTTTACTTAAAAGGGTGACTTGTTATGGCTTAGGTTTAAATTTAGTAAAAAATTGAGTTTAAAAAAAAGAGTAAAAACTTGTGGATGACTTGAGGGTGACTTGGGATTTACTTAAGTAAGAAATTGTGGATGACTTGAGGTGACTTGAGGATGAATTGGGGATCTTTTGAAAAGGTGGGTTTTTTGGAAAACTTAAGGGGTGAATTTTAGGATGGCTTTTAAAGGGTGACCCAAGTAAGAACTTTTGGGGTGACTTAAGGATGACTTGAGGGCAACTTGAGTAAGAACTTGAAGTAATTGGGGTTTAATTGAGTGTGGGCCTTTCGCGGGGGGGGAGGGGGGGTGGGAGGGGGTGCGTGGCCTTTAATTATTTATTAAAAAAACGAATGTTCAGAATATTTAAAATTAAATTTTTTATTAAATTAAAAAGCCAAAAAAAACAACAACAAAAAAAACAATAAAAACATATATACAAGAACGTTGCAGCCACACGCCCCACACACAGTGGCGCTTGGTTAATTTCCAAAAATTGCCCTTGAAGGCGGTTTTGGGGCGCTGCCAAAATGAACGGTTTTAAAAGCACAGTGTGGTTTCTGATCGAGGGGTAGAAGGCGGTTTTAAGGGGGCTTGGCTTAATGCCCCAAATTGCCCTTTTAAAAAGGGGGTTTTGGGTTGCGGCCCAAATGAGTTTTGCAGCAGTGGGGTTTTCTGATCGAGTGGGGGAAACGGGTTTTGTTTTTGTGTCTACAAATTGTTTTTTGAAAGTGTACAAAAGATGGGGAAAAAAAAGTTTAGTGAAAACCAAGGGGTTCCCCGGAGTCCCGGGCTTACTTAGAGAAAATTTAAA
Organism: Conus ventricosus; assembly: GCA_018398815.1. NCBI lineage: Eukaryota > Metazoa > Mollusca > Gastropoda > Neogastropoda > Conidae > Conus > Conus ventricosus. The sequence continues at coordinate 50,535,596 of CM031606.1, forward strand.
ACCCGAGCAATCAACAGGACTTAGCCCAAAAAATAGAAACAATTTGTGATCAAATGATGGTTTAAAAAGACCCTTAAATATTGATTGGGAAGTGAAGCCCCTGGTGAACCTAAAGACGAATACAACCCAAAAAATTCAAACAGAAACCCTTTACTTTATGCTGCTATTCAACAAAATTGGAAAAAAGTGCAAAATTTTTTTGAAGCAAAAAAGGAATTTAAAGGGGGCAGGGAAGTTTTCAAAAAAGAACATAAAAAATCAGTTACCAAAACAAAACCCGCTGCTTCTTTCAGGGCAAGAAAAGGAAAAAAAAACGTGAAAAAGGGTTATAAATTATCAGGAAAAAATTGTTTTGAAAAATAAGATTTTCGAAGGTTGAAGACGGGCTGTTTGTTGAAAAAACCCCTGAATGCAATTCCAGAGTATGATGAACCAAAACCCGTTGGGAAGAAATAGGGAAAAAATCATCACCCAAAAATAAAAAAACCTTGAATTGAAAAGGAAAAAACCAAAAACTAAGAAGGGTATCTAGAAAAATGGCAAATGGGTTTGAAAAGGGTGTGTTTAATTGAAAAGAAGAAAAATTTTTTTTAACTTTGTTGAATCCCCCCTTGCGAATTTTCTCGGATGGATAAAATAAACTGAGGAGAACTACCCGTTGGGTTTTGGGAAAGTACAAAACAACTTTCAAAAATTGCAATAACAATTTTTAGAAGCATCTCTTTTTACCTCCCAAAAAAAAATTTTGCACTTCGAGAGAATCCTGCCTTGAAGCCGACTTGGAAGTGAATAAAACCCCGCTCACGGTGAAGAATGGAAATAACAGGAAGTTTTTTCTTTTCTCTCGAATTTTTTATTTCCCTTTTTTAAATAAACCCTTTGTTTTTCCCGCCCCCGTTAACCCCACCCAAACTAAACACACCCAAAAAAGAAATAACAAGAAATTTCTGCCAACATTTAAAAGTGAAGAAGGTATGTTTGCAATTTTTTGGGTGGGCGTCCCTCATTGGGAAACTAATTGACTTTTGTGCTGTATTCTGTGTAAAAAAAGCCCTCCCTTTTCTGCGCCGGTGTAAAACCCTTGCCCTAAATTAAGGGGATTTAGGTTTTTTAACCTAATGGGGGGTTTCTGCAGTATTTGATGTGCGAAAGTCTGTGGGGGTTCACGAGGCCTTGCCCAAGCAGTTGGGCGGGGGCAGTTAGCGAACCGTGCTAAGCCCCCTATAATTAAACCAAATAACAACCCGGCCCTGTCTGGGCCCAGCCCGAGGGCGTTGGGTTTGTTTTGTCTGCTTTGCCCTTGTGTCACAAACCCAAAAGGTGGGGAAATTTTCTGAACTACTTGGTGTTTCCCCCAGTCACTGAAATTTGGGGTTTTTGAATGATTTTTTCTTCAAAAGTTAAAAGCTTTTCAAAGTTAACAACATCTCTTTTAAATATACGGCTAAATCTCTGTTTTTGAATTTTAAAAAGCTTTCAAGGTGCTTTTTGTAGTTAAACAAAAGTAGGGTTTCGTTTTTTTCTTTCTCCAAATTCCAAAAAAGCAATACTTTTTCTTTAGCTTTGGAAAATAAAGAATGGGGAGGGTGATTTTCTTTTTTTTAGATAATCGTCATACAGTTGTAATAAAAAAACAATTTGCCTATAGAAGAATTCCCCTGTGAACAAAAAACAACCCCCTTCTGTTTTTGAAAGGGAATAAAACCCGGGGTGGCGTTAGGTTTGGGGGGGCGTTTAAAACGTCATATCCCCGGCCCCCATGGTAAGCCCCCGACCCTCACCAAAATTAAATTTTCAGGGGGGGCCAACCTAAGGGCCCGGGCCTGGCGGTATTTGATAGTGCGGGTTTTTGGGCTGGTCGGGCCAAATTTGCAATTAAAAAGGGTTAAAAATGCTTAACCCTTTTTTTTATGGGGGCGCGTTCAGGACTCCCCCCTTTTCCCCTACGGGGGGTTTTATGGGGAGTGTTCAGTCCTGGGGTACTTTCCTTACGTTTCCTCTGAAAAATTTAGTAAAATTGTTTTTGAAAAAAGGATAAACCCCACACAGTTTTATTTGGGTTTGGTTTGGGGCGTTATTTTTTGGTTACTTGGCAGGGGAAAAAGGAAAAGGCGGGGTTTTTTGGGCACTTTTTGCCCAAAAAAACTCGGGGGAGGAGCAAGTGAGCCAGAATCGGTGTTTATAAGTTTCTTTCCCCAACCCCCAAACCACCAAAAGGAAAAGAGAGAGATGAGAGAGAGGAAAAAGGGGGAGGGGAGAGGAGAGAGGGGGAGAGAGGAGGGAAAAGAGGGGGAGAAAGTTTTTTACAAATTCTTCAAAGTCGTGTGGCCCGTGTGCTGAAACACAAAAACACACACAAAACACACACCCACACACACACCACACACACACTACCCCCCACCCCTTCCCCTTCCCCCACACACTCACATTTTTGTGTTGTGTATCAGCGACAAAAGGCCCGTGCCTGGAAACAGGTGTTTGTTAACCAAACCATTACAAGCGACGTTCAGAATTCGGGGCAAGGCAATTTTCTCTTGGCCCTGTTTTCACGTGCCCCTTTCGGTCACCCGCTTTTGAGCCCAAACCCCGGGTTTCGAAGATTCGGGTGTGGGCACACCCGTGACAAGAAGCAAATGGAAGAGAAGGGAAAGATCAACCCACTCGACACCAAAAAAAAAAATAAGTTTATTGTCAGCGGGTTTTTCGAAAAAGTTTTTTTTTATTGTGGCGACGGGGGATGTTGGGACATTTTTCCCAAAATTTTCCCACCGTTTCTTTTTTTAAACTGGAAGTTTGGGAAATATTAAATTTTTAGACTTGTATCTAATATTTTAGTTGTTTCAAAAACGCTTGTGTTAGCAGTGATTTGGGAAAACTACCCCATTCTGTGAAGGACTGTTTTCTATTCTGTGACTGACAAATTTTCTCCTTTTTGGGGATAAGATTAAACAAAATGGATTTGTTGACAGGGGGGAAGCAGTGGGTTGTTTTTTGTTCGCGCACGCGGCGGTGTATGTGTGTGTGGGTGTGTGTGTGTGTGTGCGTTTTTGCGCGTTTTGGGTTCGGGGTGGTGCGCTGTATATATATTATATATATATATATATTAAAATATGTGTGTGTGTGTGTGTGTGTTGTGTGTTTTGTGGTGTGTGCTTGTTGTTTTTAAGAATAATTTTTCAATGACGGGTTTTTTATTCTTCAATTTTAGGGGGAAACGGGGGCACGTGTGTGTGTGTGTGTGTGTAAAAGTAGGGGCGCGCGTACAAACGCGTGTTTCGTTTTTGGGATGTGTGCGCGCGCGGGGTGAGCGTATGGGGTGATGAAAAGTGTGCGCGCGCGCATGTGTGGTGGAGAAGGGGTTTTTTTTGTTTTCTGTTGTTTTTTTCTTTTTCCTTTAAGTCATCCACAAAAAAAAAATTAATGATGGGCAAACAGAGGTTTGCCCTGTGTGTGTGTGTGTGTGTGTGTGTGTGTGTGTGTGGTGTGTGTGTGTGGTGTGCGCGTGTGTGGGGCGTACAGGATGTGTTTTGTATGTGTGGGGCCCAGCCCCGGGGTGTGGAGAGTATGTGTGCGTGGGAAAGTGTGTTTGTGCGCCCTGCGGGCGTGTGTGTGGGTGGGAAAAAGATTGTTTTTTGTCTTGGTTTTTGTTTCTTATTATTTAAAGTAAATCAAAAATTAATTTTATATCAAACAGAGGGAGGTGGTGTGTGTGTGTGTGTGTTGTGGGTGTGTGTGTGTGTGTGTGTGTGTGTGTGTTTTGGGTTTGGCGGGCGCTGCGCGCGCTCCCGCGAGCGACCCCGCCCCCGGGAAAGCGTATGTTAATGTGCGTTGTTTACTGTGTTGTGCTAAAGTGTTTTGTGTCCCGTTGGGTTTTTTTGCGTTTTGTCGGTATTAGTGGGTTGGGGGGGGGGGGGGGGGGGGGGGGGGGTACGCCGGGACATGCGTGTTGTGGACAGCGATTTTTGAAATTTACTTGCCGATTTCAGGACATGTTTAATAAACGATTTTTTCCCTTTTCAATCAAAACAAAATAGTCAAAAAAATTTATTTTTAACAAATAGGTTAAAAAGGGCAAAACCCCTCAATTTGATCGTTTGTCGAGCAGTTTTAAATCAGTTAGTTGGAGGGCCCTTTATTCGCCCCTTTTAAAGTAATTTAAATTTTGTCCGTGTGTTGTCTTTTCAGCGACTTCAAACGGGTCACATTGCCTTCCAGCCCTAAAAATTAAAAGGGGATGGAAAAACTTTTATGGCAGCCCCTTGTAATGAAAAAAGGGCTTCCAACTGTAAGGGGCTCGTTTGGCAAGGGTTTTCCCCCGTCCCCTCTGTCTCACTTTTTTTTTCTTAAGGGGAGGAAAAAGAAATCTTTCCCTTTTTGATTTGTCCACAAACATGTTTAATTCCTTAATGTGTTTTATCCTTCTTTAATTTTTAAAAATGTCCCCCCCTCCCCATCTTTTTTTCTCAAGGGTGTCCACTTTATTTTGTCCTTTCTCCGACCCCCACATCCAATTCGCTTTTAAATGTTTCCAAAACCCATCCTTTGTAGTTTTCTTTCTTTGTGAGAGGCACCTTCGGGTGATTTTTTCCCCCCTTTCCCCTTTTTCTTGATATCATCTTTATCTTTCCCCTTTCTTTGAGACAACCCTCCATGTTTCCCTTTTTTCATGGTTTCATAATCCCTTTTTTCCGTGTTTTTTTTTGGGTTTTCCCTTTTGATCTTTGTTTCTTCCCCGGCCTCGTTTTCTTTTATTTATGTCCTTTTTTTCCTTTTCTTTTGATTTGGTTTGGTTTTTGCCTCCTCTTTATGTTGCCATTTATCTTCCCTTTCAAATTGGGAAAATCAGGGCTGTCCACTGTGCATTTCTTGTTTGGAGGGTCTAAATTGTCAAAGCCGGCCCTGTCTAAATTTTTTTTTTGGGAATAGAAAAAGTTGTTGAGATAGGGCATTGGTCACTTGGGGGCTGTTTGCTTATTATAGTTGGTTTTTATAGGTTTCTTTAGAGTGAAGTCCCCATGCACCCTTTAAATTATGTGACGATAAGAACCCAAACTTTCAGATTGCATGTGTGCGGGGGCGGGGATGGTGGAGCACGGGAAAAAGGGGGAGAAAAGCGCATTGAAATGGGCGGTGGGAAAAGCGTCTTTAAAGTCCGGGCAAAAGGGAAATTCAAAAACCTGCCGGGAAAACCCCCAGGTGGGACACTACAAACCTGACACACAACACACACACACACACACACACACTACCCCCTACCCCCTTCCCCTTCCCCCACACACTCACATCTTTGTGCTTGTGTATCAGCGACAAGGCAGTGCACTGGAAACAGGTGTTTGTTAACCAGCTTACAAGCGACGTTCAGAATTCTGTGCAAGGCAATGTCTCTTGCTCGTGTTGCACGTGCCTCTTTCGGTCAGCCTGCTCTCTGAGCAACCGGTCTGCGCAGATTCGGATGTGGACACACCCGTGACAAGAAGCAACATGGAAGAGAAGAACGATCACCGACTCGACACCAAAAAACGAATAAGTTTATTGTCAGCGGTCTTCGCAGAAGTTTTTTTCTTATTGTGGCGACGGTGATGTTGGACATTATCTACATTTACCCACGCGTGCTTTTTAGCTGGAAGTTGGAAGTATATTTCTGAGACTTGTATCTACTCGTGAGTAGTTCAACTCAGCTTGTGTTAGCAGTGATTTGACAGCTACCCTATTCTGTGATGGACTGTTTTCTCATTCTGTGACTGACAATTATCTCCTTCTGTGATCAAGATTATCAATATGGATTGTTGACATGGTGGAAGCAGTGGGTATGTTCTTGTTCGCGCACGCGCGCGCGTGTATGTGTGTGTGTGTGTGTGTGTGTGTGTGCGTTTTCGCGCGTGCGTGTGTGCGTGCGCGTGTATATATATATATATATATATATATTATATATGTGTGTGTGTGTGTGTGTGTGTGTGTGTGTGTGTGTGTGCTGTTGTTGTTTTTTTAAGAATAAGTAACAATGACTGTTATTTATTCTTCAATTTTAGGCCAATCGACAGGCACGTGTGTGTGTGTGTGTGTGTAAGTGCGCGCGCGCGTACAAGCGCGTGTGCGTGTGTATGTGTGCGCGCGCGTGTGAGCGTATGTGTGCATGAACGTGTGCGCGCGCGCATGTGTGTGTGGAGAAGGTTGTTATTGTCTCTGTTGTTGTTTCTTATTCAATTTAATGTCAGTCAACATTAATGATGTCAAACAGAGGTTTGCGTGTGTGTGTGTGTGTGTGTGTGTGTGTGTGTGTGTGTGTGTGTGTGTGTGTGTGTGCGCGTGCGTGCGCGTACAGGCATGTGTGTGTATGTTGTGTGTGCGCGCGCGCGTGTGAGAGTATGTGTGCGTGAACGTGTGTATGTGCGCGTGCGGGCGTGTGTGTGTGTGGAGAAGATTGTTATTGTCTCTGTTGTTGTTTCTTATTCATTTAATGTCAGTCAACATTAATGATATCAAACAGAGGTAGGTGTGTGTGTGTGTGTGTGTGTGTGTGTGTGTGTGTGTGTGTGTGTGTGTGTGTGTGTTCGCGCGCGCGCGCGCGCGCTCCAGCGAGCGAGCGCGCACGAACGCGTATGTTAATGTGCGTATGTTTACTGTGTTGTGCTACGCTGTTTTGTGTCTGTTGTGTTTATTGCGTGTGTCGTGAGTGTGGGGGGGGGGGGGGGGGGGGGGGGGGGGGGGTACGCACGCACATGCGTGCTTGTGGACAGCGATTCCTCGAAATTTACTTGCCGATTTCAGGACATGTTTAATAATCGATTCTTTCCTTGTCAATCAAATCAAAATAGTCAAGATTTATTGATAACAAATAGGTTAATAAGACAACATCAATCGATCAGTTAGTCGAGCAGTTTGATAATCAGTTAGTTGGAGGCTCATTCATTCGCCCTTTAATGTAATGTAAAATCTGTCCGTAGTGTTGTCTTGCAGCGACTTCAAGCAGATCACATTGCCCTTACCAGCGAAAACGTAAAGCGATGGCACTTCTTTTATGAGCAGCCACTTGTACTGAACAAAAGGGCTCTCCAACTGTAAGGTCTCGTTTGGCAAGATTTCCGCCCGTCCCCTCTGTCTCACTTCTTTTCTCTAAGGGTAGGACAATGAAATCTTTCCTTATTGATTATGTCCACAAACATGTTTACTTCCTTAATGTGTTTTCATCCTTCTTTACATTTTCATAATGTCCTCTCTCATCTTTCTTTTCTCATGATGTCCACTTTCATCTGTCCTTTCTCACGACGCCCACATCCATATTCGCTTGTTATGATGTCCACACCCATCCTTTGTATGTTACTTTCTTTGTGAGAGGCACATTCGGGTGCATTTTTCCCCTTTCCTTTCTCTTGATATCATCATTTTATCTTTCCATACTCATGATGACAACATCCATGTTTCCTTTTGTCATGGTTTCATAATCCATTTTTCCGTGTTTTTTGGTTTCCTTATCGATCTTTCGTTTCTTCCCATGGCCTCGTCATCTTTCATGATGTCCTTTTCCATCTTTTCTTTTGATTTGCTGTTCGGTATTGCCTCCTCATGATGTTGCCATTTATCTTCCTTGCAGTTGGCAATATCAGGGCTGTCCACTGTGCTACTTGTTTGGAGAGTCTCACTTGTCAATGCAGGCCTGTCTACCTTTTTTTTGGTAATAGAAAATGTTGTTGAGATAGGTACATTGGTCACTTGGGGCTGTTTGCTTATTATAGTTGTTTGAATAGGTACATTTACGAGTGAAGTCCACATGCACCATAACTTATGTGACAGATAAGAACAATCATTTCAGATTGCATGTGTGCGGGGGCGGGGATGGTGGAGCACGGGAAAGGAGGAGAACAGCGCATTGAAATGGGCGGTGGAAATGACAGTCTTTATGTCGGCGGGAACTTCAAACTGCGAACGCAGAGCGTCACTCCTGGCTAACCAGGCACCATGTTATCTTCGGTGAAGGAAAATCCGTTCATATCAGGCACCATGTTATCTTCGGTGTAGGACATCCGTTCATATCAGGCACCATGTTATCTTCGGTGAAGGATATCCGTTCATATCAGGCACCATGTTATCTTCGGTGAAGGACATCCGTTCATATCAGGCACCATGTTATCTTCGGTGTAGGATGTCCGTTCATACCAGGCACCATGTTATCTTCGGTGAAGGACATCCGTTCATACCAGGCACCATGTTATCTTCGGTGAAGGATATCCGTTCATACCAGGCACCATGTTATCTTCGGTGAAGGATATCCGTTCATATCAGGCACCATGTTATCTTCGGTGAAGGATATCCGTTCATATCAGGCACCATGTTATCTTCGGTGAAGGATATTCGTTCATGTCAGGCACCATGTTATCTTCGGTGAAGGATATCCGTTCATATCAGGCACCATGTTATCTTCGGTGAAGGATATCCGTTCATATCAGGCACCATGTTATCTTCGGTGAAGGATATCCGTTCATACCAGGCACCATGTTATCTTCGGTGAAGGATATCTGTTCATACCAGGCACCATGTTATCTTCGGTGAAGGACATCCGTTCATATCAGGCACCATGTTATCTTCGGTGAAGGACATCCGTTCATATCAGGCACCATGTTATCTTCGGTGAAGGATATCCGTTCATACCAGGCACCATGTTATCTTCGGTGAAGGATATCCGTTCATACCAGGCACCATGTTATCTTCGGTGAAGGATATCCGTTCATATCAGGCACCATGTTATCTTCGGTGAAGGATATCCGTTCATATCAGGCACCATGTTATCTTCGGTGAAGGATATCCGTTCATATCAGGCACCATGTTATCTTCGGTGAAGGATATCCGTTCATATCAGGCACCATGTTATCTTCAGTGAAGGATATCCGTTCATATCAGGCACCATGTTGTCTTCGGTGAAGGATCTCCGTTCATATCAGGCACCATGTTATCTTCGGTGAAGGATATCCGTTCATATCAGGTACCATGTTGTCTTCGGTGAAGGATCTCCGTTCATATCGGGCACCATGTTATCTTCGGTGAAGGATATCTGTTCATATCAGGCACCATGTTATCTTCGGTGAAGGATCTCCGTTCATATCAGGCACCATGTTATCTTCGGTGCAGGATGTCCGTTCATATCAGGCACCATGTTATCTTCGGTGAAGGATATCCGTTCATATCAGGCACCATGTTATCTTCGGTGAAGGATATCCGTTCATATCAGGCACCATATTATCTTCGGTGTAGAATATCCGTTCATATCTGGCACCATGTCATCTTTGGTGTAGGGTATCCGTTTGTATCTGGCACCATGTTATTTTCGGTGTATGATATCCGTTCACATCTTGCACCATGTTATTTTGGGTCGAGGATATCTGTTCATTTCTGGCACCATTTTATGTCACCATCTTTTTATTTTTCTCCGAATGTTGTAGGCTCTCCGTGCACATCTAGCACCATGTTACTTTCTGCGTAACATGTAGGTGATCTGTGCACCGCCTAGCACCATGTTACTTTCTGTGTTAACATGTAGGCGATCTGTGCACACCTAGCACCATGTTGCTTTCTGCGTTAACATGTAGGCTATCTGTGCACCGCCTAGTACCATTTTTCTTTCGCCGCAGTGTGTGTACATACGCACATAAGTCATATTCACCAATGCATGTTATACAAGCTGGACGATTGGCATCTTAGGACATATAAAACTAAGCCATGTTGAGCGCGTCAGCCATCGGATCTTGAATTTCAACATTGGCCTGACGATTACTTTCTCTCTCCCTTTGTTTTGGGGTTTGGGTGGTTTGGACAGCGGCTTTTATTGTTTTTCTTTACCAGTCTGCTTTCCGTATTCTTTGCGGTCTTTTTTTTCTTTACTGGTTGATGCAATTGCACATTCAGATCATCGGCATCATAAGCCGTGATAGTCATCGTATACGGAAATAAAGAAATGATTTCATTTGAAAACTCTTTCATGAGAAAACTTAGCAGTCAACTTGGGGTACTAGGGGATGGAAAGCGGGGTTGCCTCTCCATTTCTCATTCCTGCCGATCTGTGCTCAATTTTTTTTTCTTATTAAAACAAGTTGTATCTTCTTTGATTGTCCTCGAAATCGAATTCTATTCCCCCCCCCTCTCTCTCTTTCGTTTGTACCCTCCCCACGCCCCACCCCACCCTCTTTTTTCTATCAGGTATGTAAATATTAAACCATATGGTTGTTCTTCTCTTCTCATTTGATGACTACACAGGGCGTGGAAGGACATATAAAATGTACATGTTTATCACACTTAGCAATGATCATGGACTTCAGAAGCTCTTGTGAAACGATCGTCTTTTTGGCTCCTTGTTCCATGACAAAGCAGCGCCTTGGGAAGAGTTATGAGACGGCCATAACCCTTTTCCTTCCCGTCTCCAGTCCAGCGTCAGTTTTTGAATCCCCCCCCCCCCCCCCGCCTCCCCCCCCCCCCTTTTCACCCTCCCTTTCTTTCTTTCTTTCTTTCTTTTTTCTTTCTTTCTTTCTTTAGCATGTAAACAAGGCAAGACAAAAATTCAGTTGGGTGAAAATCTGGGTGTACTGGTTGAGGAAACTCTCGTTTCAACATTTCTCTTCCCTTGTATTAGTCGCTCCTTCCACGGCGAGCGCAGAAGCCTCGTTCCCTCCGCTCACCTCTGAATGAAGAAGCTGTCTCCGCTTTTATGCGCTCCTTTGTCCATTCCCAGAGAACGGGGAATCTTTTCTAGTCCTGAGGTTCTAACCTAAACAAAACACATCCAGAACAGTGCTGCACGACGAGTTTTCGGATCCGCATACCATGCTTGTGCTGCTCCTGTCCCTTTTGTTTCCTTTCGCCGGTCGCACGTTGAACAAAAGATATCTTCCCATCTCCCACTTCTGTCGTTTGAAGACCAGGCTCGAGCGTGTCACTTTGAATCGCTCAGTCCGTCCACACCCCTTCATCTTCGTTCTGCTGCTGACATCCATATCGACAGACTCCCTTCTTTGAGGCAAAAACAACGCGGCCAATGTTCTTTCTGACATCCAGTGTACAGACTTCATTCTTGTAGGCCTGAATCCTACGGCCAGCGTTTTCCTTTCATACTAGGGTTGCTCCATCTGTATCCACCCCCTTTTCTCTGTGCGCGCGCAATTGAAATGTACGTGCTCAGCGCCATTGAGAACAACATTTTGTTAGATCGTCGTATCATGACAGTCGTGATGTACTGGCGTAATAATAGCGTTAGCAGCAGCAGCAACAAACGTAGTAGTAGAAGTAGTGGTGGTGGTAGTAGTAGTAACAAGAGTAGTGGCGTAGCACCATCAGCAATAGTAGTACTAGAAATAGCAGTTCTCACTGTAAGCGAAAAATGATAGTGATACCTGTGATAGGTGTACTGTTGCTAGTTATTACTGCCACAGGTGTAATCTTCACTTTTTTTCTGATCTCTCATTCAGTGCTGTGATTAACG
>CM031606.1:50552059-50559559 GCA_018398815.1 Conus ventricosus
TAAATTCAGCTGGAAAGCACCCCCCTCTTCAATTCCGTGTCCTCCAACCTCTCTCCCCGCCCCCTGCTTTGGATGCTCTTTTAAGTTTCAACGCTTTGAACTCTTTACCCACGAGTGGCCAAAACACTGTTGTTTTACATTTCCTTTCAGCTGTAGTCCTTGTTCGCAGCTTGAGAAAACTGGTCGGTATTGGCGACAAATGATTTTTCGCGTTCACCGAGAATGGGGGAAGGGAAGGGGGGGGGGGGGGGGGGGGGGGGGGGGGGGGGGGGGGGGGGGGGAGGGGGGGGGGAGCGTCGGCTTGGATGGGAGATAATTTGATTCGAAAGTTTCTTTCAAGGTGCAAGATTGTGCCGAGTGCAGGTCGTATGGTCAAAAACGTTTTTGGCATTGCTTCCATCAGACATACGAAAGCCACGTCAACGCGATCTCACGACCGTGTGTTCTACAACTTATTGAACCATCGGGTCCGTTTTTTTCCTCTTTTTTAAATATTTTATTAAAGTGAACACACATCTTCCTCAGCACATCCGTTTTAACTGTTGCACAGTCAATGGAGAGGAAAAAATCAGGCTTGGATGGCGTCAAAGGGATAACGAACAGAAGACAAAAAAAAAAAAACCATGGGAAAATGCGACTGCTACGACTACTACTATGACAGTTGCTGATGTTGATGATGGTAACATCAAGAGTGATGATTGTAATGATTATAGTAACAGTATAGTAAGCGTGCAATGGCGGTCAGTATTAAATCTGCAAGGGGCTGTGCTGTCATAGAACTGTCGATTTTTTTTTCCTGGCATATCAAGTCTTAGATGCCATATGTACTAAATCTACATGTTTTTTTTTTCTTCTGGCATATCAAGTCTTAGATGCCATATGTTCTAAATCTACATGGTTTTTTTTTCTTCTGGCATATCAAGTCTTAGATGCCATATGTTCTAAATCTACATGTTGTATCAGTCTTCGGTCATTCGTCTTCGTCGTGCTAATGGTTTAGCTGATGCTGCCAGCGTTCATTTCTCATTCTCGAAGAGCCCACTTAATCCCTTCCGATCGTCTGTCCCTCCCTCTTCCGCCTTCTCCTCAGTGCCTTCATGGCTCTTTACTAACTGATGCACCCCCACTTCCTGTCTTTCTGTCAGTCAAACGGAAGTTCACAACATCCAAGAGGTCCACGAAACACTCCTGCACTAGCTGACATTCTCAGAGCATCCTGAAACAACCTTGCAATGTTGCCAACCTGTGGACACAATTCTTCTGTTAGGAATTTCTATATGATACTTTTTTTTCTGAACCTGCTTGACCGTCCCATTAATGTGTTCATTTTTCTCCTCGGTCATCTCTGTCATCCTGTGAGCCAATCTGCAGTACACTCATACCTAGAACTCACCTTGTACGGTGAAAATCCCACGCCAAAAGAAAGGGTAGGGGTAGGGTTCTTTTAGTGTAAACTGTGTTCCTGCCTTCTTGCGATATTGTGCTTGTAACTTCCTTTTTTATTTCACTTTTATTATTTTGTTGTCTTCGCTTTCTCACTATTGTTTTTTTTCCCTGCCTCTGTGGCCCTTTCTTTAATCTGTTTTGAACACGCTGCATACTTGTTTAATTCGCCCATAGGAATGCAGGGGTGAGGGGCACATGAGGATTTTTCAGCGTAAATTGTGCCCCTGTCTTCTAGAAATCCGGGGCTAATAATTACTATCTTCTTTTGTGTCACTGTCTTTGACTGTGCTTTCTTTTCAAATTTGGGTTTAATTTTTTTCTTTATACTATTGCATACCGCTTTTCTGCGTTTGTGAACTGTTCATGTTCCTCTGGTCTGGAAAGCATTTAGTTTTTTTTCTTTTCATGATAACCTTCGTAGGATGCAAGTTCTTTCTTGTAATCTGGTGACTAGATGATAGAGTTCTACCACTGGAAAACACACTTGCTGTCCATTTTGCGGTGCTGTTTGCTAATTAGGCATCTTGATGTATCTTTGTTGCATTGGAATCGTCTCAAAAGGATTTTGTACTGGTTTTTAAAGGAAAATCCGAGCGAAATGATCGGACTGGTTGGTGCACTTAACAAGGCTTAGGTTTATCTGACTCGAGGACTGTAGCATGGAAATTGATGTTATGAATATATGTACCTGTGAACCGTATGTGAATCAGTTTTCCTTTGACGGGAGTGATTTCATGGGTTGTTTTTTTGTTTGTTCCTTTGTTTGTGTTTTGCTTGTTTGTTTGGTTGCTTTGTTTTTTTTTTTTTGGTACGTGTTGAAGCCCTGGAAATGCTCTCTGTGGTCTGCTGGAGCTGTACTGTGGGATGTGTTTGAGGGGGAGGAGGAGTTGTTCTTATTGTTACGTGTATGTGTATGTGCGCGTGAGTGTGCGCGTGCACTTATATGCTGTATTTGGTGGTCTTGTTCTTGTTCCTATGTCATCTTCTGAACATTCACGCACGCAGTCACAACACACACACACACACACACACACACACACACACACACACACACACACACACACACACACACACAAATACACACACGCACATACATACACGCGGGCGCGCACTCACGCACACACATAAGAACGTGTACGCGTACATTCGCTCGCTCTGACCCACACACATATACACATGTGTGCATGCGCACGTCCACACCGACACACGCGCGCACACACACGCATACACAGAAGCGCACAAATCCACACACACACACGCACATGCGCACACGCCCACATACAAAGACACACACACATACACACTGATATAGCCTATATGCAGATACGTGTGCTCACACAAACCCACAAATTACACACCCACACCCACACCCACACACACACACACACACACACACACACACACATACACACACGCGCGCGCGCACGCGCACACACATATGCACACGCACTTCTGCACACGCACACACACGCGCACATACATGCAGGCACACACACACACGCACACACACACACACACACACACACACACACACACACACACACACACACACACACACACACGTGCACACAAACACACACACACACACACACGCACACATGCCTGCGCGCACACACACATACACGCACGCACACACACACACACACACACACACACACACACACACACACACACACACACACACACACACACACACGCACACACACACACACACACACACACACACACACAGGCGCACGCGCACACACATATGCACACGCACTTCTGCACACGCACACACACGCGCACATACATGCAGGCACACACACACACGCACACACACACACACACAACACACACACACACACACACACACACACACACACACACACACACACACGCACACACACACACACACAGTGTCCTGACCGTTTTTTCCGTTCTAAGTGCTATGTTCACTTCTTGCATGACGTTTTTGCTTAAGGGTCAATTTCTGTTTAGTGTCCTGCACCATAGGTCAACAAACAGGCAACCGTATAGTGCCCCCTGATTCACCGTTTCCTGTCTGGAGGTAGTCAACGCCGCACGCTTTTCTGATCGTTTACAGTGACCTGAGCCAGTCAGTTTCATCTCCATTTCTTTAATCTCCATTATCTCCCATACCCACTTTCCATATTCCCCATTCTGCATCTGGCTGTATTATTCTTTGTTTTTTGAGTTTCTCTAGGCTGTGTGCTGTTCACTCTTTCTGAGTGTAACCAAGGCACAGCTGAATCATATTTTGTTGCCGTTCCGTTAAACATATTGCTTGTGATACCGCTCTTAGTATTAAACAGTTTTTCGTCATTGCAGTTTCTTTCGTCATACCGGTGGTGGTATCCTACAATATTTCGTCGCGTGATTTCTTGCGCATATGTCAAACAGTATTAAAGCTGATTCAGTGTAGCCCTGTGCAGAAAATTGACACCTGAGCCAGGTTTGGTATGGGGTCATATTCAGGTTGAGCGTCGACACTCACCGAGGTGGTAGGTTAGACGGGATAACCGCAGCAGGAAGGCCGGTCGGAGGTGGTGGAAATGGAGGGGAAGAGAGTAGCGGTAGAGGGTTTATGCAGCTCTACACCCATACCACCAGAACATCAGTACATGAAGCCTTAGGCGTATGTAAACTCGTCTTACAACGGCTTGGGTCCTTTAATCTGAGCTTACTGTTTAGTGGGGTGGGTATGGGAATTGATGGGAAGGGGTGGGGTGGGGTTCCCGAAGCAACTATGCTTAATTGTGTTGATTAAAGACATCTTTGCCTTTTTGAAATTTTGGTACATGCGTGTTTTGAGTCTGGCGACTTGGTATTAACTGGTATTGTTTTAGAAATGTTTACGGCCCTAGCTTGGTGTACGTCTGATCCACACTTTTGCCTCTATTTCCACTCACGTATGATTTTCTGATGCTCATCACGACATTTTTTTATGTTTCCTTTTCTTCGCTTCTCACTTGCATTCTTTCACATCATAATATCTGTTCTTTTCAGTCCAGTGTTCTCTCCACTCCCTACTTCACAAGTTCACTCCTTGATGTTCTCCACAGACCCTTCACTTTATTGTATAAACATGTTGTGGACATGCTGAGAGGATTGGAACACCACCACCAGTTTCCACCTCCGTCTCGCTTTTCCACTGCAGTTGTCTTCTTTTAATATTTCATGGATTTGAACTTGAGGCCCTTCATCTTCTCCCCTCCCCCCCCCCCCTTTAATTTTGTGGCCCTTCCATTACCGCCTATACCCACTGTAGTACATTATTCATGTGTCCATATTTCCCATTCTTTTATGTCTTATTTGGTCTTTTCCAACTACACCTCCAACTTGGAAGTCATACAGTTTCCCCTTTGCCCCCCCCCCTCCCCCAACTTTCTTTTTTTTTCTGCTACGAACAGTTCCTTTTATATACTGCTGGCATATCATTCTGCATTGCTTCGAGCTTATGACACAGTCATTTCCTTTGCTACCCCAATATTTCTCTTTAGGCAGTATAGCAGGATGGACGTAGTATATTCAACTCCATCCTGCCCTCCCCTTCCTATCCCGCCCATCGTTTGTCATTCTCATGTTCTCCTCCTACCCATCTTCCTTTCTCTAAAACTCCTTTCCTCCTCCATAGCATCGTTCACCAGTTTTATGTTGTCTTCTCCTCACATCCGTTAATCTTCGTTCTCCTTTCCTTTACCCGTCCATCATTCGCCCTTCTCACGTTCCCCAGTTACTGTTCCGTCTCTCAGTTATAATGTTCATGTTCTCTTCTTCTCCTCTTGTTAACGCGTCCCAGTCCTCCCATTCCGTCTCCTTCTCTGCCGATTGTGCCAACTATTCTCTGCTGATTGTTCCACTATTCTCTGCTGATTGTGCCCACTATTCTCTGCCGATTGTGCCAACTATTCTCTGCTGATTGTTCCCACTATTCTCTGCGATTGTGCCAACTATTCTCTTCTGATTATGCCCACTATTCTCTGCTAATTGTGCCCACTATTCTCTTCTGATTATGCCCGCTATTCTCTGCTGATTGTGTCGACTACTGCTCTGTCGCTATCCTGTTTTCATTACGGCCACCATTCTCACACTCACTTTTTTCCTTCGCTTTCCTCATTCGCCTTTCGTTCATCAGCGTCGCACCATCCTGTCACCAGTTATTTAATCTTCCTGCGTACTTCTCTTCCCACCCAGTCCACCATTCATCATTCTCTCAGTTTTATCCCGTCCATCATTCACCATTCTCTCGTCTTAACCCCCTCCTCCTGCCCCCTTCCCCTCCGCCCTTAAGTCCTACCAGTCCAACATTCATCATTCTCTCAGTTTTATCCCGTCCATCATTCACCATTCTCGCATCAGACCCCCCCCCCCATCCCGCCCCCCCCCCCTTACCCCTTAAGTCTTATCAGTCCAACATTCATCATGCGGCTTTTCCCCCAGACCAGCTTTCCTCATTTTCACGTTTCTGCCTGTTCAAAGTTTATTGTTCTCACCTTTTCCCACAGACCTACATTGGCCATTCTCACGTTTTCCTCTCCGTCCAATATTCATTATTTTCAACACCCACTCCCTCTCCCTTACTACACACACACACAGACACACACACCACACACACACACACACACACACACACACACACACACACACACACACTCACACACCCTCCCGTACAACTTTCACCATTCGTATGTTTAACCCTACTCCGTCAATTATCCTACTTACCATTTCCTGAAGTCCAGTTTTCATCCTTACGTTTTCCCCAGTCTACCACTATTCATTGTCACCCCTTCCGCCCCCCTCCGCCCTCCTGCTCAACATTTATCATTCTTGTGTTTTCCCCTGTTCACACAGTCATTACTCCCACATGACCCCCACTCCAACATTTATCTTTCTCACATTGTCTCTAGTCCAACATTCACCATTTTCAAGTTTTCTACCTGTCCTATATTCATTATTCTCGCGTCCGCCCCCCGCCCTCCCCCAACATTCATCATTCTCAAGTCTTGCCACTTCAAAATGTTTCATTTTCACGTTTCCTACATCCAAAATTCTCACGTTTGCCTGGGTCCAGCGTTCATTATTTTTACCCATTTCCCAAAACTTAACCATTTCCTTGTTTACACATTCATTATTCTCACGTTTTTCCGGTTCAAACATTCATTATTCTCACGTTTTTTCCCATCCACATTAATCATTTTCACGTTTCCCCCTCTCCAGAATGGTTTATTCTCATGTTTTCCCTGTTCGATATTCATTATTCACAAACCTTCGCGCGAGCAGCATTCATCATTTTCACGTTTCCCTCCGTCCAGCATTCATCATTTTCGCGTCAGCCTCTTCATCAAGTTCGTCATTCACTATTCCCCACTTTCTCTTCCGTGTTCTCGTCTGTCATTCGTCATTCTCGTGTTCTTCTTTTCTGTTCGCGTCCAGCATTCGTTATTCTCTCGTTCCATTCCATTCCGTTCAACAGGGAGATTATTCTGACGATGTCCGATTTTCAATACTCCATGATTCCCACGTTTTCCCCTCTTATCTCCATTCTCTCTTCCGAGTTTCCCATTCATCATTCTCGCGTTCTCCTTTCTCTGTTTGCAAATAAATTTTCATCACCTTGTTCCCTCTGCTTTATTCTGGCCATGGCTGCACCATTCAACGCTGTCCAGTGTTTATTCATACATCGGCCTCGCACTTCTCTCCTTTTTTCCTCCTTATCTTCATCGTTCTCACGTTATTTTCCCATCAGAATTCTGACCGTCAGTTTTCACACATTAGCTATCATTCTCACATTCATTTTTTCACCTCTCGTTCATAGACATCGCTTTCTGTTTTCCTCCAACTCCTCATTCGTGTAATCTGACGGTTTAATTCCTTCGATCATCACTCGTCTTTTGTTCTCCTCTCGTCCATCCCCTTATCATTTTCGCGTTTGCCTGTTTTCTTCCAATCGGGGTCATATGCGCCATCCTCAATTTCTTGCCTTCTCATCCGAACTGCCCTTCATCACTCTCACGTTAGTCTCCCATTTTTTCTTTATCATTTTCATGTTCT
>CM031606.1:50564559-50597059 GCA_018398815.1 Conus ventricosus
TGCGCGCGTGGTCTTACGCGAACGCGCGCTTGCGCTTGTGTGTGTATGGATACGCGTGTGTGTTTGTGTTCTTGCACGCACGTTGCGTGTGCGTGTACGCGCGCGTGTGTGTGTGTGCGCGCGCGTGTGCGTGTGTGTGTGTGTGTGTGTGTGTACGTACGTACGTACGTACGTACGTACGTTCGCTCGAGTTTGTGTGAGTACGGGGGCGGGAGGGGGAGAGGAAGTGGGGGGACGCGCCCTAGTCGGCATTTTCGCACAACCATGTACATTGATGTGTTTGTTGAGGAGCCAACCATGTACATTGATGTGTTTGTTGAGGAGCCAACCATGTACATTGATGTGTTTGTTGAGGAGCCAGAGGACAGAGGAAAAGAATGGGGATGGAGGGGTGTTGAGGAAGGGGGCGGAGAGAGCATGTACATGCGAGTTTACAAAAAGCAACAACAACAACAAAAGTCATGTTTGTGCTGTTTTGACAAATTGCACTGTTTTTTAATTACCTTTGCCAGGCATGACCTAGCCATACATTTCCAGTACTTATTTTTGCACAAGACTGGGAACACGGCTTGACTTGGTGTTAGACGCGGTGTTCTCTCCCTCCCTCCCCCCCCCCTCCACTCATATACTCTTTTCCCTTGTGTTTACTGTTCTTCCTCATCGATGCTTTAATGTTTTGTAGCATTGATTGTGAAGGTCATACACACTGCGTTTACGGTTTTGTTTCTGTTATAAAGTTGAATTGTCGTATAAGTATTATTTAAAGTTTACAACAACAATAACTTGCAAAGCTGCTGTAAGATGTGAAAACTAGTAGAATAAGCGAAGTTTTGTATCAGCATCTTTTTTAAGCTGGAGAATCCGAATGTGTAAAAGTCAGCAATATCTAGTCATCTTGTCAGAATATCCATACACTTCAATGTGTCATATTGCTTCCATTGTGTGCGCTACTCCTATTTATGACCTACCTAAGGTACCATCAAAAGACATGCATACGGTATGATATTCAGACAATATTTCCATCCAGGCAAATGTCAGTCTAATGGAAAGGGTATGATTCTGCCCAACTTTTGAGAACAGAGAGTTTGCAGTGGTTAATCCCGCAAACGTGGGATAGGATTACAGTGACGGGTAACCTAGCTGATAGTTCGGAATGCCAGTTAAAAGCCTGGTCACTCAGCAGATAATTTGCCTACGGCTGGTCTGGACAGACTAGTTTTGAAGAGACAGCCATTGGGCTTCAGCCACATCGTAATTGGTGTTGCTTTTGCTGAGGAGGTCTTGAGTCTCTTTGACCATTGCTGGTCTGGATGGCTTGGTCTGGAAGACTAATTATGGGCCAAGGAGACAGCCCTGGGAGACTGTGGAGCTCTGGTTGGTGTTGTCTTTACTGAGGTGGACTTGAGACTTTAAAGAGGTAAATATCCGCAGGTGGGAGTCCTTGGCGACGGAGTGCACACATGCTGGATTTAGCCCTAGGGACGGAGTCTAAAGGGTCTGTCTTGATATTTCTTTTTTTCTTTTTTCTTTTTTTTTTTGCTGTCCCAACCTCTGCGCCACCTCAGAGGCAGTGCACCCACGCCGCTCGTTCCGACACCCCGTCCACAGCCACAACCCGGTGGGCCCCGCCGCAGCCCCGGCACCCGCAATCCGCAGGGAGCAGTCGATGTCAAGTCGTCAAGAGGCAACCTACCGGAGAAGACACTGCACTGCTGCCGAGTCACTTCGGTGGTGTTCAGTGGCGCCTGTTCTGATCTAGCATACGCAGGACACCACCTACTAAGCCCCCTACTGACGACAATAATTGCTTAGTCGCGGAGCCGGCGTGAGTGAGTTCTCCCTCCGGAGGGCGACACCACGTCCGTCCAACGACAGCCCCATGGACTCGCAGATACCGGTGACCCCGACGGAACCAAACCAAGACCACAGACGTGGAGAGGACATCGAAACTGAGGTCACCATGAGAGCAGGGCATGAAGAGCCACAGAATTTGAGACATTTACTTTTTTTTTAATGCTGATCGATGAGAATGAGGATGATTAAGATGAGGCTACAGATTTCTATTTTGGTCCGAGACTACATGACAGGACTGTACTCTATGCCTCCTTTCATAATATATCCCAGCGTCAACCAGGCCCCAGAGATACAGGCACCTGCAGTGTTGGTCAGGAAATTTGAGCAACACTCTCAGAAACGCATCCATTAAGTGGATGAAACTCGACTGTGTGGTCCCAGTCTTCCCAACGGAGTCCGCAGCAAACTCAACTTTGGGTAGGACCGGTCGGGGCAGAAAACCCCACATGACTCTGATGGGATTCGAACCCAATGACCCTCCAGCCGGGAGTCTGCGACGCTAACCACTTCGCCACTGTGGCTGGTCTGTCTTGATATATTTTCTTTACATTCCTCCAGATCCAGTCACTTACATGACGGTCGGCTCCGTTGGTTGTTGGGCCCTGGGGGATAGAATGTCAGTTCTTGAGCAGCCCAGCAAAACCAGATCTGGCCTCATTAGACGCTTCTAGTGGTTCCATTGTGACTCGGGCCACACAGGAGTTTGTCGAAAGATCTCGTTGAAAGGGGCTGGGAGGCGTTTATACTCCCAGCGTTCTGGCTCTGAGGCCATTTCTTCACTGAGCAGAGTGTGGTGGAGGCTGTGACGCTGATTCTGTTATTCGGGTGTTTGTGAATGTAAAGGGCTGAAAAGCAACGGCCATTGTTGGGCCGGGATGTAGGCCTAACGGGTGAAACGTGATGAGCTGCAGCGTGTAGCATGCACTGTCCTGTGGTCGGTGTCGTTGGTTCGATCCAACAATGATTTGAAATGAAAGAGAGAGGAAACCAACGAGCTGGTGTTGGTGTGGAAGATGATGTGCCCAACTCGCTCTCTTCCCCATCTCCTACTCCACTTCCCTCCTTATCCTCTTTACAAAATGGCATCGCCAACAGGATTGAACACGCTGACCTCAGGAGGCGGGGGGCCCCAATGACGACAAACGTTCCTCACAGGTATCATTTTGGCGTTGTTCAGACACTGGGCCTGCGCGGTCCACTGTTGTTGCTAAGGGAGCAGCCCCAGGCGACAGCGTGGAGAGCAGCCAGTTGTGCTAGACGCACACAACCCGACACGCTGCTGAGAGGCTGAGTCTCATCTGACGGTGAAGGACTTTTAGTTGCTTAGGGTGGGTTGGAAATGTCTCTCTTACAAGTCAAGGGAAAGGAGACTTCGCCCTGTGCAGGATCTTTGTCAGATGTGTTGGACTGTAGTCACTGACTGTTTATAACTGGCCTGTCTTTGTCTTGTTCTCATGATTTAATGTATCTATCGCTAGAGAGTGCATTTTCTGTGTGTCTTTATTTTTGCCAATCTGTGGATAGTTAATTGACTCGTTAAGAAAAAAAGCGTTATTTCTGAAAACCAACTGGCTTCATTCGTTTATTCATGTTATTATTTGTTCTTTTCATATTTGAAAGACTCTCAAAATGGCTGAAGCAGCAATTGAAGTAGAACAGTTGGAAATTATGAAACAAATAATTGATAAATTAAGAACTGACCTAGACAGAGTAAAATGCAAGGAGGAAAAAACAGTGATAGTGCAGAGGGAAGTTGTTGTGCTCACATTTGGGGGAGGGGTAAGGCAACTCCAGAAGTTGAAGGAGAAATGCCCAGCTGCATGGAAGACTGAAAACATTGATGACGAAAATGAAAAAAAATACATTTCGTGAGGTTCCATCTAGTGGACACAGTCAAGGACGACCTCGACTGTTATCCCCCAGACAGACACTAGCTAGTCTGTGAAGAATTCTCCAGGACACATGGGGATAACAGGTTGGTACAGCAACTGTTGGTGACCATTAACGGCTTAGAATAGGCAGACGAGGGGATGAGGGACTTGGCAAACCCGGCTGATAAAGGCTTTTAAAGACCTCACAGCTAGGCAAGGGGCACAGGGTCAGGGGCCCCAGGACGAACAGGTCTTACGGGACCAGTTCATTAGTGGGCTGAGGGATGGTTTGCTGATGAGGCAACTTAGGGCCAAGGCCATCGAGGGGTCTATCAGTTTCCTAGATGCACGAGCATTTGCCATTAAGTGGGAGTTACAAGAAGACTTTATGCGCCAGCCCATGCCCAAGCGGTAACAGCAACTGCGTCTGTTGAGTCCCAAACTGGTATGCACGACTGGCAGAACGGGCTGCAGCGATGGAGAACAACCAGGTCAATGGGAAAGAAATAGGAAAGGGGGAAGAATATTCACGTCGACGCCGTCCCCGCTTGTCGAAGGATGGAAAACCCATCTGTTTTCGTTGTGGAGACTCGGGCCACATGAAACGAAATTACCCCCAGAACCAGGGAAACGGACGTCCTCTACAGTGAAGAATCGAACTGTAGAGCGGGGAGGAAAGGACTCACTAGGTAGGTTGGTAGGGCCCAAACCGAGAACCACCATCAAGATTAATGGGAAGGAGGTGGTAGCACTGATAGATACAGGGTCACAAGTCACCTTGATGACAGAAAAGGTATTCAGGGAATTGTTTGAAACAAGTGACGTCGGGCTGTGTGGAGCCCAGGGGCTGATCAGAATAACGGCAGCAAACGGGCTGGAGATGCCTTACCTGGGCTACTTTGAAGCAGATGTGCAGGTTAGTGGAACCACTGTCAGTGGGCGGGGCATTTTAGTGAAGCGCGGGTGTGTCGGGGACGACAAAGGGGACCAGGAGGCAGTCATTCTGGGGATGAATGTACTGCAGGTCCTCCCGCCGGGTACTCTGCCCCTCCCACGATTGATCGGTGGCCTAGCTAGGGTGGCAAGTGGTCAACCTGTCTTTGTTCCTCCCCAGTCGATCGCCACAGTGACGGCGATGGGAATAGGAAATCCCAAGAAAGGAGAAAGACTCGCGGAGCTGTTGATCGAGACAGGTCCTGGTACTCTTCCTCAGGGCCTCCTTAGTGGGAATACACTAAGCTCTGTATGTGGAAGCAGAGATTTTGTACAAGTTGCCAACATGACGAGAAACGGGATCATCCTCAAGCCAGGCACGGTACTGGGCACTGTCCATGAGGTGCCGGCTGACGTTGCACCAAGGGGGTAGAGGTGGAAGTAAGCTATAACAGGATCCATGTGCACGCAAAAGAATCACGCGACACTCCACCCAGTTCGCAAGAGTGCCCAGTTGACTTTACAGCAAACAGGTTGTACAACAGAACAGAATCAGCAGCTGGAAAGGCTTCTGTTAGCCAATGCTGACCTCTTCTGTAAAGATGATGAAGACTTGGGCTATACAAAGCGGGTGATGCACAGCATAAAGTTGAAGGATGACGCCCCTGTGGCGTCCACGATTCGCAGAATACCTCCCACACAGCTACAAGAGGTTAAGGACCACATACAGATGCTCATGGACAAAAAGATTATTCAATGGAGTAACAGTCCATATAATAATAATAATAATGAATACTTATATAGCGCCTATTCTCGGCTAGAGGCCAAGCTCTAAGCGCTTTACAATCCACACTCGTTTACACAACGGGCTGCCTACCTGGGTAGTGCCGACTGAAGAGCTGCCAGCTGGCGCTTCATTCAGTCGTTTCCCGTGTCATCCAGTCAGTATCGTTCAACATCGATCACTCATTTTCCTTACTTCCTTCATTCTTTCCATTTCTCACGCAGGGTGCATGCTGTGTGTAACGTGTCATCCATACCAACGGCCAAACTGGCCTTCTCTTCCGAAAGTTGGTGATGGGATTTTACGTGCGTTGACACACGGAACCTCGGTTTATAGTCTCATTCGAAGGACTGTATGGGAAAATGGAGTCAGAACCAATGTTAACTCCGAGGGAAAAATCCTCCTGTACCGAAACGCCCCGGCGGAGGTTCGAACCCGCAACCCCAGGATCACCAAGATTACGAGTCTGGCGCTCTACCAACTGAGCTATTCTGAACTATGCATCCCCTGTGGTCATCGTGCGAAAGAAGGATGGATCCATCCGTTTATATGTCGACTACAAGCGCCTGAACGCTAAGACTGTCCCAGATGCATACCATCTACCCCCTATTGACGATTCCTTGGATGCGTTAGGAGGGGCAAAAGTGTTCTGCACATTGGATCTGGCTAGTGGCTACCACCAAGTGGCAATGAATCCAAAGGATAGGGAGAAAATGGTGTTCATCACGCCTTTTGGCCTTCTTGAATATCTGCGTATGCCCATGGGCCTATTCACCGCGCCAGTCACTTTCCAAAGACTCGTGCAGATGACAATGAATGATCTAGCTTTTCAGATCCTTCTTGTATCCTTGGATGATCTGCTTATTTATAGAGAGATCCTTTGAGGCGCATCTGCAGCGATTACAAGAGATGGAAACAAGAGATAGCTGCAACCTTGAGCCGCCGGGGAGAAGACGTGACCTAAGCGCCTTGATGCAGGGTGAAAAAACTACGTCGCCTCCCTTCGCACCCCCTCCATCAGAGATTCTTACAGCCCACCAATAATCGCCTCAAACGACAGAGCCCCAAGCACCAGACTAAGGCCCTGAGAGACCAACATACTGACATCCTTCAAACAGAAGATACCGCCTACCAAGATCTCGTCATGCCTGACGAGTCTTGACCAAGAGATGGAGGCCTCCACCAGTCTTGGTGTTCCTGGAATCACCAAGAGATCAGCCCCGCCAGTTCTCAAAGCTCTAGCTCAGGTCATGATTGACGATACGGACGCTCCCAGATCCTGGACCCATGTCTACACAGACGGATCAGCCGAGGAAGCCACACACAATGGAGGCAAACAGTCATTTTCCGCCTGTGCTTTTGAGGTGGGCCTGCGTGTCCACCTCAAGAGGATTGGAGCCGCAGACTCAGCCCTGAGTCCCTGTGTGGCAAGCCGACCAGACACCAGCACATGTCCTCCAGGACTGTCCCCTCAATGATGAGAGACGAGTGCGAGCCTGGCCAGAAGGGCGGACCTCAAGACAAAACTCTGGGGGACTGCCAGCGATCTCTGCCGGACGGCCAAGTTTACCGCGCGCTACCCTTGGAGTCCGGCTGTAGCTGCGTAGCTGTCTAACGCTGAAGAAGAAGAATCAACAAAGAAGGCGAATGACTACATTATTCACATCGTGTGTGTATTGTTGTCACTGAATCATTCATCCGAGCCGACCAGACCCCATCCCATATTCTCCAAGACTGCCCCCTGTACTACGAGACGCGGCATCAGTCCTGGCCCGGGGGTGCGGACCTGAACACCAAGCTCTGGGGCACAGGCAGCCGATCTTCGCCGGACGTCCGATTTTGTGGCATCCCTCGGACTTCGACCCTGACTGCGTAGTTGTCGAACGCCAAAGAAAGAAAGAAAGAAGATTCATCCGAGCTAGCGGTGCCCCACGACCACGAATGCTTACAGCTGTCACGTCATCAACCGAGCGGACAGCGATTCGAGCTATTCTCACTCCGCCTCAACGTCCACGTGATATCCCATTGAAAGCATTGCATTGAAGATGTTCGAAATTCTACATAGAATTCCATGTCTGCAAGGTGTCTTTAGCAAACCTCAACTAGTAGCTTACGCGTCAGACTCTAACCACCGGAGCCAGCATGTACACCCAGCCTTCCAACACCCCTGCAGTCATCGAGTGCTTGGAAAAAGATGTTGCCAGAAGTCAGACTACAGACCCACCATTTCTTGGACAAATATTCCACTACGATCACAGGCCCTTCTGGTAAATCTTTCACCATCAAACCGAATTCATTTGTCTGTCCACACCACACCCTTCACCGGAATTTCAGAGAACACCGGGAGTTTGTACATCTGCAAAAACACATATAACTGCATAACCGTTTGAAAAACTACAGACACAACATGCAACATATGACAGTGTCTGCTGTTTATCAAGATATAACGGATGAGCTTAAAAGAAAGGTAGACAACTCTGATTTTTATAATATACAACTATTGAACCCGTTTTAAATCAAGATCTCGAGTGACGTATTTGACATTCAATTTGGGATGTGAGCTTTTCAAGTAGACAGTGGAAGCAAAAGGAGTAAGAAGGCAGGTACAGCAAGGTTACCGACAATGCCTGAGGATTCCGGAGATAAGGTGGTGAGGTCAGTCCAGCCCATGCTAAACGTTGGCGGAAAACGGCAAGTATGGGAAGCTGCGAACGTGGCAAATGAAAATCACCAAATCAGAAAAAAAACAGCATGCACACAAACTAACGCATATGGGCTGGGGTCAACAGAAATGAAATTGGTGCTAAAGAAAGAGAACGCCAAGAGAACCCAGAAGGCAGTCCAGCAAAGCCATCAAGGACTGGACAACGTGGAAAAACGCGCTCCAAAGAAGTCTCGGCTAGAATCACATAAGGCACACAGCATTTCTTAGAATCGGCATGATCCTCGGAGCAATATATGACTCCTGCTCTAGAATTCAGACAAACAGTGGAACAGGTCCTGACTCAATGCAAGGCAGCACAAACCCAGGGAAGGTACTCATGGAGGCACTACTAAGTGCTCAAGGAGAGCACACGTGTGGTTAGCATTGCCAGAGCAAACAACATGCCACGACAAGTCCAGTAACGATGTTGTACACAGCAGGAGGCAACAAATTATGGCCTGGAACAGCTCTGATATCAAGAGCATGAAAGCAGGTTTCATCGGATAGCGAGTACATGGGAATGCAGATTAGACCTTCCGGAATGGGAAAATCATCCAGAGATCGCGAGGAAGAGTGTCATAAAACCAGATGTTGTTCTCCACCCAGGTTTGTTAAAGAAATCACTCGGATCAAACTCACTGTAAGCAGAATAGAGCAAGCTCAATTCTACAAGACTGAAAAGTGTGCCAGCTTGAGGAATTTGGTTTCCAGGCCAAAGTCCTCGCCATAGAGGGTGAAGCAAACAAATGTGTAGGCTCATCAGCCCTTGTTCACATAAACACCTCGGGATTTCCGGTAAGAAGAGAACCAGAACCTGGAGCGCAATAGCAGAGGCAGCTGAAAAGACTACCAGCTGCATCTGGACGAGCAACAAGATTGAACTTCATGAGGCTTAACATTTGCTTACTTTACTTTGGCCCATAGCTCAAGGGTGAGCATAGGCCATCGACAACACTCCGCCATCGCACTCGGTTCTGGGCTGCTCGCTGAATGCCTGTCCAGTTGGTCCCCTGCCTCTTTATCTCTGCCTCAGTGTCTCGCCTCCAGCTGCTGCGAGGTCGGCCTCTCTTCCGTTTCCCCTTGCGGGTTCCATGTCAGGCTTGGCGTGTGGTGCTGGATGCTGGCTTCCTGAGAGTGTCCAATCCAGCCCCACTTCCTCCGCAGAATCTGCTCGGCCACTGGTTCCTGTCCTGCTTGCTTCCATAGATCTTCATTTTTGATCTTCTCTGGCCATCTGATTTTGAAGATGCGCCGCAGACAGGTGTTGATGAAGGTCTGAATTTTTTGTTGTATTTCCTTGGTCATTCTCCAAGTTTCGCAGCCGTAGAGCAGAACCGACTTCACGTTTGAGTTGAAAATACGCAATTTTGTTGTCCTTCTGATCTCTCCTGAGGCCCAGATGTTCTTTAGCGTGATGAATGCTGCTCGCGCCTTGCCTATCATGGCCATGATGTCTCGGTCGGTGCCCCTCTGCTTGTCAACTACGCTTCCAAAGTAAACAAAGGAATCTACTTCCCTGATGGGCTCGCCTCTGACTGTGGGCGAGCAACAAGATTGAACTTCACGAGGCTTACATTTCCCAACTTAAATAGGTGTCCGATAGCGATGGGGATAAGATGTGCATATTCAAAAGGCGCGTCTTGAGACACCCACCCAGCCAAAACATGCGGACTGAAATATCGGTAGAAAACAAAGCAAAACAAAAAGAACAAACAACAACAACAACAACAAAACACAAACAAAAAACAACTGTGGCAGTGGAAGGACATTTGAAGTCATGACCTAGATTCGGCCTGGCCCGTAATAGCCTAAGGTCAGAGCCGAACATTTGTTTCGGAGGGAGAAGGGAAGGGGGGGGGGGGGGGGGGGGGGGGATTGTTCTCTCTAAAATCCTTACACTGACAAGCTGTCCCTGGGTATTCTTCTTTACACACACACACACACACACACACATTTTGTTTGTTTGTCTCTGCTCTGTCTCTCTGTCCCTGTCTCTCTCTCACTCTCCCCCCCCACACACACACGCATACGCGCGCGCGCGCCCACATTTATTTTAGTTTGTCTGTCTCTCTCTCTCTCTCCACACACACGCACACGCACACACGCACACATATATATATATATATATATATATATATAATATATATCATGGAAAATAATAAAAAGAGCAACACCATACAACAATATTTCCAAAAAATGCAACCTATGTTCCACAGAAAAATGGTTAATATTATGCAAACCATACTTAGCAACTCTGAACACAAAAGTAGAAATCGTGAATAATTGCAGGCACAAGTGGAAATCTTTGCTAGCACATTCCACGTGAGCAGGCCCAAACAAAAAAAAAAAAAAAAAAACAACAAAAAAAAAAACCGCACACACACACACACGGGCCTCACGTGCAGCAAACGAAACCCACACACACAGAGACAAGATCAGGTCCCGCACGCCATAAAGACCGTTGGCGTGCCACAAAAAAGACATCCTGAGGAGAGAAGACATATCTTGAAACAGGCTTGTAGATGAATTTTAGCACTTCATTTTAAAAATATTTTTAACAAAAAAAAAAAAAAAAAAAAAAAAAAAAAAAAATAATATATATATATATATATATAATATATATATATATATAGGAAGAGCAAATAAAAACTCAAAATCCAGGTAACGTTGGCTTCAGATTTATGCTAAACTGACAGTCGGTTTCCTCCCCAAAGACAGGAATGTTTAATCATAGTCAGTTTCCTCCCCAAAGACAGGAATGTTTAATCTGTGCTGTTTTACTGGAATGGGTTTAAGTCACTTTTTAGTTGAAGATCTCTAAGAAGACATATATGATGCTCTGACGAAGCTACGGCGAAAATTTAGCATAAATCTGAAGCCAACGTTACCTGGATTTTGAGTTATTTGCTCTTCCTATCAAGTCATCGGACTTCCAACTCGGTTCCCTGGCCACGAGTGCTGGTGCGGCAGTGTGCGAGTGTTATATATATATATATATATATATATATATATATATATATATATATATATATATATATATGAGAACAAAACGGAGAAGATGTACCAGAAACCAGATATGCAAACCACAAACAGTCATTCAATAAAGTAAAATACAAAAACCAAACAGAACTGAGCAAATACATTTGGAAACTCAAAGATGCAAAAACAAACTATACTATATCCTGGAAAATCATAAAAAGAGCATCACCATACACCAACATTTCAAAAAGATGCAATTTATGTCCAACTGAAAAATGGTTAATACTATGCAAACCACACTTTGCAACTCCAAACACTAAAACAGAAATAGTAAACAACTGCAGGCACAAGTTGAAATCGTTGTTGGTGAACACACCCCAAGCAATAACCTGAAATTCCCCCCAAAAACACGTGCAATCTACCTGCACGTGAAAACGGCAATAACTGGGCCTCACACGCTATGAACCACCGGCGGTGGGTGACCCAAGTATTCATCCTGACGAGAGCCCAGCTCGAAACAGTTCTGTAGATGCTTTTAGACTTCGTTTTAATTCTTTAATTTTAAACAAATATATATATATATATATATATATATATATATATATATATATATATATATATATATATATGAATATAACCAAAAAGCCTAAAATGTCTTTAAAAGTGCTCGACCCCTTGGGGAGCAACATTTGTTAATGATATTAAAAAGGAAGGTTAAAACTCAAGGTTAAAACTCTACAAATTTGTTTCGAGCGTGTTGCGCTGTCATCAGGATGTTTTGGTTTGCCCACCGCCGATGTTATATAGCGTGTGGGCTCCCGTTTGCGGTTGTTTGCACGTGCGGGTTGGCTGCACGTGTTTTTGGGGGGCTTTCAGGTTTTTATTTTGTGTGTGTTCACTAACAACGATTTCCATTTATGCCTGCAGTTGTTTACTATTTCTGTTTTGGTGTTTAAAGTTGCTAATTGTGGTTTGCATAGTATTAACCATTTTTCAGTTAAACACCTTTTTGAAACGTTGCTGTATGGTGATGCTCTTTTTATGATTTTCCAGGATATATTGTAGCTTGTTTTTGCGTCTTTAAGTTTCCAGATATATTTGCTCAGTTCTGTTTGGTTTTTATATTTTTCTTTATTAAATGACTGTTTGTGGTTTGCATATCTGGTTTTGAAGTGGTTTTCAGTGATCCCTATGTATGTTTCTTTTTCATTTTCTGATGTTACAGTAGCCTGGTATACAATGTTGTTGTGAAGACATTTATTGTTTAGTGGGCACTGCTCCTTTCTGGTGCAATTGCAAGATTTCCTTTCTTCACCCTTCTTTGCTGTGTTGATTTTCATTTTGTTGGATGCGTCAATCAGGTTTTTGAGGTTGGGCATACATGAGTACGATAGTTTGACAGTGTTTTTGTTAAATATTTTGGACAGTTTGTGTTCTTTTGGAATTAAAATGAAGTTGCTAGGATTTTGAAGAATTCTTTCCCTATGTTTGTTTTGAGTTTCCCGTCGTATGGGGGGTTATACCATATGATTTTTCTTTTCCTATTTTTCTTGCTTTTATTTGTGTTGTTGTCCGGGTTGTATTGCAGTTTGTAATTGTATCCACTTGTTTGTAGTGCCTCCTGGTATTCTACTGCTGCATTGTTGAACACTCTCTCATTGCATGACAGGTTTGATAGTCTCTTGTTTATGCCATGGGGTATGGTCTTTAATACAGATGGTGGATGGTTACTTTTGGTGTGTACATAAAGAGGTGTATCGTTGGGTTTCTTGTATGGTTTATATATATGATTGTTGAGATCCAGTGTTATGTCTAAGTAGTTCACTACCTTTTTGTTTGCTTCAATGGTAATCTTTAAGTTGTGGTTTTGGAAGATTTTGCATAGTTCTTTCTTCTTGTTTTCGATGGTTCTTGGATTGTTGGTTAGTGCAGCAAGGCCATCGTCTCTGTATAGTCCGACTTGTTTTCCGAGTTTTTTCTTGATGTTGGACAGCATGAATAGTCCGACCAGTTCACATGTTTCTGCACCATCATATGAACCCATGGTTACGTCAAATGTTGAGTTTCTGTTGGTTTTCCTGATCCAGGTTTCATTTCTGCTGTGTAGTAATGTTTTCTTGGTGTGGAGAATGATTTCCATTTCTGACCCTGTTATGTCTGTGTGGTTACTGGGAAACTTAAGGGCTTTGGTGAGTAGTTCCTCATCTATGGATGGGTAAAAGTCTACTATGTCAAATGTGATGAATACTGTATTACTTTGTTTATTGAGTTTTTGAACCATTGGATAACTTCGTATGTGTTCTTCCAGAGGTTGTAATCAGAGTTTGATTTTATGTCCTTTATTATTTTTTCCAGAATTTTCTTGCTTATTTTGCCTAATTCAGATTTGGATGGGTTTATTAGTCTACATGTTGGATTGTTATGAAAGTTGGGCTTGTGGTCTTTGAGTGTTATGAAAGCTTCTTTTGTTGCTGTCGCTTCTATCCTGTCACTTAGGTCTATGCGCTCTGCAAGTTCTTTTTCTTTAGTGCGGATACTGTCATGTATATTTTTGTCAGCTTTTTTGTAGTTTTTCTGGATGTTTTTGTCAAGGAGTTGAGAATATTCCTTTGGTTCCATTTTGTAGTAATTGCTAGTTTTATCAGCCTTCACAAATATTTTTTTGTCATTTTGTACTTGTTTTATTTGGTTTTTTAATGTTGTTTGGAAATCGTTGTTAGATTTTTTGAATTCAATATTGGTTATCATTCTTTTCATTTGATCTTCAAAGGGTTTCATATCGTCTATGACTGGTGGTGATCGCCATGATTTGAAATCGTAGGTGTTTATGTCCTCTTTTTTTGCATTCGGGTTCAGGAAAAAGAATGCTTTCCATCTCATATTGCGTACGAACTTTTCGGTTTGTTCTATTAATCTTTTTAAGTAGAATTGTGGGTTAGAAAACGGTATGTTTTTTGTTGACTGCCTAAAATTGATTTCATCCATTTTAAAATCTTTCAGGCCACAGTGCTCAACGTGAGGAGCAATCAAGATGAATATAACCAAACACACACAAAATAAAAACCTGAAAGCCCCCCCAAAACACGTGCAGCCAACCCGCACGTGCAAACAACCGCAAACGGGAGCCCACACGCTACATAACATCGGCGATGGGCAAACCAAAAACATCCTGATGACAGCGCAACACGCTCGAAACAAATTTGTAGAGTTTTAACCTTGAGTTTTAACCTTCCTTTTTAATATCATTAACAATATATATATATATATATATATATATATATATATATATATATATATATATATATATATATATATATATATATATATATAATGCTGAACAATTAAGTAGTGGGGGAAAACAAGTGCAGGTTAACAATTCTTCCATCATTATAATAATGACTTGGCAAAGATTTGGAGGGAAAAAAATTTTTTTTGAAGGTGAAGAAAATGGGAAAATATATGTTTTAAATATGAAAACCCTTCACTAGCTGCATGGGGAAACCATCACAATCCCTCTCGAAGGAGAGAGAAGAGAGGAGAGAGAGAGAGAGAGAGAGAGAGAGAGAGAGAGAGAGAATGAAACAGGTGTGTGTGTGTGTTTGTCTGCGTGCTGGCGCGCGCGCGCGCGCGCGCGCGCGCGCGCGCGCGTGCGTGTGTGTGTGTGTGTGTGTGTGTGTGTGAATGCGTGTGTGCATGCGTGTGTGCACGTGTATGTGCAAAAGTGTGCGCGCGCACGTGTGCGCTTGTCTGTCTGTATGTGTGTGTGTTTGCGTGTGTGTGTAAGAGAGAGAGAGAGAGAGAGAGAGAGAGAGTTGTGTAGTTGTTTTGCTTATCCATTCGTTCCCCTACTCCAGGATTACGTTTGTATGTGACATATTGCTGAAACAACTGCTTCTGTCTTATCGCATATGGACACACGTTTTTCTTCTCTCTGCAAAACCAGAGGGAAAACGATTCGTCGCTCTGTAGATAAGGCAGGGGAGACGGCGTGGGGGAAGGGAGAATGAGAAGAAGGGGGAGGAGAGTCGCCGAAAGAAGAACAAAACGGAGAAGATGTAGGGAGAGTTTTGGAAAAGAGAGTACAAAAGGAATGAATAAGGGGAATGGAAAACGAAAGGGGAGGAGTACGAGATACGGGAACGGTGAAGGAAGAGAATGGGGAGTGTGGCGGGAGGGGCTAGGAGATGTTTGGGGGAGGAGGTGAGATTGAAAAAGAAACACAAATAAACAAAAACAAATTTTTAAAAAACCTGCAAGCCATCTTGAGACAAAGAAATAACGTAAGCAATTCCCACCAGTTTACTCTCCATTCGTGCTGGAGAACAATACCAGCAAAGTTTCTTTGATAATGCAATTTTGGCGATCAGTTACTGGAACACCTCCAAACATCCACAGAGCACTGTCGCTCCTTATTTCCCCACCCTTACTCCTCTCGCTTTTTTTTTTAAATTGTGGATCTGCCCGAGTCTTCAGAAGTTCGAATTCTCACTTCCTCTTCGCGTTTATGTGATCCCACCTCTCCTCTCCAAACGCAGCTGTTCCCCTAACCCCTTTTCTCTTTTTATCAGGGAGTTGTTCCTTGTACAGCTGTTCCCCTAACCCCTTTTCTCTTTTTATCAGGAGTTGTTCCTTGTACAGCTGTTCCCCTAACCCCTTTTCTCTTTTTATCAGGGAGTTGTTCCTTGTACAGCTGTTCCCCTAACCCCTTTTCTCTTTTTATCAGGGAGTTGTTCCTTGTACAGCTGTTCCCCTAACCCCTTTTCTTTTTATCAGGGAGTTGTTCCTTGTACAGCTGTTCCCCTAACCCCTTTTCTCTTTTTATCAGGGAGTTGTTCCTTGTACAGCTGTCCCCCTAACCCCTTTTCTCTTTTTATCAGGGAGTTGTTCCTTGTACAGCTGTTCCCCTAACCCCTTTTCTCTTTTTATCAGGAGTTGTTCCTTGTACAGCTGTCCCCCTAACCCCTTTTCTCTTTTTATCAGGGAGTTGTTCCTTGTACAGCTGTTCCCCTAACCCCTTTTCTCTTTTTATCAGGGAGTTGTTCCTTGTACAGCTGTTCCCCTAACCCCTTTTCTCTTTGTATCAGGGAGTTGTTCCTTGTACAGCTGTTCCCCTAACCCCTTTTCTCTTTGTATCAGGGAGTTGTTCCTTGTCAGATATGAGAGAGAGATGCAGAAAGTTTAATCATGTTTAGGTCATAGCCCCTTGTGAAGGGGTGCATGTATAGAAACATTTGTCCAATCTGGTGTTTAGAATCAATGACATCCTTCATAAACACTTTGCAATGATTTAAGAAATGACAAAAGAACACTGTTTAAAAGCCATGTAAGGATAGACTGACAAATTTCTGATCGTTTTCGTGTGTACATGCCATAAGTAACGCTAAGTTCAACTGATTTGGTACATCATAATGTCTCAATGGTATGTATTTTGCTCTTAAGTTGCATAGAATAGGACGTCAATAATATAAAACAAATACATCTCATTTTCTTTCTCTCTTTGACAAGTGGGCATGGTAAGACACCTTCACTTTGTTGTTATTACGATTACGATGTACTGCGATTTAAGAAATTGCAAGCCTAAATCTTATCAACGCATACCTTAAATGTATGTCTAAACTGAGTAATAACTGTATTTTAACATCAGGGATAGTAGAAAAGATTCTGTAAACGTTAAACCTATCACTGTTATTGGTATGGTAATTCCAGTCTTGCCATCTGCACAAAACAAATCTTTCCCGAAACGTTTCCAGAAACTCTCCCTTCAACTCCTTCATTGAGCCATACATATCCGAATCCAAACATACACAGTATATAGCCAATTTTTGAGGCCGAGTTTTTCTTGCGACGCAAATCTAAATCAAGAAGCATTCCATAGGTAGTCTACATTCGTCCATCCTCGTCAGCTCTTGCCAGTACCTGACACACTTCACAGCTGAGTTTATGTAAAAAGGATATCGATTTGTTTCTCCATGCGCCATGTCATTGGGTGTTCTCATTTCTATGCTAAGAATCTCTCAATAGCAAATAAATGCACCTTTTCGCAATGGAGTGCCGCATTGTCGAGACCCCTAACTCTGCACCTTACCGAACAACAGATTGAACTTGTGAGTCAAATGATTAAAAAAAAAAGAAAAAAAAAAAAGGAAGAGTGAGAATAACACTTCAGCTTAAATAATTTATGTGAAATACATTAACGCGTTTTTTGCTCAGCAATTGAGATCACAATATACAGAAACAAATCTTAACTTTGCTGGAAAATAAATTCACAACAGGCATAACAATTCCGTTATAGGTCCACCTTTCTCTGGCAGCTAAATACTCCCCTTTTCTGAATACCACTATATTGTTTTTAAAATTTTTTTTTTAGTCCATATTGACCTGAGCTCTAAAGCAGCAGCTGCACGTTGAAAACTGTTACGCTGCGTTTGTAAGCAAGTGATAGTCTCTGAAAGAAAGATCACATCATCAGCCAGAAGTAATATGAATATTTCAAAATAGCCAGACGTAAGCATTGCAGCACGTCTCCCTCTCCTTATCGCCTCTAATACTAGTTCATAATAAATAAAGAAAACAGACAGGGCGGCTCGCGCCTCCTTGTTTTACTCCGCGGGTGCATTTGATACAATCTGTTACACTACTTCCGCATTTAATTCTGGCTTTGACATGTCATACACACTACGAATACACTTAAATATCTTGCCTTTGACGCCATTTTTCAATACGATGGGCCATAATAAGTTTCTTTCAACAGATCGAAAGCCTTGTTCAAAATCAGTGAAGGCTACATACAATTGACGATAAAAACAAAAACTGTTTTTGTACGAGTGCCAATAATGTAAACATGTGATCAGCTGTGGAATAACGTTTTTTCCCCAATCCTGCTTGATGTTCACCAATCAGATCGTGTTCTTTTATCCATTCCCGCAGTCTGCTATTGACAATTGTGCTGTAAATGTACTGTTCGTACTACACAGTGAAATGCCTCCGCAATAGTTTGGATCGTTAGCGTCACCCTTCTTAAACAAGGGTTGAACAACAGGGTTGATCAAGTTGTCTGGGAACAATTTATCAAATAACGTATCAAAACTGTCACAAAAAATAACAACTCGGTACCCACCGTGCTTCAACACCTCGCCAACAGTTTCATCTTGCTTAGCAGCTTTTTCATTTTTCAACTTATATATAGCAAGCAGAACTTCTTCTTTTGGTATTGGATGGTTTATAGAAACTAATCTCCTCTTCATCAATACCATTGCCATTTCCAGCTGAGTTGATTACATCTGTTGGTACTTCAAATTCAAATAAATCTTTGAAATGTTTGAACCAGTCATAAACGGTTAGACTATTTCGAACACATTTTCTTTTAAATGATATTTTATGCATAGCTTCCCAAAATTATTTCCGATTGTTCACTGATGAAATAGGCCGGTCTAACAACATTTCGTTACACTGTTTCTTTTTCATTTTTACCAGATGTTTGTATTCTCTTCTTGCTAAGCAGTAGGCATCACTGTCTTCTTCTTTTCTTCCCGTTTATCAAAAAATAGAAAGCAGCCCTTTTGTCTTAACCTTGCCTAACCTACATTCTTTATCATACCAATTAGTGTTTTTGTCATATTTTGTTAGATTTATTCTTTTTCACACACTAGCTTGCTTTTCAATCCAGTCATTAAACATATGCAAAGCACCATTGAAATCGTAATCAATTAACTTTGGCGGCACGATCAAGTACCAACAGTGTTTCATATTATGTCATTTTCTGAGTATAGATTGACCCTAAATCGTTCTCCCACACAAACGTTTCAACGAACTGGCCCATTTTTGCGGGAGTTACTTGATATTTTTTTTTTCTTCTGAAAATCTAAAATGTACTTCTGATTCTATCTTTCTGAGATCACCATTTTGGGCAAACACATAGCAGTGAAAAATAATGCCTTAGACAGAAGTAAGTAATCATTTACTCTGCATCCTGCCGCTGATATGAACGTATAAGTACCGTCAGCATCCCCATTGCATGTGCCATTTAGAATCCTCAATCCAGGGCTTGTGCACATATTTAACAGATTTTTTTTCTTGGTTATTGATACCACTGTCTGCAGACTATCTCATGCTTTTATTAGAAAAGAACGATTGTAAACAAGGTGATCATAAACATCATTTTTATCAAAGATATACGGAGAAATATCAGAAGTCCTACTATTCAAATCGCAAGACAAAATCACATGCAGTCCTCAAACTCGAGTAGAGAATTATACATTCTTCAAGCTCACTAATACATTTTCAACATCAAAATAAGTGTAATGAGGCGAGCCCTCTGGTGGAATATAAGTACACACATAGAACACGTCTTCCGTAAAGCCTAAACGCTCTTATCAACCAAAAATAAAAGAATGTTGGGGAGTCTGTCTTGATTTCATGGACATAGTGTGTGAGTTCACTTTTGACAAGACATACACCTCCAGCAGAATGTCTTCCTTGTTTTGTAAACTAAATTGCCGGTTTACAGAAAACAGTATAGCATGGAAATTATAAGTTTGGAAATCCTCTACACAGGTTTTTTTTCAAGACATGATAATGAAATCAAATTTCAACAGAATGGGAGTGAAGTCTGTATAAGTGAATTTAGACAAGAGTCCATTTACATTCCGGAGCGAAAAAGAAAAGGAAACGCCACATTCTTTATCATTTTCACAATCATCAAAATGGTAACACACTTTCATTCTCACTCTCATCTTTCGTTTACCCCTCAGTATATTCCTCTCCACTCACTCACCAGACAGATCATTATCACTCCTGTCCTCTTTCCATGTTAACGTTTTCCTTTTGAGACCCCCCCCCACACACACACACACACACACGCACACACACCACCTCTTACAACTTCCACTGTCGGTCTGTGAGTCGCATGACATCGCTCGTAATGTCTTCAACACTGTTTTCCCCATAAATATCAGTTTTATAACATAACAAGGTCCGTTCACCCGCATTTATACAACCAGTCATTTATGTCAACATGAACATTTCGATCCACGTAATTCAACATAAATTCCTCTTCCATATTTATATGTGGCTCGCACCCCACCTTCGCGCGCCCAGTATTTACAATGTCAACCGGTTCACGGCACAGTTCCGCACATCACTGATCTCACACTCGCCCTTTCGGCGTTTTTCACAGGTAGCACGTGCAGATCTGTGGATGACACCGGTCTCGAATTGGACTGGCCTCCCCCCTATCTTGACTCTCCAAAAGCTCCCCCTCTCTCCTAGAGAGTACTTTTTCTCCCTCAGTAAGGAGGTGATCGTAAACCATAGTCGATCGCTTGCCCTCCACAGTTGTTTTCTCAAGTCTCTTACACGTAAAGAGAAGTCTTCGTCAAGGAACACCTCACTTGCTTTCAGGTTACGTTTGCCTTTAGAATTTTCTCTTTGTCCCAAAAGAATGTGTAGCGGACGATGACGGGCGAGTCGGATTTTGCCGTTCAAACGACGCACCCGGTCAAACTGAACATCTCCAGTCAGCTGTAGTTCGTCCACTAGCAGGTCGCCGACAGTGCCTTCACATTCAGCCTGCGTCTCGTTTGGCTTACGCGGAAGACCATAGAAAATTAAGTTGTTTCGGTTGGAGCGTCCTAAGTCATCGGCTTTACGTACTGTGTCCAGCATCCTCTTGTTCAAAACTCCATTTTCTCGACGAAGATCGGCCACTTCTCCTTTCAGGAACTGAACCTGTTCTTGTAACCCTGCAAAACCGTCACGAATGTCCTTAATGTTATCTTTAGTATTGTCCACTTTGTAATTCAAATCCTGCAGCATAGACAAATCTATGAGGGGGTAGCTCAGCAGGCTGGGAGGTTGTTGACTTGCTGGCCGAGGAATCTGCTGCTTTCTCGGTGCTGGCTCTCCTACTGTCAGAGTTCAAGCAGGTCTGGCGATAGATGTCCTTACGTGGCCCAGGGTTTTGTTCCACGTCGCCACATTGGAGTAATAAACTACCCCAGAATAAAAGCGTGAGGAGGCAGCCGACCGTTACCCCGTCTACCGCCGTGTTCAGTGTCCATGTCTTCAGGCGCATGGCCACGCTATTTTTCACTCTCTTCGGCATAACATTAATGAAAGCAAAAATTGACAGAAAGCACCCAC
The DNA here is from genome assembly GCA_018398815.1 of Conus ventricosus. Lineage (NCBI taxonomy): Eukaryota > Metazoa > Mollusca > Gastropoda > Neogastropoda > Conidae > Conus > Conus ventricosus. The sequence continues at coordinate 50,585,825 of CM031606.1, forward strand.
ATCCTGCCCAAAACTCGAGCTGTGATGAAGGCATGATCCTTCATGAAGGTACTTGCCGCACACAGTCAAAAAAACACTCTACAGATCTGGTGTAATTTTAGATTTAAAAAAAACTAACAGAGCCAAGAAATATACGTATCGCACTCCTGAATGCTGCTCAACCCCAACCCAACCCCTGTGAGAGAGGGAGAGAGGGAGGGAGGCGTGCGTGTGTGTCCGTGCGCGCCCGCTCGCGTGTGTTTGTGTGTTTTCTGTGAGCGAGCGCGTGTGTGTGCGAGTGTGCATATGTGTGTGCATGGGTGCGCGTGAGTGCGTGCACGCGCGTGCGAGCGCGTGTGTGTCTCTGTGTGTGCGCGCGTGTGTGTGTGCGCGCGCGCGCGTATGGGTATGGTGTGTGTGTGTGTGTGTGTGTGTGTGTGTGTTGTGGTGTGTGCGTGCGCGCGCACGCGTATGGGTTATGGTGTGCGTGTGTGTGTGTGTGCGCGCGCGTAAGTGTCCGTATATGCATGTGGAATATGCAGTGCCAAAAAGCATGTTAGAGCTATTACCTGATCGTGTTTATCGATTGTTTTTTCTCGCATCTTTTGTTGAGAACAATGTTCCAGGAAATAAGTCTGTTGTTTCGCTTCTGGTGTTGTCAAAATGACTGCTGCAGTTGTCTTTGATGCTGTCTGTGATTGCTGGATGTGATAAGGAAGGCGGTGATGTGATGGACGGACGCAAATGTCAAAACGCCCACAATTCTATACACAAAGAAAAAAGTTAAGCACCCCCCAATGTTTTTTAGTTTGGAGAAACTGAAATTCTTTTTTGTACTAAACTGTTTAATGTGGAACATTTTTTTCTTTTGCTTTTATTAAATATAGATATTGACAACATGAAACACAACAAATGATATACAAAATCATAAACAGAATGTAGTATTGCTAAAGAAAGATCAATGACATTTTCCCATTAAAAAAATACCCATGAAAAGTATGGTCATTACAAAATCATAGTGCTTAATCAAAGTGGCAATTTCATTTGAAAACATTGCCATGAATCTCCATAAACCAAAGAAAAATGAAAATGTTCAGTAGCGCGTGAATCCGCCCTGAGCCTGGATGACCGCCTCAACCCTGCGTCGCATCCCTCCAGTCAGTCGCCGGATCTGTTGCATCGTCAGTTGCTGCCACTCCTGATGCAGTGCAGCTTCCAGTTGATGCAGATTTTGTGGAGGAGGGTCCAAGATCTGCAAACGACGGCCAGTCATGTCCCAGATGTGTTCCAGTGGATTGAAGTCTGGGCTCATGGCAGGCCATGGCAGGGTCTGCACTGCTTCTTGCTGGAGAAAGCCTGTTACTGCTTGAGCACGATGAGGCCTGGCGTTGTCATCCATGTACGCTGGTCTGGTGGCAAGTGGGTGGTTGTCAAAATGGGGCACAACGACCGGCTCAAGGACATCTCGGATGTACCGTCCGCCTGTGAGGGTTCCTCGAATGGTAATCAAATCCAGCTTGCAGTCGTGTGAGAGGCACCCCCAGACCATTATGGAACCGCCACCGTGAGGAACAGTTGCCTGTATGTTCCTGGGCGCATAGGCTGTATCTGGGCGTCTCCAAACCTTGATCTTCCATCAGTGACGCGCAGCAGGAATCGGCTTTCGTCCGACCAGTGTATCTTTCTCCACTTCCTCAGGTTCCACCCCCGCCGAGCGAGACACCAGTCCAAACGCCGTCTTTTGTGGTGGTCAGTCAACAGAGGGTGCTTGATAACCCTCCTCGCCTTATATCCGTGGGCTTTAAGCGGTTCTGCACTGTTCTTGTGGAAAGTTGTCTGTTAGGCATCCACTGTCGTTTCAAGCTGGTGCTTGTGGCGAATGGCTCATGGCGTATCATGCGAAGTAGAGCCCTGTCTTCGCGCTGTGACGTTGCATGTGGTCGGCCAGATCGTGGGCGGTCCTGCACATGGTTGTTTGCTGGTGTTTCCTCACCAGCCGGCTGATGACAGTGTAGTGGAAGCCCAATTGACGCCCGATTGCTTGAAGGACATTCCAGTGGAATGCATGCCAATAATTTGCCATCGTTTGGCCTCTGCTATCCTCCTTCGCACCATATTTCTTTGCAAAGAATATCTTTTCTTAAAACCAACTGTGATTGCTAAACTGGATGACTCACCAAACCTCAATTTTAAAAATTTCAAACACCGTAATGCACGTGCATGCCACACCATGACTATGCTTCACATACACGCCTGACTGTTTTATCCTTTCAATGACACACCATTCTTGACAAATTGAAAATTTTGGGTCATACATTGTTGTTGTCAATTCTGACAGTTGAAAATATAAGGGTGTGCTTAACTTTTTTCTTTGTGTATATTTCTTTTGAAGATGGATGGAGAAAGGATTTATGATGGGTTCTCTATTTCATAAGGAGGATAGAAACGGTAAAGAAGCTCCACTTGCGCCTAGTATTTCAACAGTTTATTTCAGCCGTTTATTTCAGGTATACTTACTGAAAAACACCCGTTTGGTCCCTTGTCAGGTCTTCCCTTTGTCCTTTACTCTCTGTCTGTCTGCTTGCCTACCTGCCTGCCTGTCTGTCTGTCTGTTTGTCTCTGTCCGTCTTTATATGTGGTTTGTGTGTGTGTGTGTGTGTGTGTGTGTGTGTGTGTGTGTGTGCGCACGCGCGCGCATGCGCGCGCACGCGCGCGCACGTGCGTGTGTGAGTGCGTGTGTGTATATGTGTGTGTGTGTGTGTGTGTGTGTGTGTGTGTGTGAATGAGAGAGAGAGAGAGAGAGAGAGAGAGAGAGAGACAGACAGACAGACAGAGACAGAGACAAAGCTAGAGACAGAGACAGAAAGAGAGAGGAGACCCTGAAGCTACAATTATCCAATATACTCCCCGACATGCACAGAGAGAGAGAGAGAGAGAGAGAGAGAGAGAGAGAGAGAGAGAGAGAATCTACAGTATCCAGTATGCTCCCTGACATACAGAGAGAGAGAGAGAGAGAGAGAGAGAGTCTACAGCTATCCACTATGCTCCTTGACATACTGCTCTCAAGTCCATTAGCACAGTGCCGACCTCTTTCTGTATTCTTCCCTCATTCCCACAGAGGAGAGGGGACACACTTTGAAATCAAACCATGTGAGGTCGGTAAATCCTCGAGCAGAATGTCTCCTCCACAATTATTAGAAAAACCACAAAGTAAGTACAGCAGCAGATGTGGAAAGATAAAAAAGAAAATTGAAGAAAGAGGAGGACTGGGGAGAATGAGATACACTGCAACGGGAGTCTGTTGCTTCTCTGTTTTATAGTATTTCTGGAAATGATCGTTGCAGAATCAGAAGAGACAATATGAATCAAACAACTGTCAAGTCAAGAAACTTCCCTGAGTTTACAAGAAGTGTGTAGCAATCTGCACAAACCACGCGATTACCTTCCTGCACCAATTTTCAGGTGAAACAGAACAATGTTTTGTGTGGATGATAGTTTTTATGTGGAGATTCCATCTGGCCTCCAGTAACGCCATGGAAATGTGGACTTGAAAATCTACACGATATTAGGGATCAGACGTGTGAATTATTGGCGCAGTCTCATCACGTATGGAAACCATAACCTTCTTCTAATAATGACAAACCTAAAACATATTCAATAAACACAATTCCAGAGCAGCTATTACCAGAAAATCATTGATCCCATAACAAAGTGACGATTGAAAGTGCTAGATTCCATAACAAAGTGGCGATTGGAAGTGCTGGATGGATAACAAAGTGACGATTGGAAGTGCTGGATTCCATAACAAAGTAGCGATTGGAAGTGCTAGATTCCATAACAAAGTGGCGATTGGAAGTGCTAGATTCCATAACAAAGTGACGATTGGAAGTGCTGGATTCCATAACAAAGTGACGATTGGAAGTGCTGGATTCCATAACAGAGTGGCGATTCGAAATGCTGGATTCCATAACAGATTGGCGATTCGAAATGCTGGATTCCATAACAGAGGGGCGATTCGAAATGCTGGATTCCATAACAGCTAGCTCTGGGTAATGTTGGCTTTCAGAACAGTTGGCAGTAGGAAATTCCCGATACCATAACGACTGGCACTGGATAATGTTCGTGTTCAGAACAACTGGGATGGGAAGGATGAATTCTGAACAACTGGCAATGGGATATGTTCAAATCCAAAACAGCTGGCAGTGAGAAATGCTGGGTTCCAGAAAAAAAAAACTGATGAAAAACGCTGGATTTCAGAACAATCGGTGTCGAAAGCACCACAGGATTGGAATACAAAGAAACAATAATAACAAACAAACAAACAAACAAAAAACATGGGTTGGGTGCAACTGAAGCAAACTAACATCCTACCAGAATATAACCCATGCAAGCATTCGTTAAACCTCCGACTTCATAATTCTCGTGGTTGTGCATTTTCACGTAAATCGTTGTGTGTTTTTTATTTACTATTTTGTGGCAGATTTATCAAAAATGATAGATGTAAGACATTACATAATCATAAGTTTAGACAGTTTCTCTGCTACAAAGGTTTGAAACCTGTTTGATTAGAATCTTAATGTTTATTAAAAGGTGTTTTAATATATTTTTGCCCTCGTTTTCATTTTAGATCAGCAGAGATAAAAAAACAAAAAACGCAGGCCCCCTTTTCATTGCTGCATCCTCCTCATATTCTAAACGGGAAAACAGCTTCCTGACAACCCTCCTTTTGGGTTTATTGTTAACATTTGCTCTATACATTCTGTCGAGCAACTGCATTGGTTTTCTTATGCAAACAGATGTTTTCAGCCTTCAGACATGGTACAATCATTTCAATCCTTGAGTGCATTTCCTCCGTACTGTTGTCCTACCTCACTTTATTGCAACATTTCGGAGACGACACAGTGTTCTGCAGGTCACGTTAACAGTTTGAAGTAAAAGAACGACCGTTGCTTTTGAAACAACAATCCATTGCAGATACTTTGTGTGGAAATAAGCCACGGCCGCTGGAATAACTTTCCCGAGCCAGAGCGCTCCCCCAGGTCCCTAACATACAAACCAAGCACCAGAGGGCGGCGTCTCGTCTTTCATCACCTTCATTTTTCCATCCGAGTGACAAGGGATCGCCATAAAGACGTCTTGCACACTGCGTTAAAGGGGTTTCAGCGCAAGGTGAGGAAGTACGAGCGTGTTACTAGGGTGTAAACTATTTGTCCAAAGACAATACAATGCCGGTGTGGGACAAAAAAAAAAAGAAAAAGAAAAAGACCGTGATGCTGATGAAGAAAACAACGAGGTGTTCGAGGTGAGGTGCGATACAGGGGCGAAAGCAAACACCGTCTGGTGAGTGAGCTAACGGTTTCTCAGCGTTGAAGGAGACATGTCACAATCGTTTCTCCTCACTGTCTCCCTATTGCCCAGCCCCTCTTTAAAACACACACACACACACACACACACACGCACACGCGCGCGCGCGCGCGGCGCACGCACGCACGCACGCACGCACGCACACCACACCACACACCCGCAGGGACATACGCCGACGCGCGCGCACACACACACACACACACACACACACACACACACACACACACACACACACACACACACACACACACACACAAAGAGCATAAATCCACTTTAAAACGGTTGCACCTCTTTGTAGACTAGGACAAATTTCACAAAAAAGGCCAAAATAAAAAGTAGGTGGCAAATGATGTTAGGAATTGTCAGACAACTGATTCTAAAGAATGTGACCATGCTCTTTTCAATTTTGTTGTCTGACAATCTCTCAAAAGCGTAGTTTTTGCACTAAAATTAAATATTCAAAATGGCTGCCAAAATACTGACATAAGGATTCTGTAACCAAACTTCCATTGTTATTGCTACAAAAAGTTTTGCTATTGACTAATTATTGTTACAGTTTATATTTAAAAGAAAAAACAAACACCTTATTCCTTTTTTTAACATATTCAACCAGTTTTTCAATCATAAATATACAAAACGACAAGCCAGGACAATATGACACCAGTAAAAAACAAAATCAAAACGGAGCCTTGGTTCACTTCTCTCCTTACCTTGCCTTAAGTAACGAAACAATCTGTTGATTAGAAACAAAAACATCTATTTTTTGTTTGTTTGACGAAATAGGTAGAGAGAGAGAGAGAGAGAGAGAGAGAGAGAGAGAGAGAGAGAGAGAGAGAGAGAGAGAGAGCATTCAAGCACTCTTGAGTTATCTGTAGTCAATAATTTTTACCATTAAAAACAAAACATTCACAGCCTATCAGAAATAGCCGTTTCTGTACTTTTAGGAGGGAATGGGGTATCAATAAAGGAGGGAGGAGGGACTAAAAGAAAGTGAGAATAAAACTGATAAGACTTAAGTGTTTGTAGTTAAAGTCAATTGGTCATTATAAGTAAATCAAATCTATTGGTACTTCTCCAATAATTTCAATCGTTTTTGCTTTCTTTAGTGAATTCTTCCATCTTATTGTAATTTTTGATTCAAGCCAGCCAAACGAATCTGTAAAAAATTATAGTAATAATTTTTGCTCATTATTTACGTCACAATCACTCATACATTGTCTAGAGCTCATACACTTCGTTTCATTTGTTGTAACAAACATTGTTGTCACTGTCACTGCACTTGCATGCTACTGTGCAAGGAAGACTAGCTGTTCTGCACTTGCACCGGGAACTAGTGCACTGCTTTTTGCATCCACAGAAGTTCACATCAGTGCATGCCTCAGGAACTGATGGGAGTGACTTGAGAACAGGAACCAAGGTGCCGCCTTCAAGTTTCCAGCCCATGGTTTCTGGCGGGGGAGGCAGGGTGCTGCAGGTGAGCTTGTAGCCAGATAGCTGTCTGATAGTGTGCCCGCTGTGTGTGGAATAACAAGGCATCACGTGTTGGAGGCAGTGTTTCTGGAGCTTGGGCTTTGCGAAACAGGACTGACCGAGCCATGTTCACCGAGTCACAGTTTTGTACACCATACACACTGGAAATGAAGACTTCAGCATTTTGCAGTGTCTCGTCTGTGAGAGTTTCTTTTCCCAGCGAACTCAACAAATCAGGTTGCTGCAGGAAAACCTTCAAACAAGTTGTCTTGCTATGTCCAGCAAAGTACGGCGTTGTGTCACAGCCCGTGAAAGCATGAAATCCAGAAAGGTTTTGGAGCTTATCTCTTTCAATGGTTGTGGTTTCTATAACAGCATGGATGGTGATGTATTTTCTGGATTTGGCTGTGTCTACTTTTATCCAGACTTTGTGACACTTGATGCGATGAAAATGCACCAGCAGCAGAACTGCAACATCCGTGTCCCTGGAGGACACAACGATGCTGCTTGCCTCAGCCTCACCGTGTACACAGTGACAGGATTATCCTGGTGTCACCCTCCTCGTGTGAAGCCTCCAGAGGACGTACATCTGTATTGGAGTTTGAAGACTCCACCTGTGTGACATCACTGAAGCCACCACCTGCAACAATAGTTCGGTCAACTGGAGCATGCAGTATGTTCTGTCTTGACAAAAACTTCGCCAGGTCAGCCTTGTTATCAGGGTGAGAAAAGTAGTTCTCCCACTTTGCTTGTAGGGGCACGCCTCCTCGCCCAGCTTGATGAAAAGTATTGATGAAAACGTCTGCCAGGTCTCCAAATGTAGTCGTTTGTTGGGGTTTTCCAGTGCTGCAGATGAGTGCCTGTCCATCAACAACAAGTGTGGCATTGTCACCAAGATCAGTTTCATCTAGGTTTGGTGGACAGGGTACTTCACGAGTGAGTGCCTGAAGCAGAAGCGCTTTTAAACCAGAACGTAGCGTCCCATTCATCTCTGCTAGTGCAGAGGGTACTTGCATCAGTTCGTGTTTTAAAGCCATGGAGAGGTCAACGTTCCGTCCTGCCTCATAGGCAGTGATCAATCTCTGAAGAATCTTCCTGTCTGCCTGTATTGTTTTCTGTTTGGTACTATGTACATTCTTCTGGTTTACTTCATACGGACTTGCAAAAGTTAGTGGCTTGTTCTTTGTCAAGGCATCACGAAACTTTATCTTTCTTTCAGCATGAGGGAGCAACCTCTCATCAACAAACGTGTTCAACTGATTTTGACCTTTCTGCTGGCAGTTAGCAAGTCCTCCTCAATGCTCTTGTGGGCGAGATCTTTGGTTGCAATGTTTTGCAGTTCTTCAGTACCATCGCTGGAGAACAGTTTGAAGTTCTTCAGAGTAGTGAACACTTTATCTTCATCTACCCTGTCCTGCCTTCTTCTTTCTCTGTTGCGCTCATTATGGTTGACAGTATCCTCTAGACCAGTGTCAAAACCTTCTCTGGTTTCACAGGAAATGTGGGATCGCATGTTGTAGGACAGCGTCCATCTGCTCAAAGCTGATGGTGTTTTTGTGATACCCACGATTCCCCCACACTTTTCACCAATTATACACCATTATACACCAAATCTTGTGTAACGCTCAAAATTCTTTTCTGGGACTTGCATTCAGTGCGTGTCATTTCTTCATTTTTTTGTTCTGACGTCTCATCTGTGACACAGTCTTCAGACTGTTGCTAAGTCTTTGTAGAAGCATTCAATTTCTGTGAAAGTGTGAAGGTATGAGGCCACTATAAGGTTTCTTGTTACTTTTTTTTTTTTTTTTTAAATTGTTTTTGACACTTATTTTAAAATAATATAATCAAATGGCTGAAGCAGATTTATAGCGGTAGAAAATTACAAAACAATATTAAAGTTTAGCACAAGCGATGTAAAACGTAAGTAAGGTGTGTATGAATCAAAACCGGTTCCGTACTTTCGTTTGTCGGACATTTTGAAAAACGTTATATTCCAGGCCATCCGAGCAATTTTAGTCTTGTCAGACAAAAGAAATGGATTCAACACACCCAAATCCATTAGAAAGTGTTGTCTGACAGCTCCCAACAAGAAATGCCTGGAGGTGTTTGTTTTTCTGAAATTTGTCCTAGTCTATTGATCATGCTCAAAATTCCTGAACAACGCTGCAGATGTCTGGATCTCGCGGGCCTGGTTGACTCCGTGATATATTATGAAAAGAAGCGTAGAAGTAAAGCCTTGTTATCCACTATCATACCGGAATGGACAGTCATAGCATCATCTTCATCATTCTCATCCTCGGCAGTCAGCATAAAAAGTAAAGGCTCCAATTCTGTGGCTCCTAATGCCGTGCTGTCATGGTGACCTCAGGTTCAATATCCTGTCCATCTTTATGTCTTTGGTAATGTTCTGTTGGGGTCTATCCCGAAGATGGAGTATGGCTGCCTTAATGGCGGGATAAAAAAACGGTCATACACACAAGACTCCACTCTCTTTGTTGGGTAGATGGGATTAGTACTTGTCTGTCCATATAGGGAGAGTCCGCAGGGGTATCAGCCTGTGTACGCAGAAGGGAAGAAGAAGAAGTTCTGTTGGGGTCACCGGTATCGACGAATTCATGGGGACTGTCGTCGGATAGACGTGACGGTGCCCTCCGGGGCAAGAATTCACTAACGCTGGCTCTGCGCCTAAACAAGTCTTGCCGTCAACAGGAGGCTTAGTAGGCGTTCTCATGCCGACGTTTGATCAGAACAGGCATCACTGAACACCACCAAAGTGACTCGGCAGCAGTGCAGTGTCTCTTTTGAAGGGTTGCCACATGTAAACTTGACATGGGATGGTCAGATGGAAATGAGCAGTGAGAGTGAAATGCCACTAAACTGGCACGGACCGTTAGATATAAAAGAAAAGCGGGGGGCGGGCAGGGGGGGGGGGGGGGGGGGGGGCAGAAAATAAAAGCTTTTCGTAGAATGCACTGCATTTGAACGCTACTCACGAACCGTAGACTTCATTTAAAACATCATTTGCACAAAATAAGTCCTTTTTTTTTTTAGAGGAGGTGAATGCTACCAAATTAATGACAATTAGTTGAAAATATTTGCCTGTTCTCTGAAACACAAAATGTCCTTTTCATGCGAATGATGTTCAGAACGAAATTCATGTTTTGGCATAGGTACAGAGAAAGAGAGAGAGAGAGAGAGAGAAGAGAGAGAGAGAGAGAGAGAGAGAGAGAGAGAGAGAGTACTACGATCAATTAGCTGAAGCAAGTAATTAGCTAAACCTCGAAGGGTTATCTTGCTGATTTATGTATTATCCATACACATGAATAAATCATGCAGCTGTTTCTGAAATAAAAACCCTCGACACGTCATACACTTAAAAAAATCCATCTTGAGAGCCACACACCAGACACGTAATGCTAGCAACGGTCCCTCGAACATCGTTTTAACGTGTGTGCAGGGAGAGGTATACTTTCTTTCTAGATTCTTTATCCATTTTCCAGAACGACTACTGCATAAAAAAATCAGGATGGAACAGACATGAAGAAGGTTGGTTTTGAATGCTCCTCCATGTTCTCTGACCTTTCCAACATACATGTGCACTCACTGTGAGGCCATCCCATCCTCCAGGGAAGGGAGCATTTTGTCAGGGGAGGGCACTCTGGACCAGATATCCAATGATACTGGCATTATGGCCCATCACAACTTTCGTGAACCAGTCAGTGACCCTCATGCGGCAGCTCGATTCAGTTCCTCTGTCCTCTCTCTCTCGCTGGTCAGTTGCATAGTAGTGAATGTAGTATCACCCTACTGAACTAAAATTTGGATTTCGGCTTCTGTTTGTTTTCGTTTTCTGTTGTGTGTGTTGTGTGTGTGTGTGTGTGTGTGTGTGTGTGTGTGTGTGTGTGTGTGTGTGTGTGTGTGTGTGAGCGCGCGCGCGCGCGCGCGTGTGTAGCAAGAATCGAAAGTGGAGGAGATGGAAGTGTGATGGAGGAGATGATATCGGTGGAAAATTGGGTGTTGGTGTTGTCTTACGAAAGTTTTTTTTTTTAATGAAAAGAAAAGAAAAAAATGAAGCCAACTTCAAAAGAAGGCAGGCACCCAAACGGAATAATTCTTGCATTTTCCAACAAATTCCTCTCTATCTTTACAGGCGTGCAATAGAAGCTAAGGTCTGTAGTAATGGCAGCATCAGAATTCAAACAACAGTAACTGGAAATCGCTCAACATCGCCCAACCCCCTCTCCCACCCCTCCCCTAAACACAACCACAGACTCAAACACACACAGACAGACACACACACACACAGACTCAAACACACACACACACACACACACACACACACACACACACACACACACACACACACACACACACACACACACACACACACACAAGCGCGCACGTACACACGCACGCACGCAC
>CM031606.1:50622059-50632059 GCA_018398815.1 Conus ventricosus
TAAAGATGCTTACTGTCGTGAAATCTCTTCAAGAACTTTTATCATTTTTTACATTTTCAGGAAATTAGTATTTTTTTTTCCAGAAGTGATTGAACGCTTTGAATGTTCGTATTCTACATAACTTAGTTTTGGTACATGATATACATATTTTCAATTTCAATATTATTCATTTTCTTTTCTGTGCACAAGTTTTCATAACAGTCCTTTGTTTATTCTAACACATCATTGGTTTCCGTCAGAATTGCTCGTTTGTCTATAACAAGTCTAAGTATTCTTTTTCCTACGAAGCTTCTGTTTTCCAGTAACCAGAAATATTCATTTACGTTTTTAGAGTGGGATGTCCATTTGGCTTTGCGTCTTATTATTATTCTATTCATCTTTGTTTTCCTGCGCTCAGTCGACTCATTTTTTGTTTTGCAAGATCAGCACGATGTTTTCAATAAACAAGTTTTGTTTTGTAAATCTTGTATTTCTTTCTTAGTATGTTTTTTTTTTCTCCGTTTTTTTTCGAATGTTCATACAGGAAATCATACGAAAGGCTAAAAACACAATCATCTTCCATTGTAATGGTGGCGGTGTGGTGATGGGCGGTGGTGATACTATTAGTGACTTGGCTAGAAATGAATGTAAAGCAGTGGTGAATAAAGGCCAAAAGAATATTATTGTCTGGATTCTTCAGTTCCCTTATATCTGAGATAGAAGCTAAATGGTAAAGAACCACATGAATCGGGTACTGCATAGTTTTCTTCTGGTTCTCATGGTTTATTGGTTTGTTTGCTTTGTTACATTGTCTGTCTGTGTCTGTCTGTCTCTCTGTCTCTCTCTCTCTCTCTCTCTCTCTCTCTCTCTCTCTCTCTCTCTCTCTCTCTCTCTCTTAAAAATGTTGGTTACAAAATAGGAAGTCTTGAAAAGTAAAAAGAAAGAAAATCATGGAATGCAGAGGCACTTGGCGAACTTATTCCATTTCTGTGAAAGAAGCAACAGAAGTGGACATTGTGAGGGGGATTAGATGGATGCACGCTAAAGGTCAGAAGAGATGGAAGAGGACGCACGGGTTATTTTCGGGCCCATCAAACAGAATAATGTAGACGTGCTGCAGCTGTTATTGGCAATGCTTAAAGCATTACACTGTGCCCAAATCGCGAATGACTGCAATACGCTAGCTGTCCAAAACGTTCCTCAACTTATTATTTTCAGATTCATTGTCACAACTTCCCGCCCCCTTTTTACAATCATTGTCTGATCCAGAAAGACAAAGAGTGCACAAAGAGAAATAAACGTACATGAGAATAGTTCATCGGCCAGCAGTGAACCCCCGCAGTTACTTTTGGAAATAGAAATTCCATCGTATAGAACTAGATAATACAGTAGTAGTAGTAGTAGTAGTAGTAGTAGTAGTAGTAGTAGTAAATAGGGAATAATAGAGAAGTAGACTAATCTGAGGGAAATGATTAATGCAGAATCATGGGCAAAATGAAATCCACCTACCATGGATACAAACAACCTGCGCAGAGTTTATACAAAAGCAAGGGGTGGTAAGCAATTACTTAAAGGAAAGAGAAAGAAACAAAGAAGAGGTGGGAGAGATAGACGGAGGAAACGTATAGGAGAGAGAGCCATAGAAGCTGAGTAAGGAGAGGCAGAGGGCGAGGAAGGAGATGGCGTGAGGTTCCTAGGCGCTGTCCTGAGAGAGGATGACATATTAAAACAAAAGTCACAGGAAAACATTTTCAGATGAAGTTAGTGGTTATTCGGAATACGTCTGAGGATTCCCAGCGCTTTGATCCTCCATGTGTCCGTGTATGCACACAAGCACACAAGTATATGTGTAGGCATGCACGTGTGTGTGTGTGTGTGTGTGTGTGTGTGTGTGTGTGTGTGTGTGTGTGTGTGAGAGAGAGAGAGAGAGAGAGAGAGAGAGAGAGAGAGAGAGAGAGAGAGAGAGTGTGTGTGTGTGTGTGTGTAATGTGTGCCTGCGCGCGTGCATGTGTGTGTGCGGGTGTGCGTGCGGGCGTACGTGCGTGCTTCCGCGCGGGTATTGTATGCACATTTAAAATGAATTGACAAACGGTGTGACTGATTATTGTCCGATCGTGTTGATTGATTTTTGTTTGTTTGTTTGTTTTTTGTTTTTGTTTTCGTTTAGACAGGCACAGGGCTCCAAGAAACAAGCTTTTTTTTTTTAAAGCTCCCTTGGTTTGCTGCTGTTGTCCTCAACATGATTACTGATGCTCCTTTGACCCGGGCGGAGATGATAAGGCGATGATTGTATGGAAGAGCGCTCGACCCAAAAGGTCTGCAAAGTCATTTCCTCCAAAGTAATATGTACTTTGCTTTATTTTGGAAAGAGTAGTTTCCACACTGAAAGGAAGAATCTGGCCACAAAAAATATAACTTTCAGTCCATGTAAATATGTATATCCCTTTTAGAGATAGCATTTTCTCAGAAGTGTAACTTATGCAATCAGAAGTTTTCGACTCATGTGTATGCGCAGGTGGTATTAGTGAGAAAAAAAGGCACGATTGTTATTTTTCTGTGTTAGTATCTTTCTCATGGCAAATGGTTCACAACTCATGAGTCGTTTCTTTAAACTGTCCTGCTACTGTACTAGGGTAACTGTATCAAGACATTTCACTATTGTACTGATTTTCATGTCCGAATGGCGTTGAAGTCCACAAAGACAGTTATTCATGTACACAAAATTAGATTAATGAAATATGATTAGCGTTTTTGTTATGACTGTTTTCTTGAAGAAAATCACACCGTGTAGCTTTTGAATTGTTTGCTTTAGTGATGGTGATGGTGCGATGGCTTGGTGGGTGAAGATAAGCAGACAGGTGCGATGGCTTGGTGGGTGAAGATAAGCAGACAGGTGCGATGGCTTGGTGGGTGAAGATAAGCAGACAGGTGCGATGGCTTGGTGGGTGAAGATAAGCAGACAGGTGCGATGGCTTGGTGGGTGAAGATAAGCAGACAGGTGCGATGGCTTGGTGGGTGAAGATAAGCAGACAGGTGTGATGGCTTGGTGGGTGAAGATAAGCAGACAGGTGCGATGGCTTGGTGGGTGAAGATAAGCAGACAGGTGCGATGGCTTGGTGGGTGAAGATAAGCAGACAGGTGTGATGGCTTGGTGGGTGAAGATAAGCAGACAGGTGCGATGGCTTGGTGGGTGAAGATAAGCAGACAGGTGCGATGGCTTGGTGGGTGAAGATAAGCAGACAGGTGTGATGGCTTGGTGGGTGAAGATAAGCAGACAGGTGCGATGGCTTGGTGGGTGAAGATAAGCAGACAGGTGTGATGGCTTGGTGGGTGAAGATAAGCAGACAGGTGCGATGGCTTGGTGGGTGAAGATAAGCAGACAGGTGCGATGGCTTGGTGGGTGAAGATAAGCAGACAGGTGCGATGGCTTGGTGGGTGAAGATAAGCAGACAGGTGTGATGGCTTGGTGGGTGAAGATAAGCAGACAGGTGCGATGGCTTGGTGGGTGAAGATAAGCAGACAGGTGCGATGGCTTGGTGGGTGAAGATAAGCAGACAGGTGCGATGGCTTGGTGGGTGAAGATAAGCAGACAGGTGTGATGGCTTGGTGGGTGAAGATAAGCAGACAGGTGCGATGGCTTGGTGGGTGAAGATAAGCAGACAGGTGTGATGGCTTGGTGGGTGAAGATAAGCAGACAGGTGTGATGGCTTGGTGGGTGAAGATAAGCAGACAGGTGTGATGGCTTGGTGGGTGAAGATAAGCAGACAGGTGTGATGGCTTGGTGGGTGAAGATAAGCAGACAGGTGTGAGGGAAGAGGGATTACAGTGCTGTCGTTGTTGTCGTTGTTGTTGTTGTTGTTGTTGTTGTTATTGTTTTCACTGTCTCATCTCCCATTCCTCATCAGCGGCATCATTCCCACGGCCGGAATTCTGGTTCCGCCGTGCACAGCACCACCCAGACTTGCCCTGCCACAGCCCCCGGCCAGCAGCCCGTAGGGAGCAATCATTACTGCGTAGTTATGAGGCAGTCCATCGGAGAAGATACTTCACTGCTGCCGAGTCAATCAGTGGTATTCAGTGGCTCCTATCCTGATCCAACACAAGCAAGTATCACTCGGCTTCTGAACCGGCATGAACGAGCCACTGTTTCCGGAGGGCGCTTTAATATCCACTCAAACCTGATTTCCATGCGTCTGCTGACACCGAGGACATGGACACGAACTCATTCATTTGAAGAGGACATCCGCTTTGAGATCGCCGTGAGGGCACAACATGAAAACCCTCGGAAGTTGAGAGCTTTTACTGAAGATGTTCATTGAGGACCGATGATGAAGATGGTGGTGGCGCCATAGAGTACAACTCTTGTATGAGACAGCACGACAGGGCTGTATTTTACGCTATTCCAGCGCCATCCAGGCTTGAGAGATACAGACACCTTTACGTTGATCAGGACATGTGAGTAATTTTAATCCATAGCACGCTCAGCTCGGAGCAGGAGCGTGACAGTGCCACAAACTATCACCGATAAATGCCTCTGGTGGTACTGGAACTCACAACCACCTCAACCCGCCGGTCCGCCACACTAACCACTTTGTGGTTTGACAGGTGCTTTGGTCGAGGTGCTTCTGTCACGCTGTTCATAAGGCAGGATACAAAACCGTGACGTAGGTTCGCTGACACCAGGCGCCTCAACAGTTCATTTTACAGGTCTTTCATCGAAGACATTTGTTTTGATCCCTCGAATTAATCTTCTCTTCGCATTTGTTTCTGTCTCCTTTTCTCTCGCACAAATGTTTGCTACAGTCAATTGTGTCGCATTTTGTTTAAATATATTGTTTTACACCTACCCATTTGTCTTTCTCATTGGTTGTGTCTTTTTTTCCACTGTCCACTTCTCTCTCTCTCTCTCTCTCTCTCTCTCTCTCTCTCTCTCTCTCTCTCTCTCTCTCTCTCTCTCTCTCTCTCAAAAATAAACAAATCAATCAATATGTAAATAAATGCATATCAAATTAAAAAAAAAATGTAAGTCAGGCTACCCTACATTAAAAAAAAATAATTGCAGGATAACACCAAACAAAACTGCATTACAAAAAATATACAGTCTAAACATGGAAAATGAAAATATATTAGGTTTCACAACAGTCGCTGGCAACCGGAAATCACGGGATACTCCTCCGGTTCATATCTGTCATAGAAACGAACTCATCGTCTCTGCTCTTTCGGAGACGAGAAACCCTGAACTTTGATGTCTATCGGGTGGTTAGTTCTGTGATGTCTATCGGGTGGTTAGTTCTGTGATGTCTATCGGGTGGTTAGTTCTGTGATGTCTTCGGGTGGTTAGTTCTGTGATGTCTATCGGGTGGTTAGTTCTGTGATGTCTATCGGGTGGTTAGTTCTGTGATGTCTATCGGGTGATTAGTTCTGTGATGTCTATCGGGTGGTTAGTTCTGTGATGTCTATCGGGTGGTTAGTTCTGTGATGTCTATCGGGTGGTTAGTTCTTGTGTTCATTCTTTGGTCGTGTAATTCAGCATGTCACGTGCCGGACAGATTTCATTGGGAGGACCCAGCCTCCAGTCAAGACGTGGAGCTGTGGACATTATGGACCAGGCGGCTGTGAATGCAGTTCTTCAAATGAAAGCCATCACTGTTGCACCTTAGTTGCAGTAGTCAGTCAACATAGAACTGAAGAGAACCACCAGAATTTGTGACAGATTGACCGTGCTACTGATTCCCCGAAGAAATCAAAATCAATCCATAGTTTTCCAAAGATAAACAGTTTTTGTTGGTCAGCCCCATCCGGTTAGATGAGACATTATATCCATCACACACGAAAACATTATTCGGAAGTAGTTAGGTGTAGACGATGTTAAGAAAGACGAATAAAATACATTGCGGTCTGTTTCTAAACACGGAAAAATAGTTTTCCTCTTGCAAAAAGCCAGGTCGAGAAAGAGTGGTGCTTTGGACAGAAAAACAACGATGGGAAGCAAATACTGAGGAGATGTTTACGGCGTGAAGGGAAGGGGATACTCAGGGGAAAGAGAAGGATGAAAAGGAGGTGGGTGCAGACTTAGAAACAGAATCACTTAAAGGAAAGTACAGACATCAAGAGGGAATGAAAGGTAAGGGGTTTAGGAGCTAGCTGCTGTCTTGAAAGAAGAGAGAAGATAAAAGAACGCAAACAAACAAACGAAACAAAAACAAACAAGCAAACAAAATTACCCCAGACATTAGCCTCTCAGGAAAGAGAACTAGTCAAAGGTATAATTTCGGCAATTCCCAGCAGTCCCATTCCTATGCGTGCCGGGTGCCAATAGGAGCTAATGACTTTGATAACGGCAGCATCTAAATGTGGCAATGAAAATCCTCCCTTGCCCGTGTGTACGTTTGCACACACACACACACACACACACACACACACACCACACACACCCCACACACACACACACAACACACACACACACACACACACACACACACACACATGCACACACACGCGCACGTACTCACACACACACACACACACACACACACACACACACACACACACACACACACACACACACACACACAAACACACACACGCGCGCGCGCGCGCCCGCGCGTGCGCAAACACACATGCATACACACACACGCATATACTCTCTCTCTGTCTCTCTCTTTATGTCTCTCTTTCTGTCTCCGTCTTTGCCTCTGTCTCTGTCTCTGACTCTGCCTCAATCAGTCTGTTTGTCTGTCTGTCTGTCTCTCTCTCCGGATCTCTCTCTCTCTCTCCTCCCGTCCCATCTCCCCTCTCTCTCTCTCTCTCTCTCTCTCTCTCTCTCTCTCTCTCTCTCTCTCTGTCTCTCTCTGTGGCTCTCTCTCTCTCTCCCTCCCGTCCCATCTCCTCTCTCTCTCTCTCTCTCTCTCTCTCTCTCTCTCTCTCTCTCTCTCTCTTCTCTCTTCCTTCCTCCATCCCAACCTTCCCACTTCCTCTCTCTCCCTTTCTCTTTCCATATTAATTGCAAATCTTTTATCACGCCATCCCTTATCTCTCCCCCTTGTGGATGCGCGCGCGCGTGTATGTGTGCATGTGTGTGTGTGTGTGTGTGTGTGTGTGTGTGTGTGTGTGTGTGTGTGTGTGTGTGTTGTGTGTGTGTGTGTGTGTGTGTGTGTATGTGTGTGTGTGTGTGTGTGTGTGTGTGTGTGTGTGTATGTGTGTGTGTGTGTGCGTGTGTGTGTGTGTGTGTGTGTGGTTGTGTGTGTGTGTGTGTGTGTGTGGTGCGTTAGAGAGAGAGAGAGAGAGAGAGAGAGAGAGAGAGAGAGAGAGAGAGACAGACAGACAGACAGACAGAGACAGAGACACAGATAGAGACTGACACAGAGACATAGCGACAGAGAAAACGTCAGAGATAAAGAGAGCGTGCACAGAAAGTAGAGGCTGGGAGGGGTAGGGAGATACCGATTTATACAAGAGTACCCGAGGTAATGAGAACATGCTAGCAATGTGTGCGTGCTAGCTTGCGTGCGTGCGTGCGTGCGTGCTGCGTGTGGTGTTTGTGTGTGCGTGGTGCGGTGGTGGGGCTGTTGCGTGGTGTGTGTGGTGTGTGTGTGTGTGGTTGTGTGTGTGTGTGTGTGTGTGTGTGTGTGTGTGTGTGGTGCGTGGCGCGCGCAGTATGCATGCAATACCCATCATATGAACGAGAGTATGCTATGTCCACATCCTGACCGCTTACTGCCCAGTCGTATAAATTGATTCTCCAAAAGTCTGTTGCCAGATTTGGAGTGCCAGAAAGAAGTCGGCTTTGTTACCTCCGTGTTCTGTTACCGTTTTTCCATAATGACTGCTGGTGCTCTTTGGCACTGAATGTGACAAGATAAGTTGCAAAGTTCGGTAGTAATGGTGTGGATAAAACATCAGTCTAAAAATGCCAGCAATTTTTTTCTGTCATAGTAACAGTATACACTTTTTGTTACTATGAAGAGAGAGCTTTTACTTCACCAAAAATCTGCAACATATTTATCACGCAACGTAACCAAGGCATTGATTCTTGTGCCTACACTTTGCCATGAAGATGACTACGTATTCTGTTGGTAATGTTCTTACTCCTATGCATGGGCACAAGGCATCGTTCAGAATCATAGAAAGCTTCGTCGGACAGAAACTGCTGATTCTGCCAGTACTATCTATTTTGTAAAACGTGTGTTGTTGTCCAAACTCAATCTACAACCAGTTGCCTCTAAAGGGAGCCAAACTCACCCGTCAAATGCTATCAAAAACATCGCGAGAACGGTTGCTAAGGAAGATATCATTTATGAAGAAAACAACACAACAGATTTCCATGCACTTGTGATAGTTTTGGTGGGGAGAAAAGAGGAAATTGGGAGGAAGGGATAATGAAGGTGCGGTGTTCAATGCTACGATATTTCCATGCAGGGAACAAACTGACAGAGGGAGGCGGGCGTGAGAGCGGGAAGGGGGGGTGGCATAGTAATTAGCTTTTGCCTTCCCCCAACTCTTCACTCCCGTCGATTCATCGTTTGCCTCTTCTACTGTGAAGCAGAGAGTAACTCTTAGCTTGTCTCGGAACCTAGGAGAGAAGGCAGGTAACACAGATAAGAACCGTTCTGTCGGGCCTTCTCTTTTTGTGTCTCCTATTTTCTCCTTCTTCTTCTTCTTCTTCTTCGCAACTGAGACTACATTTTTCACGTGCATCTGAAACTTTGTCAAGTGGCCGAAGTTTTCAACACCAATTTCGGTGTTTGCAGAAACTGTATTTAAAATTTGTCATGCATGAAGACTTGTGTTGACTTCCAACGCGTGACAGCCTGAATCGCCCTTGCGTCGGCCTGGGCTATATGACAACTCTCTACCTTAACCTTCTTCACCTCCCTCTGAACACCTCTCTCCTCCCGCCTTCTGTCTACTTCTTCTCTGACACCTTCTGCACCTGGCCAGTTCCTACACCTATCTGTTCTGCATGTGGGCCTTCGTCGCTGGAGTGCTGGTGAACATGTGACTGCACTACGACACTTGTCATGCCACTCTGACTACCTTCTGTCACCTGACACTGGTTGCATTGTGTTCATTCCATATTAAGAATCCAAATGTTCGCGCAACAAACGGCGTTTATTTTCGTCCATATATCAGATTTCTTCTCGCATTCCATCGTCGTTGTTTTCTTCATCAACACCACGGTCTTCTCTTTCTTCTTTCTTTTTAATTTTTAATTTCTTTTAACCTTGTTTTCACGCGTTACGACAGACAGTTTACACCCAGTAGCACATCTGTACTTCTCACCCTACGCGGAATCCGTTGTGACGTCGTATGATGTCGTTTTTATAGGGAACCCTAGAAACTCTGTTGGGAAAATGAGGGTAATGAAAGGCAATACGCCGCTTTATGGCGCTTGGTTTGTTCGTCAAAGATCCGTGGAAACGTTCTGCAACGGAACGTTATTCTAGAAAACGTCGTTTATGTTCAGAATCTCCTTGACGGAATTCTGTGTTCAATAACAGCCATCACTTATTTAGGTCAAAACTGTTGGCGTGAACGACAGAATATTGTGGCGTCTCTGGGATGCTGCATCAAAGTGAGGTCAGCATAAATGAACAGAGGAAATGCACTCTGACACGATGATGACCTCACCATTAGTGGAGGCTGGAAGCACCTGCCAGCGTAGGAAAAACAGTGCAACTGCCTGTCAGAATGTACGCAAAAAACTGCGGGATGCTTTTTGTGTGTGTGTGTGTGTGTTGGGTTGTGTGTTGTGTGTGTGTGTGGGTGTTTTTAATATGAAACAAGGATGATTTCAGTTTTGATATATAAAGCAAGGATGATTTAAGTTTTGAAAAATGTATGCCTATTCTTCGTGGCCCAGCTAATCGGAGAGGCCAAATGAGAAAGATCAGAACACCAACAATACTAGGATTCGGATCAAAAAGCTTTCAACGGATTGTGGCACCAATATTGTCTGGTTCAATAATTTTGTGGTACGGGTTACTTCCTGTTTAAAATCAGCTAGAAAACCTCAAGAATC
>CM031606.1:50634559-50642059 GCA_018398815.1 Conus ventricosus
AGTTCATTTTGTCTTACAATGTCCGAGGTACGAGGCTCTAAGACACCACTATATCCCGCTAAGTACTATAACAATCCATCAACTTTCAAATTAACTCTTCTGTTAGCATGTGAAAATAAGAATGTGTTTGTGCGCTTGGCTATATTCCTTGTCAAAGCATTTGAATTAAGGCATATGTAAACAGAATGCTTGAATTGTTTGCGGATTTCATTGTTACTGTCAGTACTTTTTGGCTTATTTTGTGTAACCATCCCCAGTGACAAGGGCCGAAGGCCTATTCATTAAAATGATTCAGAGTTCAGAGTTCAGAGTTCTCTCTCTCTGTCTCTCTCCGTGGCTCCCTCTCTCTCTCCCTCCCGTCCCATCTCCCCTCTCTCTCTCTCTCTCTCTCTCTCTCTCTCTCTCTCTCTCTCTCTCTCTCTCTCTCTCTCTCTCTCTCTCTCTCTCTGTGGCTCTCTCTCTCTCTCTCTCCCTCCCGTCCCATCTCCCCCCCCCTCTCTCTCTCTCTCTTCTCTCTCTCTCTCTCTCTCTCTCTCTCTCTCTCTCTCTCTCTCTCTCTCTCTTCCTTCCTCCATCCCAACCTTCCCACTTCCTCTCTCTCCCTTTCCACGTGGCGTAAAACAAGGCTGCCTTTTGAGTCCACAGCTGTTTGCATTTTTATAAATGAATTAGCCCTTGAAATGTCCAGAAAAGGTAGACATGGTGTACAGATGATCCCTGGAGCTGTTCAATTATTTATGTTGCTATTTGCTGACGATGTAATTTTAGTTTCAAGCACTGCTGTTGGTCTACAGAGTCAGCTTGATGTGTTGAAGTGTGAGCAGATAGATTACAATTAACTGTTAATTTAGATAAAACAAATATAATAATTTTTCGCATGGGTGGTTACTTGTCTCAGAGAGAAAAATGGTATTACTCTAATGCTGAGGTAAAGGTAACCAATGCATACAAATACCTCGGAATGATCTTTACAACGAGGTTAAGTTTACATTCCGGATGGTCTGAAACTGTTTAAGAAAGGGAAGAAAGGAGTAATAGAAATTCTAAGAGCAATGAAAAAAATAAATGCAATTGATCCCTCTTTATTTTGGAAGTTATTTGATACACAAATAGAACCAATGTTAACATATGCAGCAGAAATATGGGGACTTGAAGAAAATTTGCAAATGGAAAAAGTACATACTTTTGCAATTAAACGGTTTCTAAATATTCCATTGCATTCATCAAATACAATGGCATATGGCGATTCTGGAAGATATCCTCTTTTCATTCGATCTTTTGGGAAATGCGTTAAATATTGGTTAAAACTTACCCAACTACCTACAAGCAGATTATGTAGACAAGCATACGAAATGTTACTGCGGCAATTTGAGTTAGGAAAGCAGAACTGGGTTGCTACTATAAAACAGGTTTTGACAGTAAACGGATTTGGTGTGGTATGGCTTAGTCAGGGGGTTGGCGATAAAAGAGCATTTATGTTGGAATTTAAAGACCGTCTCATCGCATGTTATAAACAAAATTGGCATTCCAAGATGGAAGATGATATGAAGTATTCCTGGTTCCATTCGTTTAAAAGTATTTTACAACCTGAAAAATTTCTGACTGTAGTTACTAATAAATGGCACAGGGATATGCTTGCTAGATTTAGAAGTAGGACACTTGGACTAAATGTAAACAAAAGATGGTTTAATCCCGAAGGCACTGTGGACGATTTGTGTGTAATGTGTACAGATGGTATGAGAGAAAATGAAGATCATTTTCTATTCTCTTGTGCGGCTTATAACGATATCAGACAGAAGTCTCAACTTTTTAATATTATTGCGACAGAAAATCATAACCTATGTAGTTTGTTGACCTCTGACAATAATAGGATAATAACTCTACTGGCTACGTATGTGGCAGAAGCATCAAATGTTAGGAAAAAGAAATGTTCGTTAAGAACTAATGTTTGAGTTTTTCATGTATTCCGCAAGTTTGATGACCTTGGTAAGAAATGGTTTTGTTTTCTTTACTAGTATAGTAATCCGTTACAATTCATGTTTCTTTGCATTGTAAACTTGTTTTTCGGCCGCTGCAAATATTGATGTACACCCCCTTGACATAAAGGCCATGTAGGCCATTGTCAATAAAAACGTATCTGAAGCGTCTGAAGCGTCTCTCTCTCTCTCTCTCTCTCTCTCTCTCTCTCTCTCTCTCTCTCTCTCTCTTCTCTCTCTCTCTCTCTCTCTCTGATCAGGCTGACCCTCGCATTGAATAGTCTGTTGCAGTGTGGACAGGGCAGACTTGGAGATGACCCATGCTGACCGGCCTTTTGTTCTGTTTTTCCGAAGCTGACGTTTTTGCTCCTGTGCCTCACTCGCCCATTTCAAAGTCTTTCACTCGGGATTTGATCGTGGTACTCCAGGTTGAACGATCTTGCCAGCTTCTCCCAGAAGGCAGAGGCGATGCTACAGCACTTCAGTGAGGCCTTCATTGGCTTCTTTTGTCCTCCTCGGGAACACTTGCCTTCCAGCAGCCTGCCATGGAACAGTCTCTTTGGGAGACGATTTTCATCCATACGGTGTACATGTCCTGCCCACCTGAGTTGAGAGCGTATTAACATGGCATGAATGCTTTCCATAAGAGCCTTCTGAAGCACCTGTGTATCTGGTACTTTTCCACACCTTGCCTTGGAGTCTGCCGAAGGATGCGCTAGACCTAGCAGTCCTATATGCAGCTACCTCGTCGATGTTAGCAGTTCGTGATGACGTGCTACCAAGGTAGACAAGCTAATCTGCCATCGTAAGTTTCTGGCCATCGGCTGCGATGTTTGGCTCTATGTAGGGGGTTGCAGGAGGTTGCTGGTGCAGTACTTCAATCTTCTTCGTGCTGACTGTGAAACCCATGTCGTCACAGGCTTTGGCAAAGCGGTCCACACTCTCTCGCATGCTAGACCGTGTGGCAGCATTCAATCGGTATTTAAAGCCAACTCCGATGTCGCTGTGTCGGAAAGCATCCGTCAGCATGGCAGAAAACCTCATACTGAAAGGGAGGGAGCTAGCATGCAGCCCTGCTTGATGCCGTTTACAACGGGAATGCCCATGAGTACTCTCCATGATCCCGCACTCTTGCCTGCATGGGAGTACCTGACCATTGAGATGACACTATTAACATGCGCAGCCCAGCGCGCAGGGATCTTCTCCTTGTCAGTAATAAGTCTAATCCCATTAGCACTGAAGAGAGGGGACAATCCTGACGATGTGGGACCATAGATAAGCGCATTGTAAACGTTCTTCATGTCATCGCAATCGGCAAAAGAGTGGGGTCTCTTCAGCTTTCTTCTTCAGCCATGCATCCTGCATTTTACGCAGCTTCGTACACTCTCTTTGGCAATGTTGAATGCAGCTTGCTTCGAACCAGAGTTAGAATCGTTAAGGTGGGCTCTATGGAGTTTGTGGTTCTCATCGAGCAAAGATTGAATGCGATCATTATTGTCAAAGAACCAGTCCTGATGCTATCGTCTGATGGGACCCACCACTTCTGAGGCAGCAGCATAGACTGTATCGCGAAATACCTCCCAGTCTGTCTCATCTTCATGGGAACTGAACCTTGAGGGTTTCAATTCGCTGTCGAGCTCTTGCACCAATCTCTGTCTGACGAGGTCGCATGTAAGCCTGGTTTCTTTCAGTCGCTTTGGCGCCTTAATTACTTGTGTTCTTCTGGGTGGCTGTGTCTTGATTTTTAAGCTTCTAAGCGATGGTCGGCCAACGCTCTGCACCACACATGGCTTTAGTGGCTCTGACCTCTTGCCTGTCCCTTTGTCTGACGATAACGTAATCCAGCAAATGCAGGCGCTTGGAGCAAGGGTGCGTCCATGTTGTCTTGCTACGAATTGGCAGGCCAAAGACCAAACTGGCGATGAGAAGATCATGTGCAGCGAAGGTTTCCAGCAGTAGAAGGCCATTGCTGCTGCAGCTTCCAACACCGTGTTTACTTAAAACTCCTTCCCAAGACGTGTGACCTGTGTCGACTTGAACTCACCGAGGATGATGAGTTTATCTGCTCTGGGTATGGCAGAGATAGTTTTGAAGATTCTCATAAATCTTTCTTTGACATCGACGGGTTTGTCATAGTGGAAGCGTGGGCGCTGATTAGCGTGGCGTACCGCTTTCCTTGGGGTGGTAGTCATACTGTCATCGGACATACATACATACAAAAACACATACACACAGACACAGACAGACACAGGCACACAAACAGGCACACGCACACACACACACACACACACACACAACACACACACACACACACACACACACACACACACACACAGATACACACACACACACACACACACACACACACACACACACACACACACACACACACACACACACACACACACACACACACAATGATGTAAAGGATAAAATTCCTAAATTTGATTATAAACGAGCTGACTGGGCCAAATTTGAATCTGTTCTAAGGTCTTACGATGTTAGTTCTTTTGATAAATCAGACATTGAATCTATGTATACTCATTTTACAGAGGCACTTTTAAATGCTGCAGGCAAAAGAAATTTCCCCAAAATTAATGTGTCAAACTCTTCGAAACATGTTGGTAAAGTATGGTGGACAGATTCATGTAAAAATGCTGTAGACAAAAACAAGAACACCTTTAAATCATATGCTAAAGTTAAAAAGTGAAAGGCAGTGTTCCTGTCAAATCTGCTAAAAAACCAAAGAAACAGGGTTATAGAAAGTGCTAAAAAAAAACTATTGGTCAACGTTTTGTTTTAATGAAATAAGTGACCATAAAGATAAAAGTAAAATTTGGAAAAAGATCCATGAAATGAAAAATGGGGTTCATCTACCAGAATATCCAGTTATTCTAGGTGATGAACAATTTCCTTCAGAATATCAAAAAGCTGAGGCATTTGCTGACACTTTGTAAAGAATAGCTCTTACAATAGTCTATCAGATAAATACAGAACTTTTAGGGAAAATCAATCACAAAATAACATATACATGATCCTGAGAAAAATAATGATCACTACTTGAATGCTGAAATTACTTGTCAAGAATTACTGTCTGCTATCTGTTCATTACCAAAGACCAAGAAAACTTCTGTTGGTCTGGATGCCATTTCCCATGAGTTGATAAAACATCTTCCAGAAAACTTTTGTTATTTTTACACGGAATTATTAGTAAATGCTGGATTGAAGGTAACATCCCATCCATATGGAGAGATTCAATTATAGTCCCTATTCTAAAGCAGGGCAAACAATACACGATGTAAATAGTTATAGACCTATCTCTCTGACATCTCATGTATGCAAATTAATGGAGCAATTGTTTTAAATCGATTGTCTTATCATTGCGAAAAATGTGGGATTATCCCTGTAAACCAAGGAGGCTTTAGAAAAGGCAGATCAACCATTGATCATTTAGTGAAATTAACAACTCAAATCAACATCAATTTGCCAAAGACAAATGTTCTTGCCACATTCTTTGATATAAATAAGGCATACGATCAGGTTTGGCATGAACGATTACTATACAAGTTAAAAACGGTTGGGCTTTCTGGTCATATCTATGATTATGTTAAAACATTCTTGGCCAACAGAAGTATCCAAACAAGAATTGGTCACATTTATTCCTCTAAAAGATTCGTTGATATGGTATCCCTCAAGGCTCTGTAATTGCTCCTATCCTATTTAATATCCTAACCTACGATTTACCAATATCTATCTCCAAAAAAAGTAACTTTATTCAGTATGCCGATGATATCTGTTTGTGGATGAATGTTACTTTAAAAAAGAAAACATCAAAAAGGTCTATAAATTTTATAAAAAGAGCATATCAATATGATCTAGACAATATTGCCATGTTTATGTCAGAAAATGGTTTAAGCTTATCACCCCAAAAATCTCACATGATGCTATTTGATGCAAGTGGATCTGTTCACAATGCCCCAGAATTCAAAGTTAATAACATCACACTTAATACGCTTCAAATATTAAATTCCTTGGTGTTTATATAACGTCTAAGCTCTCTTGGAACCTGCATTTAGAACATGCTGTAAATCAAGCAAGAAAGTCATTGAACCTTCTAAAAGTCATAAGCAAACAAAGGTGGGGTCAAGACACAAAGACATTAATTCATTTGTCCTCTGCTCTAGTTAGGTCTAAATTGTCGTATGCACAAGAGGTATTCTTTAGTGCTCCAAAATATCTATTGAGAAAACTGCAGAGTATAGATTGTAAAGCATACAGAATAGCCCTTGGCGTTCCTTTTCATGGTTCCATCATAGGATCTTACCATGAAGCAGGTGTATTGCCTCTTGATGATCAGCGAAAACTAGCCTGTGCGAAATACATTTTAAGATGCTCTACCATTCAAAATTCAAACCAAATGGAACTTGAAATTAGGTCCGATATTCATTTTCCTAAGCGTGCAAAACGTATCCGATCTAATAAACTATTCTTACATTTTCTTCTAAACTATTGACAAAATTAAATACTAATCAAAAGAAATTAGCTGTGCGTTTTCCAATAAGTCCCATCCCAAACTGGGAGCTTTTTAAGGCTAAGTTTGATTATAACTATACACAGTTGTCCAAATTTGATAACATCAATGTACTTGCATATGAAGCTAGATCCCACATGAATGATTTTTATCCCAATCATCTAAAAATTTTCACTGATGGTTCTTTATTAGACAATCAGGCAGGCTGTGGTTTTGTCATCCCCACTTTAAAAATTGAGAAATCTTTTTATCTTGGAAAGGACTTCTCCATTTTCACAGCTGAATTAATAGCAATTTTAATGGCTGTTCAATATGTCATTGATACACCCTGCTATTTTTATGGTGCACTGTTTTGTGTAGACTCTAAATCAGTTCTCCAAGCTTTAGAATCAACAAATCCGAAAATCCGGGCTGAAATAATCACAGAAATTAAAGTACTTATTCATGTTCTCATAAACAAGGGGTATCGCAGTTGATTTTTGTTGGATCCCATCTCATTGTTCAATATCTGGAAATGAATGGGCGATCGTACTGCTCGAGCAGGTGCAAACAAATCTTTTAAATCCAAGGATATTCCCATTCTTTTGAGTTTACAAGAAGGTTACTCTCTATTACAAAAAGCTTCTTTTGAAAATTTTGAAAAGGTATATAAAGACTACATGCTTCCCAAAGTACACAAGCCTAATTCTTCAATAAAGTGTTGTTTAAACGCTCGATCACAATTTTTTTTTAAAAAGAACTCATTAATAAATTATACATTTTATCACAAAAATGTCGATAAACACCCAAAACACCGCAAAAAAATTGTTTCACTGTTTTACAGACTTAGGTTAAACGCTTTCAAAACCAAGTTCACAAAAAACATCCAGTGTGTATGCGGGGCTGTTGATAGTTGTACAACAACACATATTTTGTACTTTTGTCCTTATTTTGAATCAGCTCTATCAAAATTCAGAAAAGATGAATCTAAATGCATTTTCCAAGAACTGTATT
>CM031606.1:50644559-50657059 GCA_018398815.1 Conus ventricosus
TCAGTCATCAAAATGTTACCAGTATGAGAGGAGAGGAGAGAGAGAGAGAGAGAGAGAGAGAGAGAGAGAGAGAGAGAGAGGAGAGAGGAGAGAGAGAGAGAGAGAGACCTGCGGGACAGTCCGTCACCTCACTCTCTCCTCTGTCTCTCCCCTTCCTTCTCCCTCTCCTCTCTCTCTCTCTCTCTCTCTCATCTTCCCTCTCCTCCTCCTCTCCCCTCTCCTCTCTCTCTCTCTCTCTCTCTATCATAATTCAAAATGAATAATAATCTCTGCGACAGTTTGACTACAAGAACAGTGAGAGGAAAGAGAGTCGCAAACAGGGAGATGGGGATGATGCCAAACTTGTCCCAGGAGATTGAAGCGCGCGCGCCCACTTGTGCTGCTAGGGATTGCCGACATTGTGCCACTGGACAGGCTCTCTTCCTCCACTGCTACTCCTCGGGGTTCTTGTCTTAGGTTTTGTTTTCTTTTGTTTTATGGTTCTTTTATCTTTTCCCTCATTCCCTTTAGATTTCTCCTGTATTCTCCAAATCATGTTTTCCTCCCTTATCTCCTGCCAGTTCCCCTTTCGTTCCTTCTCTTTCCTAAAGCACCACCAATCTACTGCCCCTATCTGCATGCCTTATTTCTACAGATCTTTTTTTTCCCTTCCTCCTTCTCTTCAAATCTACTGCCATCTCGACCTGTTTCGTAGCAAGTAGAAAATTGTGTTTCCATGTGCTGAAAGACAACGTCAGTTATAATGAAGACGTCTGTCACAACATCTTGATTTTCGGAACAGTTTGCACAGCTTTCGGATCTACATTTTGTAGCTTCTCTGTGTCCAGAATGTTCCGCCATTCTTTGAGGCTCGGACCTCTAACAACTTTTTTTTTTTTTTTTTTTTTTGCATACAAAATTGTGCTCTATTTGACCCAGCAATGAGCCCCAACAGTAACCACCTCTGTTCATAACGGCTCAAGATCTCTAGTCTCCCTGGGTCTCATCTCGGTGAGAGAGAGACGATCATTTTAGAATAGTCTCGGATGTTGAGGCCCCTCATGTCCTGTACTCGTAGTGATCACTATTTTGATTTCCTCACCACGTCCATGGTTTTGCCAGTAGTGTTCGTTAATGTGGTCAGGATGGGCAAATTCTTGGGCATTATCGTTGAGTGGACGCGCAATAGCGCGAACTGGAGAGAGACTTACTGATGCTGGTTCTGAGACTCTAAGTGATTATTGCCCTTAGTACTGGGCGTGGAACGGCTTGTCCTCCATATGTTACAACAGCCACATTGAATACCACCGAAGTGACTCAGCAGCAACGCGGTGTCTCCTCTGGTGGAAAAAAATAATGATAATGATAATAATAGTAATAACAACAATCATTATTACAATTATAATTATTATCATTGTTGTTATTATTATCATCATCATCGTCGTCATCAGTAGTAGTAGTAGTAGTAGTAGTAGTAGTAGTAGTAGTAGTAGTGTAGTGGTAGTAGTAGTAGTTGTTGTTGTTGTTGTTGTTGTTGTTATCATCACAACAACCATAAGACAAAAAAAAGCAGAAACATTATTTGTCAGTAACTGCCTGGCAGAACCCTGTTGTTTTGGTTTTGATTTTGTTCCCAACACACGACTCTAACAGTTCCACCTGGTTCTCCTGTCTGTTTGGCCCCCTTGTCCAACAGTGAGACATGAACAGTCTGCATCATGGTGTGATTGATTTGACCCGGCCATGCTGACAGACAGAATGAGGCATGAGTCTGTTGACCCCCTTGTCCAACAGTGAGACACGAACAATCTGCATCATGGTGTGATTTGACCCGGCCATGCTGACAGACAGAAGGAGGCCTGAGACAATAACGTATGGATAGAAAAATCATCGATGAAAGGCCCCATGATGACAGGCAATTTCCAGAAAATGGCTGCTTAAAAACAAGAAACAACAATAACAAAACAAACAAAGGAAATCCCTTCAAGCTGAATTGGATGGGCGCGCACATGTGTGTGTGTGTGTGTGTGTGTGTGTGTGTGTGTGTGTGTGTGTGTGTGTGTGTGGTGTGTGTGTGTGTTGTGTGTGTGTGGAGAGAGAGAGAGAGAGAGAGAGAGAGAGAGAGAGAGAGAGAAGAGAGAGAGAGAGAGAGAGAGCACATCAATGTCACCTCCTCAAGACTAAACCCACCACACTGCTGTGGAACCGGTCGAGTACTGTTCAGTTACGCCTGTTCTGATCCAGCGCAAACACGAGACCTCATACTATGTTTCCTACTGTCGAAAAAAAAAAAAAAAAGCTCTACCATGGGTCCAGCGTGAATAGGAGTGCTCCTCTGGGGGCATTCACCATACTTATCATGTCGAAATGCGTATGTTAGTGCTCTGTTTTCTGCACGAAGGGACACAAGAAGTGGCAATTGTCATCATGATCATTATTACCATCGTCATCATCGTCATCATATCATCATCATCATACATCATCATCATCATCATCATCATCATCATCATCATCATCATCATCATACCCCGGCATTTGTTTATTTTGCTTTTTTTTTTTTTTGCCCGGCAGCTACGGAGCCAATTTGAACATCACGTAGCGGAAAGATGAAATGTGGCCCTAGAACAATCCTTTCCAATTTTGGTACGGATCCGTGGCTTCGATGTGGATCAAATGGTGGATTCCGGATTGTCACAGCTTTCCCACTGAATATGAACACTGTGACGATACTGTCTACAGCTTGCTGACTATTCATTAACTGACATGCTTGCATGGAACATTTATCTTTGCAGTGATACAAACGCAAGATCTTGCACTTTCAGTATTCCATTAAACAAAAGCACGCAGGAAGGTACATTTGCAGTCTAAACTTTCTAATAATTCCACTGGCATAAACAAAATGAACTGACTCACTAAAAGAAATTGAAAAATATAGATGGAAGCCTACCTATCAACCTTTATTTTTCCTCCCTTCTTTCAATAAATCCACAAAGATGTTTGCTTATAGTTTAATACGAATCTTTAGCAAAGGACGGATCCAGAATCTGTCGGTACGTGGCGAGGGTCTGCGCTCTCCTCAGAGCCACATGTAGTAACAGCAACAGTCGTTGTGGTCGTATTAGTAGTAGCAGTAGTAGTAGTAGTAGTTATTGATACTATTGGTGGTGGTGGTAGTGGTGGTGGTGGTGGTGATAGCAGCAGCAGCAGCAGCAGCCGTAGCAGCAGCAGCAGCAGCAGTAGTAGTAGTAGTAGTAGTAGTAGTAGTAGTAGTAGTAGTAGTAGTAGTAGTAGTAGTAAGAGCAGTAGCAACAGCAGCCGCAGCGGCAGTATAATTATCACTGATATTACTACTACTGCTGCTATTGCCTCTTCTGTTGCTACTGCTGCTGCTACAACTACTGCTGACACTGACTACTACTACTACTACTAACTACTACACTACTACTACTACTACTGCTGCTATTACTATCACTACCACCATCACCACGACTGCCACTATTCTTCTTGTTCTTCTGCATATCCTCCTCCTTCTCTTCTTCATCCTCCTCCTCCTTCATGAAGATATCAAAACTAAGTAGTGCAGTAGGAAAGAGAAGGTAAGGCATGACTGATGTAAGTGTGAGTGGGGTTGGAGGAGAGAACTTTCTGACGACAGTGTTCATTTGAAAATGAAAGGATATGATGGGATCAAGACTCGGATTTAGTGCACCGACGTACACATACACACCAGAGCAAAACAGCGGCTGATACTACTTTGAAGCTGAAAAGTCATACATTGGCAGATATACCACACCTGAGATTTCTTCCACTTCTCCCGCATACAGACAAACCAATAAAGAAATCAATATGTAGGGTACAGCATAGCCTGAGAATTATGGTACTCTAATCAAGAGGTGATTTTATGGATTTAGTATCCTGTAACTGGAGCATGTTCATATTTTCTCTGTTCCTGACCTCTTCATTGCGAGCATGCTTTCTCCCCCAGCATTGACCATCCACCTGTTGACGAGCATGCTTTCTCCCCCAGCATTGACCATCCACCTGTTGACGAGCATGCTTTCTCCCCCAGCATTGACCATCCACCTGTTGACGAGCATGCTTTCTCCCCCAGCATTGACCATCCACCTGTTGACGAGCATGCTTTTCCCCCAGCATTGACCATCCACCTGTTGACGAGCATGCTTTCTCCCCCAGCATTGACCATCCACCTGTTGACACGTTTGTTTGTTTGTTTCTGTCTCCCATCTTTTTTATACTCTATGGGCATTGAAAGAAGGAACACAACACACAGCTGACCAACAGCTATTCAGACTGAAAGAATTTTTTTCCTTTCCCTTTTTACCCATTCCTTCTAAATCAGGAAATTTTCATCAATGAAACTATAAGACACAGAGGAAAATGAAAATAATCAGTTGAAAAAAAATCAAGGGGACTCAGCGGAAAACAAAAACAATCAGTGGGAAAAAAAACTTTAAGGGAAAGGATAAAAATATATTGAAGATGTCTGATATCAATTATGCACCCATCTTGGACTAATTACTTTTTCTGAAGTACGGAGTTCAGATTATAGTAATCATCCCAGTCCTGCTTATCTGGGCTGCATTGTTCAAGGTGCGAGATGCCAGACAGAGGGAAGCTGTGGCTGCATTGTTCAAGGTGCGAGGTGCCAGACAGAGGGAAGCTGCGGCTGCATTGTTCAAGGTGCGAGATGCCAGACAGAGGGAAGCTGTGGCTGCATTGTTCAAGGTGCGAGATGCCAGACAGAGGGAAGCTGGGGCTGCATTGTTCAAGGTGCGAGATGCCAGACAGAGGGAAGCTGGGGCTGCATTGTTCAAGGTGCGAGATGCCAGACAGAGGGAAGCTGGGGCTGCATTGTTCAAGGTGCGAGATGCCAGACAGAGGGAAGCTGGGGCTGCATTGTTCAAGGTGCGAGATGCCAGACAGAGGGAAGCTGGGGCTGCATTGTTCAAGGTGCGAGATGCCAGACAGAGGGAAGCTGTGGCTGCATTGTTCAAGGTGCGAGATGCCAGACAGAGGGAAGCTGTGGCTGCATTGTTCAAGGTGCGAGATGCCAGACAGAGGGAAGCTGTGGCTGCATTGTTCAAGGTGCGAGATGCCAGACAGAGGGAAGCTGTGGCTGCATTGTTCAAGGTGCGAGATGCCAGACAGAGGGAAGCTGTGGCTGCATTGTTCAAGGTGCGAGATGCCAGACAGAGGGAAGCTGCGGCTAATTCACCAGATCCATAGAGACAGCACGGGGGAAACTGGAGAACAACAAATCACAGAACTGTTCGGAATAGTGTCGTCCAGTCACACTACTTTTTCTTCCTGATAGATTTTTAAGGCCATTCGAGGGTCTGGGTCTCAAAAGCTAAAATGCTGTCTTACTTTCCTGCTGTTGTTCCTTCCTTTTTGTTTTATTTCATTTGATTTATATCCAGCCCTGACGTCTCCGGCTTATAATAACAAAATTTGATGTGTGTCCAGATACACGCAGCGATAATCGCTCTCAGAACGAAGAAAAAAAAAATCCGAAGTTTCGTGAGCTGTGAAAAGATAGGTGTCTCTGTGATAAGCATTCTGATCTGACAAGGTCTCTGTCTCTGTCTTCTGTCTGTCTCTGTCTCTGTCTCTCTCTCTCTCTTCTCTCTCTCTCTCTCTCTCTCTTCTCTCTCTCCTCCTCTTCCCCCCCCCTTCTCCTTCTGTGTGTGTGGGTGGGGGGGGGAGGGTGCGCGCGCGCGCGCGCGCGCGCGCGCGTGTGTGTGTGTGTGTGTGTGTGGTGTGTGTGTGTGTGGTGTGTGTGTGTGCGTGTGTGTGTATGTGGTGTGTGTGTGTGTGTGGTGTGTTGTGTGGTGGTTGTGTGTGTGTGATGATAATGATGTTGAAAATGATGGTAACTAAAACAACAGCAACAACAGCGGCAACAACAAAGACAATAACAACAACCACAACAATATCAACAGTAACAATAGCGGCAACAACCGCAACAACACCAACCACATCTACCACCAAAACTACTACCACCACCATCACCATCAGAATAACAATAATAACAGTAAGTAGTAGTAGTAGTAATGATGATGATAATAATAGTATGATAATAGTAATGATGATACTAATAATATGATAATGGTGATATAGTAATGATAATAATAATGATGATAATAGTAATAACAAGAACAATAATAACTGAAGTAGTATTAATAATGATAACAATAGTAATAATAATAATGCTGCTGCTGCTGTTGCTAATGATGATGACAATAATGATGATGATAATAATGACGATGATAATGGTAATAATAATGATGATGATGAAAATGATGATAACGATGATGATGATGGTAATCATAATGACGATGACGATGATAATGATGATGATAACACGACTACTACTACTACTACTACTACTATTTACTACTACTACTACTACTACTACTACTACTAGCAACAAAAGCGACATCATCATCATCATCATCACATCATCAATCATCATCATCATCATCATCATCATCACGACGACAACGATGACGACGACAACGACGACAATGACGACGATGCTGCTGCTGCTGCGCTGCTGCAGGTGATGATTGTCGTCGTTGTTGTTAATATTGGTTACTACTACTACTACTACTACTACTACTACACTACTACTACTACTACTACTACTACTACTATCATCATCATCATCATTATTATTATTGATATTGTCATTATCATTATTATTATTATCATTATCATTGTTATCATTATTACTATTATTATCATTACTATCATCATCGTCCTCATCACTATCATTGTTATTCTCCTTCTCCTCCTCCTCCTCCTCCTGATTATTATTATCATTATTATCATTATTATCTGCTTCAGTGGTAGAGTTATTCATATGCACCATTATCAACGTTATCGTTATTATCACCATAGCACACACACACACACACACACACACACACACACACACACACACACACACACACACACAACACACACAAAAGGCGAGCGCGCGCGCGCGCACGTACACACGCACACACATACGTGCGCGCGCTCGCGCACACACCACAAACACTCAGACATACACACACTAAAACTCTTGCCCAGTCAATATTAACATGAACAGAAAGAAATTAGTTGAATTACCAAAGCCAAAATATTAAAAAGAGTTCGCACAACATCAATACAAACCCGCTTTTGAACATCATTACTCTTGTTTCTGTTGTTGTTGTTGTTTTTTTAACATGAAAACTTTAACTGTTGCACGTGACTTCCCATTTCTCTTGTTCCTCTTGCGCCACAGTGTGAAATGAACTCATGCCTCAAGGAGTGATTTGTCAAGACCGTTGTGACAGCAAGAAGGAAACAGGAGACAATGACTGTGGAAGCTGAACAAAATGGAGAATGCCCACAGATGACAGGCAATCTAAAGTTTCCCCAACAGGAAGTTATAGCTTGAAAAAACAAACATAAAAAGCAAACAACGGTTTTAAACAAACAAAACAAAATACACACTCAAACAAACTGATAAACAAATGACAACAACAAAAGCTGAAGTTCTGTGTGCGTGCGTGCGTGCGTGCGTGCGTGCTCGTGTGTGTGTGTGTGTGTGTGTGTGTGTGTGTGTGTGTGTGTGTGTGTGTGTGTGTGTGTGTGTGTTGTGTGAGAGAGAGAGAGAGAGAGAGAGAGAGAGAGAGAGAGAGAGAGAGAGAGAGAGAGAGAGAGGAACGCGGCTTTACTATAAAGATTTTAAGAAAATGGACATTTACTAATGTAAATCACTCTAAAATACCTGTGAATTCTTCTTGATCATTCATGATTCGTTTTATGTCTTGGGAAAACAATGTTCTCTTCGTCTTCACGTGCTGTAACATTTTTGGCAAAGTACTCCCTCTGGAATGTTCTGTCAGTTTACACCCTGAACAAATCGCCAAATAAGGCAGAATACAATGAACAATAGGGTTGTTCCTTAGCCTCGGCAGATACTTAGGTCAATTTGATATTGAATTGCGAAAATTCAGGCGGCTACTTTCCTAACCTTCATTGGTTTTGTATCTTTTTTTACTTCTCCTTCCTTCCTTCTTCTTTCTCTCTTTTCTTACTTTCTTGCCAAACTAGGAGTTTTTGATTTGACAAACCAAAATTTCACTCAGGAACATTGTAATAAACTTTAGATTCAGAATATAGACATCTTGTAAATTTTTCAACCTATACACGATAAATGGAGGTGGATTAGAGTTGGACCATGTCAAAAGTATACACGTTTGAATCAATATTTTCTCATTATGTCGTGTTGTTTTTTAGTTTCTAATGAGTTTTACGCAAGCAAGACTATAGCTGAAAAAAAGAAGTTCCTGATGAACTTGAACACTGTAAAATCAACAAACCAACATTAAAGGAAGAAATGCACAGATCATTAAAAACAAAAAAACACAACAACAACAACAACAGCAAATAACAAAGAAGGTCATGCAGCAAAAACAGGACTGCTTCCAGACGTACAAAGAAACCAGAAAAAATAACAAAGCAGACAGAAGCATTCTTCCTAATGTGTTGTGCGAATGCGTCTACCCCGATCATCATGTTACTGCAAACAAACAAACACCAATCGTTCCTTTGGGAAATGGTTGCAAACACTTTCTCCTTCTACCCTTTCATCATCTGTGTGGCTGCTGACTCCGTTCCCTCACTTGCCTCTGAAGTATTCCTGACGAAAGGTGTTTTCTAAAGACCGAAGCTGGCTGTGTCTGTCTTAGCTGGTTCCTCGTGGAATTGCTTCTTTAATCCATCTGACAGTGACAAATATGAAGTATGTCTATTATATATAGAATTCTACCTGTGATAAGACATAGGAGCAAGCTTTGTTTATAATTGAATATTTCTTGCAGTCGTTGCAACACCAAGCTGCTCTGTAAGTTGCTGGAATGGTGCTCGGTACTTATCCTTGGAATTTATTAGTTTTTTTGTAATTTAGTCCCTTGCGGATTCATTCCAAGAACTGGCCCTCAGCACTTGTGTCTTAAGAGGTTATCTTTTTATATTTTCTACTTTTCACAAAAAAAGTAGCTTTGTTTTGCTCTTTCATGATTTTCTTTTGCTTCTTAGGTGGCACCTTGGTTGTTTTTATGAAAACTCAACAAACATACTTGTATTGCAACACCAGCCTTTTCTGGGATAGCATTCTTCTTAAAACCGAAAAGGCAGGAGTCAAATTACCACTTTCCCGCGGTCACTGAGGAGAAACAACCAGGTTTCGAAATATCGGTATATGACCAGGAGTTATGTGTTAGTGAGTTTCCTCTCTATTGGAGATTATAAGCTTGCTGAAGGCTCATTTTGAGAAGCATTATATTTATTTTTCCCCATTCACCCTCAACCCCCATACTGTTAGTTAGGCAGTATTACTACCACTGCAGATATGAATGCTTATTTCCCCATATTTCTTCAACGTAAGACATAAGAGCAAGCTTGGTTTATAATTCAATATTTCTTGCAGTCATTGCAACACCAAGCTGCTCTGTAAGTTGCTGAATGGTGCTCGGTACTTATCCTTGGAATTTATTAGTTTTTTGTATATGTATTTAACACACACACACACACACACACACACATATATATATATATATATATATATATATTAAAATATATATGTGTGTGTAGACACAAAGAAGAGAAATTGACACACACGGACGCACGCACTCAGCCTGGGCGAGTGCGTAGACACACACACACACACACACACACACACATATATATATATATATATATATATATTATATATATTATATAATAATATATATATATATCTTCGTTTGATGCCAAGGGAGCATCAATACAGTCGGTCGTGTCTGCTGAGTCTATATATGTATATAATTTACACACACATACATATGTATGTATGTATGATCATACACGCGCGCGCAACCCATTCTGCACCCCCCCCCCCCCCCAAACAAAACAAAACGAACGTTGAAGTAATACTAAAGAGAGACAGACAAACAGGAAGATTGACAGACAGAGAGAAACAAACAAACAAGAGGTGAGATCGTGACAGAAACACAGGTACAGAGACATGAGAACAGAAAGGGAAAACAGACAGACAGGGTAGAGAAATACTGAGTAAAATAGAGAATGACGGTGGCAGAGAGAGAGAGAGAGAGAGAGAGAGACAGACAGACAGACAGACAGACAGACAGAGACAGACAGGCGGTTCTGAAAATACCAAGATTAAAAATGGGCATTTCCTGATGCGAGCACATCCTAAATGCCTGCGCCTTTTTCGCATTTCTCCGTCCTTCGTGTTGTGTCTTGAACGTTTTCTCCCCACCTTCACGTTGCTATAATGCCTTTGACAAATTACTCCCTGCTGCAGCGCTCTCTGCAATGCATGCCTTGAACAATGGCCAAGTAAGGCAGAATCCAGTTTTTGAATTCTTTCAAAAAAGGCAGTTCCTACAGCCTCGGCACTTTTGTAGAAGGTCATTTTGAGATAGAATAGCGAAAATGGGGTCCGCTACTTTCCTGGCCTGCACTTATTTTCTTCTTTGTTTCTTATTTTCTTCTTTGTTCTTATTTTCTTCTTTGTTTCTTGTTTTTTCGTTTGTTTCTTTCTTTCCTTCTGTCTTTCTTTTTTTAATTTTTTTGTCTCTCTTTCTTTCTTTCTTCTTGTATTTTGTTTTGTTTTCTTTCTTTCTTTTCTTTTCTTTCTTTCCTTCTTTCTCTCTCTCTCGTCATTCATTTTTTCTTTCTTTTTTTTTCTTTCTTTCTTTCTTTCCCTTTTTCTTTCTTCTTTCTTTCTTTTCTTTCTTTTTTTTTCTTTCTTTCTTTTTTCTTTTCTTTCTTTCTTTCTTTTCTTTCCCTTTTCCTTCTTTCTCTCTCTTCGTCATTCATTCTTTCTTTCTCTTTCTTCCTTCTTTCCCTCCCTTCTTCCCTCCTTCCTTCCTTCCCTCTTTTCTTTCTTTCTTTCTCTTTAAAGTTTGATATGCAGTTGAGCAATGACCAATAGTAGTAGTAGTAGTAGTAGTAGTGGTAGTAGTAGTAGTAGTAGTAGTATGGTAGTAGTAGTAGTAGTAGTAGCACTAGCACTAGTACTAATAGTAAAAGTTATGTAGCAGTAGAAGAAACAGCACCAGCAGCAGCTACAGCAGTAGTAGTAACAGTAGTAGTGGAATTTGTAGTCTTGATTAGTTTTTCCCATAGCAGAAAAGTAAATCTTTTACGGTAACAAATAGTAGCAGCAGTGATAGTGTAAGTAGTAGTAGTTGTTGTTGTAGCAGCAGCAGCAGCAGCAATAGCAGTAGTAGCAGTAGTAGCTGCACCACCACTACCAGTGGTAGTAGCAGCAGCAGCAGCAGCAGCAGCAGCAGCAGCAGTAGTATTAGTAGTAGAAGTAGTAATAGTCGCAGCAGCAGCAGCATCAGTAGTAGTAGTAGAAGTAGTAGTAGTCGCAGCAGCAGCAGCAGCAGCTGCAGAAGCAGCATTAGCAGCAGCAGCATGAGTAGCGGCAACACCAGCAGCAGCAGCAGTAGTAGTAGTAGTAATAGTTATATTCTTTTTTGTCGTCGTCGTAGTTGTTTTTTTTTTTTCATTGTTGTTGCTGCTGTGTTTGTAGAAGTTGTCGTTATGTTTGTTGGTGTTGTTAAATCTGTACCTAAGAAGTGGTATTGACGTTCCACGGGTGAAAGTAGTAGTTTTCCTCGAGATAGGCAGAGCACTGGTTGTAACGATTCTGATGGTGGTGGTTGTGGTGAGTGGATGAATTGTTCCCTTGAGTTGCTTTCTGTTCTCAAACACAAATGTCTTTACTCAACAGAGTCTGGATTTCAGTGGCACGCCTTTAAGATACGACAACATTTCCACAGACAGACAAACAGTGATGACTAAAGGAACATGAATGTTCCACAGCGCCTCCATATAATGTGTTAGTTTGCCCTCTTGCACGCACATCCCTCCTCCCCCCCTCCCCCATATTGAAAAGGAAGGATGGAGGGAGGAGGAGGAGGAGAGAGGAGAAGGAGGAGGGGGAAGTGAGGGAGAGGAGGAGAGGAGGAGGAGGAGGGGGGGGAGGAGGAGGAGAGAGGAGAGAGAGAGAGAAGAGGAGAGAGAGAGAGAGAGAGAGAGTCGTATATAAATTACGCACGCGCTATTCCCTTGATGATGCTTAGTTCCTGCTAATCAACAACAACAATTCATTCTCCCAGCTTTGCCTTTGTCAAAAGAAACGCGAAAAACAATCCTTTACTGTCGCTTCTGGAAACAGACTATAGTGTGGAGTCTGGGGTCTGTGGGTCAGGCATGCTGAAGATCTGGTTTCTTTATGTGCTTTCGTTTTCATCAGATTCGGCTGTGGTCAGTGTGGTTAGTGAGGCACGTGGGAACTGCTATTGCGGTTTGTTCAAGCTTCTACACTGTAGCCAAGACACAACCCGTGAAAAAGATGCTCCTGCTCAGAATACTGCTCACATCTCCAAACTGAAATGGTTGAAAAACAGGAGCGCATCAAAGGTACACAGGTAAAAAAGCAAGATGCC
>CM031606.1:50664270-50666770 GCA_018398815.1 Conus ventricosus
TTGTTGTTTTAACGCACACTTCTTCCTGGGGAACTCAAATTAATTGTTTATGTTCAAGCGTGTCTGGCATTTTCTGTTTGTTTCTTTTTTTTTTTTTTGCTTTTTGCTTTTTCACATACCACAATTTTCTCATCTCTTTTTGTGCATTTCGAATGGCGTTGACAAATCACTACATGTTAATTTTTTCTCTCTTCGTATTTTAAACAATGAGGTCAAGACATTTTGTATTTCACACAAAAGGAGCGAAGGCTCCTCCATTTTTTCAACCAATTATTAGAAATGGAATGTCTACTTTTTTCACTTGAATTACCACTTTCAGTTATTTATTTACTTTGCCTTTCTAAATGATCACAAAACGTGGGCCTTTAAAGAAAAGGCACACTCGTAACTATA
Organism: Conus ventricosus; assembly: GCA_018398815.1. Lineage (NCBI taxonomy): Eukaryota > Metazoa > Mollusca > Gastropoda > Neogastropoda > Conidae > Conus > Conus ventricosus. Next base: position 50,664,664 of record CM031606.1, read on the forward strand.
AATATTGTTTGTCTGAAAGTTAGTTGACGTTTTCTTTATATTTGCAAAGAAAAACCACAACAAAATCATGCATTTAAACTTTTCAAGCATATGTCTTTGATTACTTAAACTTTTGTTTACAATTACATTTCCCTCTGTCAAATTTTGGCCATTTGCTAGCAACATCTAGACAACCTTTTCTATTCAATATCTTTTTTCCATTTGTCTGCATCAGCCTCTCCGCCTGTCTCTTCTTTTTCACCATTTCCATCAGCATACAGAGAGAGAGAGAGAGAGAGAGAGAGAAGAGAGAGAGGAGAGGAGAGAGAGAGAGAGAGAGAGAGAGAGAGAGAGGAGGAGAGAGAGGAGAGAGAGAGTGCACTCTCAATGTTTTCTATGATTAAAAACTGAAGCAATTTGCCTTGTTTTGCTAATTATGACGCCCACACTGAGCTATGTCAAAGAAGGAAGAATGTAGATAATATTTATTCTAATTGTGTGTTATGACCGTTAAAGTCATTTGCTATGATACGATTGATTTAGAGAGGTTGACCAATGTTTCTCCCACAATGCCATGAGATGATTGGTTAACAGCCTTCGGGAAATCTTTGAATAAATACAAATATTGCCAATCTTTTGTCAGGCCATAAAAAGCAAAACAACATGGAAATAAGCGCAGAACAGCCTTCCCCAAAACAAAAAAACAACAACATCTTGCAACAAAATGAAAATAAACTGATCTCAGACAAAGAAGCCAAAATCAAAGAAAATCTATGAAATGTACATCTAACCTGCGGTGGCAGGTTGTTCCTCCAATTGATTATCGTCATTTCTCTTATTATGAAAGGACCCTGTTTTAAAAAAAAAAGAGAATAAAAACGTTAATATAGTCTGATACAGGACCACTTTTGAAACACAAATACAAATAAAGAATGAACCAGTGTTAAGAACAGCGTGGGAGAAGAACGAACAAAAAAAAAAAAAAAAAAAAAAAAAAAAAAAAAAAAAATGATACACCTGTTAGCCATGTTAAAGCTAATCCTTGGCTGGCACAAAGAGGCAGGGGCTCAGAAGTAGGATCAGACTCTGAAGTCGGCCTGACAGCAGAACGTCTTCAGAACAGACCCATACCCCCACCCCACTTCTCAGGCGAGAGTTTCGGCCTCGAGGGCCTTTCACTCTAAGGTGGTCAAGCCACACCTGGCTCATGACTCTCAGTGACACTCTGCTGTCAGCACTATGTTGACGCTGCAAGCATTCGAACCTGCACCTCCTGGTGTTTGGTATCTAAGGTGTTGCCTTTTTGATAGATGCCATACATACATATCTACTGGACACCAATGTCGAAAACTCTAACCTTGATAAAGTTTACATCTGTTCCTTCTCGACAAGATCCAGCTGGAACTCCATTCAGCTTCTGTTGTTGCCTTTAAGGTTCTGCTCCTCTTCTAACCTGAAATCGAGAGGTGTTTCATGAGATCATCGGCTGATGAGCCACCCGATCCCCTTGCTGCAGTCTCTGTGGCAGGCCTTTGGCTTGGAAGCCTGATTCCCTCAAACTGCTGGCTAGACTGACAGGCTTCTCAGTCTTGTAAATGTGAGCTCGCTGTATTTTGCTTTCATATGGTACAGTTAATTTCATCATTCATTTGTTTTCGTCAAACTTGAGCAACGTATTGTATCCAAATTCATGCCCACCTTGGATGGTTTTGTCATTCTAGAAGGTCTACTTTGCGTTCCTTGTCAGTAACTCCATCCACTACACTCACGTTCCATGATCTTGATGGCACAGCTGCTCCAGATCATGATTTGTGGCCTCCTGTCGTGTAAATCTTGTTGCTGGAGCTTCTAGTGGCGTAGTGTTCTGTCTAGCTGTACCAACCTCATTAACTTTTTTCTTAAAACATTCGGCTGCGTATCCATATGTGCCTTCGCCGAGTTAGTGCTGGTTTGTATAACTCAGATCATGTTCAACCTTTTCCCTGCAGAACGCACAGGATGACGATGAAGCTGATCCTGGGAGAAGCCATATGTCATATTTCAGTCTGGCTAAAATTTATCTGGGGTGTCTTTTCCAACATAGTCCATCGCCACTGTTGGCCTGGCATGACAGGATTCTATGCTCTCT
>CM031606.1:50674270-50692279 GCA_018398815.1 Conus ventricosus
AAACAAAACAAAACAAAAAAATGGCCTCACAAAGCTTCTCACTTTGTTTGAAGATCTATTTCAACAGGAACCGATCTGCCTGGATGGCCGCGTTGGAATAAACTAGTCCATGTTCTGGCTACAAATATTTATCCAGTATTGCACACGGCAGACCACTTACACCAACATCTCAAGCAGAAAGTAAAAGATGACAGCTCCTCGCAGCTGACATCCCCTGGAAATACCCGCTGCCGTTCTCGAATGTCGTTTTTCTCGGTCAAGTGGGGGAAATGAATCTAGAACGGAGACTGGCCCATACCCCAATCTCACATGTCGACAACAGGTACGTCCTTGCAACGTTTTTCCATCGTTCGATCTAGTCTTCATGCACAAACGGCAAGAATTTAACTAGCGAAACTAAAGAAAGGAGACAGCACACAACATGGTGATCGAAGGAAGCAAAAAAAGATAAGAGAAAAAATACACCCACATACTAAAGAGTGACGGTCTATATGTTCACTAGATATCTGAATAATCACAGTGTTAATATTCATCAAACTTTTCTGCCGTGTTTGTAAGGTCAGTATCTAGAGAATCGAACAATATCATGTGATCTAACGACATTCCGAAAGGAAACAAAACTTTCAACACTTCAGTACATTTTCATTTGGGTAGGGAATGATGTTAACGATCCTGGAGTTTGTGTTCCACTCTCTTGATTGCTGTTTTCCATCTCCATAATGGTCACTCCTTGAATTTAAAAAAAAAGCTTCAAAACAACTGGAAAGGGTATTTATGAATGATTTCTTGACTATTTTGTTTCGACATAACTCGTCCAATAAATCTATATCCTATTTTGGAAGTTTTTGTTTTCATTTTGACCTGAGTGACCCATTGATTTTCAAGGAAAAAAAACCATGGTTGTCTGGAGCGGTCACCAGGTATATTAGGACAATAGGAACTGTTCTACTCATTCAGAGACAGCGATCAGGTCCTACTCGGCGTTCCGTCCTCAATCCAGTAAAACTGCCGTTAGAAATGAAGGCGCTTCTGTTCTGATAATTCATGACCTCAGACTGGCAGACAAACGATTTCAAAGGAAGCTGCTCGGAAGCATGCGGTCTGCAAGCAGAGGGTCAAAAGTCTCGAAGCCAGCTGTCCAGAAGTAGTCTTCATCCGTGTGCCTGTGTCAACCTCGGGTGATATCAGTGGAGGAAGGACTAGCGCACAGCCCAAACACACTCACAGCTTGCTTACGATCTCATTCATATATCATGCATTCGTCACATCAAACCACTAGTAAAGTCTATAACTTTACTACACATGTTCATAGAACGAACCATCAATGCATATGGAATCAAACAAAATAAAACATTCTCTCTTTCCTGAACTTCACAAAATCATTTGTCTAAAACATCATTAACTAACCCGGGTATAAATAGATTTCTACTTTACCTGGCCAGGTGATCTTAACTATTCACGAAACACTGTCTTTTCTTTTCTTTTTTTTTCTTTCTTTTCACTGTCACTTTCACAAGCACGACACAACTGCTGGCACTGGTCTTGGTCTGCTGGCGCCTGGTCAGGTTAGACTGTTGGCACTGGCGTTGGTCTGTCGATGAAAGTGGCGCTGGCCAAGTATGAGGTCGAACCCCCGGTTAAGATAGAACAGTGACTATCAACATCGATCTGTTCTCCTTTCTTTCTTCCTGCATTAACGCATTGCACTCTCTCTCTCTCTCTCTTCTAGTCTGCTCTTATCAAATGGACATGGTTGCTTTTCTTTTTTTTCTTTTTTCTTTTCTTTCTTTTCCTCTTCATTAGTTAGCAACTCTCTCTTTCCACATCTCTCTTTAGTCCTCCTCTGCAGACTATCTCATGCTAATCTCTCAACTTGGTTCTCTTCTCTCCTCCCCTCATCTCTCTGCTTTTCTCTCCTCAGAGATTACACTCAGACCTCTCTCTCTCTGTCTCTCTGTTCGTTCTCCCCTCGTTCCCCGTTCTCTCACTCTCACATCCTGCTTATTCCGTTCCGATCTGTCCAAAAAGGGCGAGTACTATTGGTCAGTATTTTTACCCCTGATACCCGAAGTTATCTCCCTCTAATTCCATTGGATATTCAAATCATGACAGTCACGCCTACACGCCTTACTCTCTGTGGTGGTCAATTGGTCATTTAATTGATTAGCTAGATTTCACCCCCCACCACGCACTACCTTCCCCCCTTTCCTACTTAACTGGCGCCGTGTGGCTTAACGTGTGGGCACTGGTCAGTGTAAAATTGGCTAGATGAGTCCGGCCCAGGCACTGAGATGCGTCCGGGCAGACATCGAGGCGTCGGTCAAACAGCTTAGTCTGTCTGGGTGGACCGTACCGTCTCCGTGAAGCCTCTCCGCTAAGCTTAATTGGCTGGACCCGACCCATGGGCCCGTCTATCTGGCGCCTAGAATGTTTGAGTTGAAGCTTATGTCCGAACAAATTGGCTGGCGACTCCACGAGTTGGGTTGTTTCATTTTTGTCCGTGACAATTTCCCCCTTGCAAAAGACCATGCTCCGCATTGTCTCAAAACAACGGTACAAAAAAAAACAACAACCGAATTTGCTGACACACAGCTACACGTGCAAAGTTTAAAAAAAATACTTTACAACCAACGGTTTATAAATTATAAAATATATCATTAGTGAATACCACTCCAATGAGTTATCATTGACGTGCGCTCTTGCGTTATTTCAATTAATTTTATAACGACCTCTGTGCGCACTTATGCGATTCCCCTACCTGCGGATTTGCCATATCTTCTCTTCACAATTCTTATGAAAAGCACAATATAATATGATCACGATCCATGACACTTCACTGAGGAATCTCCATCCTCACTTATTGCAAATAATGCATCACTACACAAGCGACTGTATGCTCCAAGCATAACTACATCCACATGAACAAGTCTCACAAAGAAAATATGAACAAGTCTCACACAAAAAAAAATATGAACCATAGCCAACTGCGAATGAACCCATATCCAATCAACATAACTGTAATCAACACATACTATCAACAAAGCACCCCGGATATGACTGACTTCCTCTGAGTTGCAGCTTGCTAGACTACACGGCTTAAATAGTCAGCTCCGACATTCTGTCGACCGGGAATGTACTGCACTCGGTACCTGTAGGGCTGCAATGCCATTGCCCAACGCAGAACTCTGCTGTTTTTCAGCTGTGCCTCCTGCAGGAATTTGAGTGGTTGATGATCTGTCTCTATCACGAACTCTTTCCCATACAAGTATTTGTGGAACTTCTGCACGGCCCACACGACAGCTAAACACTCCTTCTCTACAGTTGCGTACCCTTCTTCACACTTTGTCAACTTCCTGCTAGCATACCTCACAGGGAACTCGACCCCTTCATGCTCCTGCAACAATACCGCACCTATCCCACCGCCTGATGCATCTGTCCGCAACAAAAATGGTTTGGACATATCTGGTAGCTTCAAGATGGGACGGGAACCTAGTCTTTCCAACACCGTCTGCAGTGCTTGCTCTGCAGCGTCTGACCACTCGACCACTGCCGGTTTCCCTGCCTTGACCAAGTCACTGAGAGGACTCGTGATTGCTGCGAAATTTGGAACAAACTCCCTGTAGAAGCCAATAAAACCTAGCAGACTCCTGACTTCTGTTTTGGTCTTTGGTCTCTCTGAATTCATCATCTTCTCCACCTTTCCCCTTTCTGGCTGCTTTGTGTCGCCTCCGACAACAAAACCTAGGAACTCCTACTGTCTAGCCCTTCATACAGTGACACATCCCTGTATGACTCCTCTGGAAACTTAGGCAACAAAATCTCCCCTTCTTCTGCTGGGTCTCCTTCACCTCATCAATGATTGCTGCTGCGCCTATGTGCTGAGTCTCACGCTGAATATATTTGCGGAGGAAATTTGCATGGAAAAGTTTTGGTTTCCCATTCACATCAATTCGGTAATCCCGACCGACCCTTTCAGTGATGGTGAATGGTCCTTTCCAATGCATCAGCAGCTTGTTGTGACCCGTGGGAAGCAGTACCAGGACTTGATCTCCCGCCTTGAGGGATTGCTTCCTCACCTTCCTGTCATATTGCTTCTTCTGGACGACCCTAGCCTCCTGCAAACTCTCCTTTGCAACCTTACATGTCTCATACCTGTGCCCACCTTTGGAACAGGGCGAGATTGGGCCAATCAGATCAATAGCCACCCTCCTGAATGGTGTGTCAATTAAAGGGGGATGTTTAAGAGGCGCCTTCCTCTTCACCCCTCTTGTGGCTGACCTTTGACACACGTCACATGACATGCAGAAACGCTTGATGTCTGCCATTGCTCCTGGCCAATGAAAGTCATCAAAGATTCGGTCAGCTGTTTTGCTGGTGCCGAGATGACCCGCCATGAGCGACTCGTGACCCACTGACATGACAGTGTCACGATAACCTGCTGGTACCTCTAACTGAGTGGTCACCTTACCTGTCTTCCCCTTGGTGAACACTCGGTACAACAGCCCGCCTTTCACAAGAAATTCTGTCTCACCTCCTCTAACCTCCTGTTTCTCTCCACCTCTTGCCAACTCCCAAGACTTCACGAGCGAAGGGTCTTGTTCCTGCGCTGCCCTAAACTCATCAGGCGACACATCTATGCCTGACTTCCTTGCTGGAACGACTAACGGTTTATCAACCTTTTCCTCCTTCTTGCTCCGTGTTTGAACTGCTGCCCCTGTAGCAGTCAACAACTCAGGATCCCCTGGATCCCTTGCCCCTGGAATATTTCCAATGATCAAATCATGAAGGGGTTTCTCCATCACCAACGCAGACAACTCGCCTGAGAAGTAAGGGGTACGTACTTCTATCTTAGCAACTGGAAACTCCCTCACAGTGCCATCGATTAGAGTACAGGTCTGGATTTGCCCTGTCAAATCCCCTTTCTCGACCAGCGTTGTTCGTACTACCCCGCATGAACAACCAGTGTCTCGTAACACTTTCACCCTCTGCTGGCCAATCCACCCTTCTTCCACTGGTAACGAACCACTCAGCCTAGTGCCCTCCATCCCTGACACTGACTGCTGTCCAGTGCTAGCCATAGGCTGCACTCCACCCTCTTCAGACTGAATCCCCTTGGTTCCACTGCAGGTCGTTTCCCTTGACGACCCTTATCCACCTCTTGCAAGGCTGCTGCCTTCTGGAACCTCATGCGACAATCCCTCGCCACATGTCCCTTCTTGTGACAAATGAAACACCTAATGTCCCTTTGCCCTTCCTTCTGCCCCACCACTGGGTTTGCAGACTTTGCAGAACACTCCCCTAGTCTCCTTGCACTCTTCTCACCTGTGCCTAGCACCTGTTTCTCCTGCACCTTAGTGCCCAAACGTGCCTCTCTATACACCTCTGCGAACTTCAGCAACTCTCCTGCTGTCTCTGGCTGTCTCTCTTTCAAATGTATGGTTAACTCAGGGCCGCAACCTGACAAAATCTGTTCCTTCATAACTAGCTCTTTCAATTCAGCGAACTCCTTTTTCGTCTCCACTCAACTCTAACCACTTCTCAAAATAGTGATCTAAACGTGCACCAAACTGAGTGTACGTCTCACCTGCTTGTAATTTAGCTGAACGAAATTTCTTCCTGAACCCCTCCTCTGTGAGGTCAAATCCTTTCATCAATGATTCCTTCACAGCGCCGAAATCAGACTGTTGTTCTGCTGGCAACGCAGTGAAAATTTGTAATGCCTTACCCGTCAGTAACGCCGACAAAATGACTGCCCACTCTTCTGGAGGCCAACCCTGACTGGTCGTAAACGTTTCGAAACGACTGATGTATGCATCAATCGAATCGGTTCCTTCCGAGAATTTTGGCAACTTGGGTCGGGGGGCATAGCTGCGCACAGAGTCACTGGAAACTGAACTCCCATCCTCGGTGGTCTCCCTCTGTATTCTCACTTTCTCTAACCTTTAATCTTTCCGTTTCCTGCTTCATCTTTCTGTTTCCTGCGCTTCCCTTATTCTTTCTGTTTCCTGCGTCTCCCTTAATCTTTCTGTTTCCTGCGCTTCGCTAGCCTGATTAGCCTGAATCCTTAATCTTTCTGTTTCTTCTTTAGCCTTTTCCTGCTCTGCCATTTCCAATGCGACACGTCGTCTTTCCGCACGTTCATCTCTTTCCATCTTTTGTTGGTTTTCAACGAATGCTCGCAACTCATCTCCTGTGTAGCCTAAATCACGAGCGACGCTCACAAGTTGTTTAATAGGGTGTTCTTTTCTTCCGCCATTATATCTCTTTTTTTTTTTTTGAACAAGATTTTATTACTACGACAGCCAAACTGGTGGTTACCGACACGAGTGACGTAATAGCACAATCCTATGAATGATAATATTAGCTTGGGACAACGTAGTTAGTTTTTATAAGACGCCCAGCGCCTGACCCAACTATGAGAGCGAATTATAGGCAATCTGTGCGAAATAAGTACTCTGGGGCTGAAATGCCAAGCCTAGTATTAACTATCTTGGAAGCAATGCCAAGCCTAGTATTTAACTATCTTGGGAACATACAGTAAGACAACCCCTTGTCTTAGGATTACAATACTTGAATCCCACCCAGCTTCCTCTCTGAGAAGTTGAACAATTATAATAAATGGGCCAGAATATCCTGGCAGGCTCGCCAATAAATTGTCAACCTCGGGTGATATCAGTGGAGGAAGGACTAGCGCACAGCCCAAACACACTCACAGCTTGCTTACGATCTCATTCATATATCATGCATTCGTCACATCAAACCACTAGTAAAGTCTATAACTTTACTACACATGTTCATAGAACGAACCATCAATGCATATGGAATCAAACAAAATAAAACATTCTCTCTTTCCTGAACTTCACAAAATCATTTGTCTAAAACATCATTAACTAACCCGGGTATAAATAGATTTCTACTTTACCTGGCCAGGTGATCTTAACTATTCACGAAACACTGTCTTTTCTTTTCTTTTTTTTTCTTTCTTTTCACTGTCACTTTCACAAGCACGACACAACTGCTGGCACTGGTCTTGGTCTGCTGGCGCCTGGTCAGGTTAGACTGTTGGCACTGGCGTTGGTCTGTCGATGAAAGTGGCGCTGGCCAAGTATGAGGTCGAACCCCCGGTTAAGATAGAACAGTGACTATCAACATCGATCTGTTCTCCTTTCTTTCTTCCTGCATTAACGCATTACACTCTCTCTCTCTCTCTCTTCTAGTCTGCTCTTATCAAATGGACATGGTTGCTTTTCTTTTCTTTTTTTTTTTCTTTTCTTTCTTTTCCTCTTCATTAGTTAGCAACTCTCTCTTTCCACATCTCTCTTTAGTCCTCCTCTGCAGACTATCTCATGCTAATCTCTCAACTTGGTTCTCTTCTCTCCTCCCCTCATCTCTCTGCTTTTCTCTCCTCAGAGATTACACTCAGACCTCTCTCTCTCTGTCTCTCTGTTCGTTCTCCCCTCGTTCCCCGTTTCTCTCACTCTCACATCCTGCTTATTCCGTTCCGATCTGTCCAAAAAGGGCGAGTACCATTGGTCAGTATTTTTACCCCTGATACCCGAAGTTATCTCCCTCTAATTCCATTGGATATTCAAATCATGACAGTCACGCCTACACGCCTTACTCTCTGTGGTGGTCAATTGGTCATTTAATTGATTAGCTAGATTTCACCCCCCACCACGCACTACCTTCCCCCCTTTCCTACTTAACTGGCGCCGTGTGGCTTAACGTGTGGGCACTGGTCAGTGTAAAATTGGCTAGATGAGTCCGGCCCAGGCACTGAGATGCGTCCGGGCAGACATCGAGGCGTCGGTCAAACAGCTTAGTCTGTCTGGGTGGACCGTACCGTCTCCGTGAAGCCTCTCCGCTAAGCTTAATTGGCTGGACCCGACCCATGGGCCCGTCTATCTGGCGCCTAGAATGTTTGAGTTGAAGCTTATGTCCGAACAAATTGGCTGGCGACTCCACGAGTTGGGTTGTTTCATTTTTGTCCGTGACAGCCTGTAACAAGTTTCTCTCTCTCTCTCTCTCTCTCTCTCTCTCTCTCTCTCTCTCTCTCTCTCTCTCTCTCTCTCTCTCTCTCTCTCTCTCTCTTTGTTTCCTCGGTGGAAAACTCCCTCACTGAAATCTGGAACAGGGTAATTTTTTTGACAAACACAACTTAATCAGATATAAAGAAAGAAACAAATTTTAAGACGAGGTTGCAAAACCAAAGTACAAACAAAACCAAAGTACAAACAAAACAAGACAAACAAAACCAAAGTACAAACAAAACAAGACAAACAAAACCAAAGTACAAACAAAACAAGACAAACAAAACCAAAGTACAAACAAAACAAGACAAACAAAACCAAAGTACAAACAAAACAAGACAAACAAAACCAAAGTACAAACAAAACAAGACAAACAAAACCAAAGTACAAACAAAACAAGACAAACAAGCAAACCAAAAAGCAAAGAAAAAACATGTCACCCTGCATTGAAAAAACATGTCACCCTGCATTGAAAAAACATGTCACCCTGCATTGAAAAAACATGTCACCCTGCATTGAAAAAACATGTCACCCTGCATTGAAAAAACATGTCACCCTGCATTGAAAAAACATGTCACCCTGCATTGAAAAAACATGTCACCCTGCATTGAAAAAACATGTCACCCTGCATTGAAAAAACATGTCACCCTGCATTGAAAAAACATGTCACCCTGCATTGAAAGATAATGGCCTCGTTTTGGACGGACAGAGACAGGAGACCAGCAACATCAAACGACGATCAAACACTTCATCTTTGAAGGCTTTCTCCAGACTTGTCTCCCCTAGTCGCCTTATTATCGGAATCAAGCATAAACTGATCGTTATCTATGCTCCTTGGAAAGGGCACATTCTTCTTCTGCCCTTTGTAGCTGTCGGCTCGTTGTGTTGGCCTAGCTTTGAAGCGCCTTTTGTTGTTTGGTCATGAGAAATGCTGTCTGTGTACTCGTTTCTTGTCATTACTGCTTGGCATTGTGCCAGCTAGACTGTATTGCCTACTCTCTCCCCTTCTCTCTCTCGTCTTCTTCATTGCTCTCTCTCTGTTCCTCTCTCTCATTCATTTTCTGCTGGCATTGTTGATGTAAGCTTAATTTCTTCTTTTTCCCATCTCAATCGATCTGATTTTTTAGGTTCAGTTTTCCCCTTGTCTCGTCTTGAAACAAAAATAAACTCATTAGTATTTTGCGCACCATACTTTTTTTTCAACAGTTGAAAGAAAGCATAAGTGAGTAATCCTTTTCCAGCTTCACAACCCTCTCCACCCCCACCCCCACCCCCCCCCCCCCCAAAAAAAAAAAAAAAAAGAAGAAAAAAAAAGAAAAACGAAAAAGAAGGAAAGACAGAAAGAACAAAACAAAGAAAGAAAAAAGAAAGAAAGAAACAAAGAAACAAAGAGCTACAGAGCAGTCTGGAATCAAGCAAACCAGTTTGTTTTGACCGACAGAGAAAGGGACAAGGAACCAATAAAGTTTATTGACAATGCATACAAATTCATCCTGAGATGATTTTGGTTTTGTTTTTGTTCGTTTGTTTTGTCTGTCTCATCGTCACAATTCGTCACACTCTGGAAACGGCCACACTCTGGCTCTTTGTTCTCCCAGTTCTTATAGAACAGGGAGTACTTTACAATGGGAACGAAGAAATGCTGTCTGTCTGTCTGTCCGTGGTCAAAATGTGTTCCACTCGCTCCAGACAAAACTAATAGGCCGATCTTTCTGAAAATTTGCAGGTATGTTCATTATGGGTCACGGATGATGCCCGATGTTTTATTTAACCAGAAAAGCCGTTACTAACGGCTATAACGGCCCAAAGCGGTTATTCTTCCTTATGGAATATCTCTTTAACGCATGTTTGATTGTGACGTTTTCCAGGAAGATAAACTGGAGTACATTTATATGCTTTGCATCTTGTTTCTGTCTGAATTACTCTGGTCTCTCAATGGCATCAGTCCCATGCAGTTCCTGACAGTTCACCCATGGCTAGCCACATCAGATCACTTCTTCTTTGATAGTCTCAATGACACCGGCTTACAGTTCTCACGAGGCAATCCACAAAAACCACACCGATATTAGAAAGGTTCACGAGAACAGAGAGAATCGGCGAGCTTCCGTTTGTCACTCTCATCTTGCCATACAACCGGAAACAAGGAGAAAACCGTCGTTATCTCTAGTCTTTCGGAAAGGCACGCTCTCCGTCTGCTCCTCTTGTCTTAAACACTGTCAATTCGTTTACTCTGCCTAGCTCTGAACTGTTCTTGTTTGTTGCTAAGTTGCAAAAAAGGAATCCGTTCTCTTTCCTTCATCCATTGTCATGAGATTAAGAATGATTGAGTGGTAACAGGAAGGAAGGTAAGAGAGAGAGAGAGAGAGAGAGAGAGAGAGAGAGAGAGAGAGAGAGAGAGAGAGAGACAGACAGACAGACAGACAGATTATGTACATGTGTTTGCAAAGCGCATCTCTCTCTCTCTCTCTCTCTTTCTCTCTCTCTCTCTCTCTCTCTCTCTCTCTCTGACACGTGTGAGTATTCGCACTTTTCATATCTTCTCACTGCAGGTAAAAGAGTTTCTTATGTGCTGCCCAGTAATAAATAAACTTTGTGTTGTAGTGCATCATGACTTTTGACATACTACAAAACAAAGAAGGCGTGGGCGACTATGTTAAGAAAATGTCTTAACTAATACCTTGAATATTCTACAAACAGCTACAACAAACTAGTTTGGGAAACAGTATCAGACAACGCAGCAAGAACAAGGCTTCTCTCACCACTTGTCTCCATTCAATTTATCACATGAAAAGTCAGAAAAATGTCTTTGACTCTTGCGTTTTGCCTGTATTGTTCCATCGTAAATGCCCTCTCAGAGGTGTTACTGACAACAGGCAGCGACTGTACTTAACAACAGAGATCAACAACGGGAGCTGACACTAGCAACATTTTTGAGATCACTCCACTTTTATTTAATAATTCTGCAATGACAAAAGTTAAAATGTTTTACAGCTTCTTTCAAGAAAAACGATACACAGAGCCATGTTGTGTTAGATTTTGGCGACATAAGTTCAACATTACCATTACTAAACAACACTGGTCCCTCACAAATTCAATAACTAAAGAAAGCAGAATCAGAGAATTACAATGGAAAATTCTCCACAACATTTATCCAACTAATATACTATTATGTAAAATGGGCATTGCAGAGAATAATAAGTGCCCATACTGTGTAAATGAAGTGGATTATGTTGAGCATTTTTTTGTCAATTGTAAGCAAATTGCATGTTTGGAATGGTGTAAAAGATGTATTCTTTCGAAAATATTACAAGAAAGTGAATTTTAATGAATTGAATATTCTTTTGGGAATTGTGGATAATGCACAACTTTCAGGTGAAGAGAAAAGGTATGTTAATCATTTAATATTAATTGCAAAAATGTGCATTGGGAAGTATAGATATGGTAAACCATTATATCTTAAGACTATGCTTGAAAAAGAATTGTCACTTAGAAAGCTGAATTAGAATTGATCAGCGTCCGAAAATCAGTACACACAGGTGTACTCTCTCTCTCTCTCTCTCTTCTCTCTCTCTCTCTCTCTCCTCTCTCTCTCTCTCTCTCCTATCCCCTCTCTCTCTCTTCTCTTCTCTCTCTCTCCTCCCTCTCTCTCTCTCCCTCTCTCTCTATCTCTCACTCTCCCCTCTCTCTCCTCCCTCTCTCCTCTCTCTTTCTCTCTCCCCTCTCTCTCTCTCTCTCTCTCTCTCTCTCTCTCTCTCTCTCTCTCACAGCAGAGAGAATGCATCAGTACACTACACATGAGTACAAAAAATAAACCCAGACAAAAAAAAGGGGAGTTTCGAGCATGGTGAGAATTGAACGGGAAAATCTATCGATACGAAGGAACATCAAGCTGACACCAAACTCGTCGTTCACTTGATCGTTTGATGGACAAAACTGGACGATTGATAGTTGACGGAGAGATGACTAACCGAGTCGATCAGGTGTCTAATTCAGCGAATTTCAGGTAACAATCAACTTGCCTCTTCGAAACGAACAAGATTAATGTTGTCCTTAAAGGCTGGGAGGGGGGGGGGGGGGGGGTAAAAATGGACATTTTTTCCGCGGTACGTTCAGCCCATTAGTTTTGTCCACATGCACCCAAAATAGCAACGTGCTCTGATACCCTTTTGGGGAATATGGAGACTGAAAAAGGGTAAGACTGTGAACTGTTTCTTTTCCCTCTCTCTCTCTCTCTCTCTCTCTCTCTCTCTCACTCTCTCTCTCTCTCTCTCTCTCTCTCTCTCTCTCTCTCTCTCTCTCTCTCTCCTCGTTGCTTCTTGATTCCCTCTGTCCATTCTGATCGCTTCTGCTCCTTCTGCTACTTTACTCTTTCTACCACAACTTCGTCAGGTATAAATCGCATACCCGGGGTGAATTAAGTGAGAATGAAAGAACCAAGCAAGCAAACTCATTGCCAACATACACTAGTGCACTGAAAAAACCCAGACATCATATGTACCATAGTATACATTAAATGAGAAAGAAGCATTGTCCAACGATAGAAAAAATCAAAAACACTTGGAACTGGGCATGAATGAAAGTGTGGAACGCGCGCGTAAGCGGGCGTTTGTGTGTAAGTATGATAGATGATAGGCGTTTAGGTGTTGTAACAAAAAAGAAGAAAAAGAAAAAGAGACCGCCAAAAAGAAAAAAAAAGGAGAAAAAAAAAAGTAAACAAAAAAGAAGAGAAGAAAAAAAAAATCAGAAAAAAAATGGCGGGGGAAAGTGGTGGGAAAAAAAAAAAAAAAAAAAAAAACAACAACAACAACGGGAGCTGTAAAGAAAGCCAAGCATTGATCGTGCTCTTGTCTCTTTGGAGATCCATTGGCCTCAGTGGACATGAAGATAGGATCTTCAAGAGCAATGTCCTGGGTGTTTTCCTGTATGGACTTGGAGTGCTTGAAGAGGAACGCTATAACCTTGTAGAAATAGGTGTTCCAGACTCGGTGCCGGTGGTGTATTCCCAGGATCTGCCCGTCAGACACCTTCTCATTGCACATATATCGAAGCAGGACAAGAATGGGTACGATGTGTGAGACAATCCAGACAGGATCATGGACAAAGTCGGATCCCATTTTTCAGATGCTATCTGACTCACTGCCCAGAACAGCTCTATGCTCAACACCCCAAAGGGAAAGGATCCGATGATGACCTACAGAATCCTCTTACGGAGCAGTCAAGAGAGGGATACACAGGGAAAGAGAAAGAGCACGAGAAAGAGAGACAGAGAGAGAGAGAGACAGACAGACAGACAAACAGACAGACAAACGGACAGTCAGACAGACAGACAGACAGACAGAGAGAGAGACAGAGAAACCTGGAAAAAGAGGCAGAGACAGAGAAACAGAGACGGAATTGAATGACAATAGACTGACTCTAGAAACTGCCCCCAGAGAAACAACAAAGTCAGGTGGACATCCGTTGTTGTTGTCTCAAGCTCCGGACGGTACGGTGAGGGTTAAATGATGGTGTTATCCCAACGCCGTTCATTACAGTTGACCTACATTTAGCCAAACCTAGGCTTGTTCTGTCAGAGTTTCAGCACAGAAGTCCAAAAGGTTGTCATGAAGAACATCACTTAAGGGACAAAAAAATCTGCACAAGGAATCAAGCACCTTTGACCCTTTGTTTTCGCAGAGTTAAAAAAGGGACAGTGAAACAGTTGGGCGTCTTGACTTGCTGTATCCATTCCACTTTATTACCGGAACCAAACAGAAAACGATCCTTATCTGTGTGCCAGTGGGGGACACACATTCTCCTTCTGCCTCCCTGGCTTATCTGCATGTCAGCTCACGGTCTCTGCCTGGCTTTGAAGGGCTCTCATTTGTTGGTGTTTTGGTGCGTTTGGTGGATTGGCTGTGTGTGTGTGTGTGTGTGTGTGTGTGTGTGTGTGTGTGTGTGTGTGGTGTGTGTGTGTGTGTGTGTGTGTGTGTGTGTGTGTGGTGTGTGTGTGTGTGTGTGTGTGTGTGTGTGTGGTGTGTGTGTGTGTGTGGTGTGTGTGTGTGTTTGCGTATGTGTGTGTGTGTGTGTGTGTGTGTGTGTGTGTGTGTGTGTGTGTGTGTGTGTGTGTGTGTGTGTGTGGAGGGGAGAGAGAGAGAGAGAGAGAGAGAGAAGAGAAGAGAGAGAGAGAGAGAGAGAGAGAGAGAGAGAGAGAGAGAGAGAGAGAGAGAGAGAGAGACAGACAGACAGACAGACAGAGAGAACAAAACTTGTAAACGTCACGACTGCAAGGCTTGATCTCCCCTCCAGCCTCTCCACTACCTCTACACACATCCTCCTACCCATCCTGAATCCTTTATACCTCCCCGTGTTTCCAATATCAGTCTGATCGAATCATTTAGCCGGTAGATGCTACCAGTCTGCCCTGTGTTTTACCATCTCCTGTACCCGAATAACCATCCACCCCTGTTCTCCATCCATCCACTCTCATCTCCTACCCAAATCTCCTCACGCACTGGCGCGCGTGCACACGCTTGCACACGCTTGCACACAACACACACACACACACACACACACACACACACACACACACACACACCACGCACGCACGCACGCACGCACGCACGCACGCACGCACGCACGCACGCACGCGCACGCACGCACGCACGCACAGCACGCCCCACACACACACACACACACACACACACACACACACACACACACACACACACACACACACACACACACAATGGTTACCCCCTACTCCTCCTCCCACAGTCGCCTGTTCTCTCGTCACTCTCTATATCCTCATCCCCTTCCCAGCTCTCATTCTCATCATTCCATAGATTCCTTTCCAGTTTCAGTTTTTGCTCCTCGTTAATAGATTCTTGTCGAGATCAATGCCCTAATTCCGACCACCGTCTGCACTCCACTACTACCCCCTCCCCCTCCCCCTCCCTGTATTCCACACCCTACCTCCCCAACGAAATCTTCCATCCTTTTTTTTCTGTTTGTTAGTAAGTTATTTTTCCCCACAAGACCAATTTGGGGTTTACAACGTTTCAACAAATCTGGTATCCCCTCTTTGACCGCTATATTGACGAACTGCCAATCTTAAATGCAGACCACGAAAGAGAACCGATCGAGCTAAAACGTATTTAGTTATACAATTATTTGGTGGAGAAGTTTAAAGGGGAAAACATGGTTGTTCGACCTTATTCAGTGCCGTGTGTTTGTACATCGCTGCTTCTTTCCCGAAAGTTCGAGGTAGTTAAAATCGTTTAAAAGTTTAGACAGTTTTAATGACGCAGCCTTTTTTTTTTTACAAAGTTATGACCGTTGTGCCCGTATCTGTCTGAGTTTGTGCAAGTCTGATGGAGAATTGCAGACATCTGGTTTGTTCACCTGACCTGTCTTTGATGTGAGTATCACTTATGCTAAATACGGGGTCACTAAGTAGATTACCTGTGACAAATAAAGGATAGCACTGAAGGTTTGGCGGGAAATGTGAAATTGGCGGGTAACAGACTTTAAAGACTTGAGGAACAAGTTGATAGAATGAGTGTGCATATGAGATGATGTGTTCACACATACACACACACACACACACACACACACACACACACACACACACACACACACACACACACACACACACACACACACACCACACACACACTCCCCCCCTCCCCCCTCCCATACACAAGCACAGAGAGAGAGAGAGAGAGAGAGAGAGAGAGAGAGAGAGAGAGAGAGAGAGAGAGAGAGAGAGAGAGAGAGAGAGAGAGAGAGAGAGATGGATAAACAGAGAGATAAGGTCATCACATGGAAAAAAGAGCACGCATAGTGACACCCATCTTTACATCAGATCCAAACAGAAGACAGTTTTGCAGAAGCCTTCATTTTGGAAGGACGCACTTCCTGGTGAGATCAAGCAACGCTGTCAAGAGTAGGAACACCAAGGAGTCGAAAGTTTTTTTTTCTTTTTTTTTTTCTTTCGTATTTTGTCCATACCATGACATGATGTTCTCCCATCTACGTCACGCTGTTAGAATGGTATTGAAAAATCTTCAAGTGACATGTGTTATGTTTGTCGATCTGTTTGGCTTCTTTCCGCTTCACAAACGGAACGGAGTCAAAACAGAGTGACGTGTTCCAGCTCCTCTGTTTTTCTTGTGCCCTTAAGTGCCTAATGTCAATAAATGGGAGATACTGAAAACTGAATTAAGAACTTCTTGTAACGAATTTCGAAAAGAATTATCATGCCAATATATATGAAATTGAAAAAAAGCTTATTAAAGACCCTACAAATAAAGAGATGCAAGCCACCCATATGCATTTATAGCATGAATTAGAATTAAAGCAACTAACTGACTCAAAGGGGGCACAAATAAAATCCAGAGTTTAATGAATCGATGGGGAACGAAATACGAGGTATTTCTGCAATTTAGAAAAAGCTAGGGGGAAACGAAAATGAATCACTAGGTTGTGTAGAGAAACAGGAGAGTATTAACTACACAAAATGATATTTTACAACAACAAGTGTCGTTTTATAAAAACCTGTATAGTCAAACAACGCAAGAACAAAATGTTATAGAGTTGACTAATAAATTCATAGAGTCGGAAGTTTTTCCATGTTTAAAAGAGAAGGATGCTGTGTTATGTGAAGGACCGGTTAGCGTAGAGGAAACAACAAATGCACTTAGAAAGCTAGGTAAGGGTTCGGCACCATGTTGCGACGGAACCACAGAAGAATTCTTTAAATTCATCTGGGGTAAACTGGGCACACTGGTCACAAGTTCCTTCGTTGAATCCTTTTGATAAAGGGGAATTATCTCACACCGAAAGACAAGGAATTATTACTTTAATACACAAAGGTAAAGATTTAGAAAGAGATCTGTTGACTAACTGGAGACTTATAACCTTGACTAATACAGAATATAAAATCCTATTAAGATTCTAGCTGAAAGACTTAGCAAAGTTATTCATAAGTTAATTAACAACGATCAGGTTGGCTATCTGAAAAGTAGAAATATTGCTACAATCATAAGGCCAATAGACGACGTTATAAACTACTTAAATACACGTATGAAGTTGGATAGCTACCAGCAGTGGACTGCTCTAAAGCTTTCGATTAAATATCAGGAACGTTTTTTGTTACGTGCTTTTGATGTTTTGGGCTTTGGTGATCACTTTTAAGAGGTTGGTACATATTCGTAACAACGGTAGTTCAAGCAGTCTTAATCACGGAGGCTGGATTTCAGAACCTTTCAATATTCCTGTGGTATCAGACAGGGTTGCCCTTTTTCGTCTTTCGCGTTTGCACTGGCTGTGGAGCTGCTGGCGATCAAAATTAGGAACACTTCAGCAGAGGGCTTTAAAGTAAATGGCCGACGACACAACACTTTTTCTATAAAAAAACAAAACAAAACAACAAAAAAACAAAAACAGAACAGACATGCTAAGAGCTTTAGAAATGTTTGTGGAATTTGAAAAAAAAAAAATTTGGCCTTAGATTAAATGCACAAAAATCCAAGGTCTTAAGAATGGGTCAAACTATGAAGATGAAAATGTTCCATTTACCGTGGTCGGTAAAATAAACATTTTGGGCATTTATTTTGAAACCAATAAAATGGCTAGAGATATTAAAGACAACTGGTCGAGAGATTGGATCTAATGAATTCCTTCATTAAAGAATGGAGTAAACGCTACCTTCCTGAGCATGTAAAGTAAAATTGTTGTTATAAAGACTTTTTTGATCAGCCAGCTCATGTATGTGATACACTCTATAGGTCTCCTCCACAGTGTATTATATGAAATAAATACAATCCTATATAAATTCCTCTGGCAGAAAAAAAACAAAGCAATAGGAGAGCGTTTGAAAGTAAAACGTAAAGTAATGGAAGCTGATTACGGAGAGGGGGCCTAAAAATGTTGAACATGCTCGATGTACAAAATATTTGTATTTACAATAGGCAGGTAAAAGTGTTTGAAGCGACTG
>CM031606.1:50692379-50694879 GCA_018398815.1 Conus ventricosus
GAGGAGAGAGAGAGAGTGGAGGGTGGGGAACAATAGGAATGTGAGCGAAACGAGTGCGGGGCGGAGGGAAGAGACACATGGACACGAATGTATGCGATGTAGAAATCAGTGTTTTAGAGGTTCCGTCTATAAGCTTGGCTCTCTGTCTCTTTGCTTGCCTGTCTACGTTGACGTCCTTTCTTTGGTGCGTTCGTGTGCGAGTGCAATGGGTGGAAAAGCGCCGAAGTCTGCGAGGATAAACAATAACAATATCAAAAATATAAACCAATATGTAGATGTTGGTCTGACTGAGTTGTACAGACTACACTCGGTACAAAACACACCACACACACACCACACACCACACACACACACACACACACACACACAGTTCTTTTAAACTGGATGTGCGTACGCACGCACACACACACCACACACACACACACACACACACACACACAAATATCCACGTGACTGAGCATTCAGAGACAAGAACCTCGTGTTCGAAATACAAAGAGACGGGACCAGCAACACTGAACGTAAGAAAAGAAAACTCCTTCCTTAAAGAGAGTTTCTCTGACTTGCTTCCCCTACTTGCCAAATTACCGGGAACGAGCAGAACAAAGAAATCCTTCTCTGTGTTCCTTTGGAGCACGCACATTCTTCCTCTGCCTCTCTTGTCTGTATAGCTGTCGGCTCCACATGTCAGCCTGGGTTTGAAGTGTTGCTGTTGGTTCGTCTTTTGGCGTGTTTAGTGGACTGGCTGTTTTGTCGTAACCTCGTTTCATTGTCACTTTGCTGCGTGCCACCGTTGCCTGTGTGCTCATTTACATTCGTGTATTTGTTAAAAAAAAATGTTGTGTGTTGAGAGAAACGGGGTGAAGAGAAGAGAGAGAGAGAGAGAGAGAGAGAGAGAGAGAGAGAGTCACGAGTTTACAGCTGTCTTACAAAGTCACCTGCTCTCTCCTCTCACTCTTCTCTCCTCTCTCCTCTCTCTCTCTCTCTCTCTCTCTCTCTCTCTCTCCCCCCCCCTTCTCTCTAAACCTCCCCCTTTCAATGCTTTCTTGCGTCTTTGTCTGTCTCTTCTTAGAATAAAAATGAAATTATCTCTCTTTCTCAATGCTCATTTCATTTTTCTATGGGTTATAGCTTGTTTTTTTGTGTGTGTGTGATCCTGTAACAACAAAACAAACCCATTGCATTTTTGTGCCGTATGGCGTTTTGTGATACGACCTGAAAGAAACCATGGTTGAGTATTTCATTTTTGCTTTAAACCTGGAAACCATACCTCCTGGAATCAAAGAACACAGCCCATCCGTTTTCTATGAAGTGATAATCACATCAAGGGTAGAAAATGAGACCAGCGAAGTCTGACTTTTACACATCGTTGGTTGTGTTATCGTTCATATTAATCTTACGGTAGACACAACCTGGAAACGATCAATATCTCTGCTTATTCTTTGTCTCACTCACCTTCGTGCAAAGGACAGATAGTAGGAGTGCTGATGTAACAACTAAGACATACGAACGAAGATCGTTTTGTTCAAGCCCGCATGTCTAGAACAGAGCGTCTGACAACCTCAGAGGTTCTGTCTCCCTCGCCTCTGTCAAAACCGGCGTTAAAAAAATTAATTTCTTCTTTTGACAATATACCTAATTGTGATGTGTCCATGAAAACACTATGTACTTCTCAACATGTGATGCATATGAATGCATACGCGCGCATGGCGATATTGTAGAAAAATACGTTTAAAGGTATGTCAGCTTTTTTATGTTATGTGTATAGTTTGCGAGGTGTATTTTCGTTGCATAGTATGTGTTATTGGTGTAACGTATCTTGTAGAGTACCATGTGTATTGGATACTTTTATGTTTTCATTTTGTAAAGTGTTAAGTGAATGTTTTCTGGGTAGTCCGGATCATAAGTTTCTATTATCACTGACATCTTTTGTGGTCTCTCAGTGGTATAACTCCCTCGCTGCCCATTCACATCTAGCCACACTCAGGATCGCTCGTTCTGTCATAATCTCAAGGCCAACAGCAAACAGATCATCCTCAGGCAACATCTACTCAATAAAACAAATGTACAGGGATATTGAGTAAGGCTCTAGCGACAAGAATACAAAGACAACGCTCCTTTGACAAAAATAAAAAAGAGTCTGACCCAGTATCGCCTTGACTTGTCCTTCCCATTTCGCCTTATACCGGACACGAAGAGAAAACCACCCTTATCCCTATCCTTTTGATACACTATCGTTCTTACTTCCTTGTCTTTTTACCTCTGCTGAGTGACTCTGCCTGGCTTTGAAGTATTCTTGGCTGCTCGTGTTTTGTATTTTGAACGTTTTGACTGTTTTTTTCTTTCCTAGTTTCATGCTCAACCTGTCGCAAGCACTTCTGTCCTCACAAGGTCGTTTTTCTTTCCTTTCCTGTACAGTCAAGAAGTTAGGATTGCTTTCCCACGTTGAGAGAGAGAGAGAGAGAGAGAGAGAGAGAGAGAGAGAGAGAGAGAAAAGAGAGAG
>CM031606.1:50702379-50714879 GCA_018398815.1 Conus ventricosus
CGTGCACTAAAGAGCTTAAACTGAACATTGCAATTGTGCTATACACATATAACACGCACATCAACACAATGATGTTAACATAGCAATGTTATCATACAGCACAACGGGGTATGCAAAGCGCTCTCTCTCTCTCTCTCTCTCTCTCTCTCTCTCTCTCTCTCTCTCTCTCTCTCTCTCTCTCTCTCTCTCTCTCTCTCTCACTCTCTGACATGTATCATTCGTGCTATCTACGTGTTTTCATTGCAGACTTTATGGGTTTTATCTTTCCTTCATGTTTGCCTGTGAAAGAATGAAATCAATAAACTCTGTACATTGTGGCACATCAAAAAGTTTAAGGCAATCCAATGAAACGAATTGTTTTGGGACAGATGTGCAGACAAGAAAATAGAATATTTAGTTAAAGATAAAAAAGTGGAGAAAAAAAATCTTCACCGCTTAAATACATTGTTAAGCACAAATAAAGAATCTTCCATGCTTGATTACATTTTTGTTCTGGCCCATTTTTTTCCACTGAATGATTTTCCTGACAACAATCAGGAAAGGGTCTTTTCTTTGGCTTATTTCTTTTCCTGATTCATCTTTTGTTCTGTTCTGGTGGAAAGACACATGACACTGTGACCGACTGGGAGATCAGCAACAGGACCAGTGGTGTAAACTCAAGCATCCGCCATGCTGAAGCTCGTTTGGAGATCCATTGGCCGCAGCGTCCACACGAAGATGGGTTTTTTTAAGACTCATGTCCTGAGTGTTTTCCTATACAGCCGTGGTGGAAGACCGCCATCACCATCAAACAGGTCGGACGTGTTCCGCTCCAAGCCCCAGTGGCGTATCTTCATGATCTTCACTCTGAACACACTCTTCAATGTAGACCTCCAAAGCAGGACAAGAGCGGTAACTATGGTCGGGAAACATTTCTTGGATATCAAACAAGCCTTCGCCCAGAGCAAACTTTACTCTGGGGGAAGAAACCTTTGGCGACCAACTAAAACCTGGCACAAACAGTGGAGAGAGACAGGTGGGAGACAAAGGACTGACTGTGGAGACAGCCCTCAGAGCAGCAGCAGACAGAGACCGTGGAGATCTCTTGCTGTCATCTCCAGCCCAGACGGCACAGAGAGGATTGAACAATGGCGACACTCCCATGCTGCTTATCAGAGTTCATCCATATTTAGCCACACACAGGTTTGTTTTGTTCCGGTCCTAATACCAGCAGTCCAGTGATCGCCACGAGACGGTTCCCAAACTGAATACCAAGCAACACTAAAACTAAGGCATTCTTGGCGGAAAATAGAGTTTCATGCGTCACAGAACATTTCTGTAGAAGACAACAAAACTTGAAAAAAAAAAGACACTCTCCTTGACTTACCGTTTCAGTCTCATCTTATTACCGACATCAAACAGAAATAGTTCTTATTTCTGCCCCATCAAGAAGACGCATTGTCTTACTGCCTCTACTGTCTTTGTCAGTTCGTGGTCTGTACTTGGCTTTGAAGTGTTCTTGTCCGTAGGTATTTTGCAGCGTTTGAGGGTTTGGCTACTCCTTTTTTTCTTCCTGCTTCCATGTCCACTTCACTGTATGCCATTGTCGTCAAAGAAGAGTGTATTCCTTTTCTTTCATTTAAAAAAGGAAAGAAAATTGTTATGTCTGAGGAAGGGACGTGTGTGTGTGGGGGGGCGAGCGCGTGCACGCGCGCGCGCGCGCGTGTGTGTGTGTGTGTGTGTGTGTGTGTGTGTGTGTGTGTGTGTGTGTGTGTGTGTGTGTGTGTGTGTGTGTGTGTGTTTGCCTGTGTTAGTGGGTGTTCAATCTCTGTGCCAGCGTGTGAATGTGTACGTCTGTGTTCCTCCGTTTGGTTTCTTCAGCTCTTTATAGTTGAACTGTCACAAATACATGTCGGACCCCATTTCTGTTCAGTTTATTGAAGAGTAACGCAACCACGACTGATAGTATTATAGATACCTGCACGTTATGAAGCAAATTAAGGGTATTTTTAACAGGTTTGTGTCATTCTGCTTTCTTCTGGTTCCACGAAAAGAACACGTAATGAAAAGGTAAACGTTTCTAGGCATACGCTCGTGAGATTGATGATAAAAATCTGTTCAACATTTCTGAATTACGTAAGGTAAGGATTTACGTACGGTATATATAATAAAACAAGTTAGTTGGGTTTGTTACCTACATGTTTAACATTAAAGGTATTTCAGTCTCGTCGCTCTGTGAGCCCTTGTGGACAAATATTTATAGTACAGTTTCAATGTCTGTCCCGCGTAGGTTAGGCGACTTCGATCCCTGATACGCAGTCAGGGTGGTTTGAGAGTGAGTGAGGAGTGGTTACAAGGCTTTGACATTCCCCCACAACCTCCCATCTTCCCATTCTTCTTATTATGATCATTAACGTAGTGTGTGTGTGGTGTGTGTGTGTGTGTGTGTGTGGTGTGTGTGTGGTTGTGTGGAGTGGAGAGAGAGAGAGAGAGAGAGAGAGAGAGAGAGAGAGAGATTGATTTGAAACCTTTACGATTGAAATGGGTTAATTGCTCCACCTCAGTCATTTCTCCGGCCTTGTTTTCCCTCAGTCAGCCTCCCTGAACTCTCCTATTTCCCTTTGTGTTCCTGGTATCTTTGCCTCATGGATTTTCCGCTGGCAGATGCTCTGGATCCATCCTGTGCTTTCCTGTCTCCTGCCGCCATCCGTCGCCTGTGCCCCAACATTCAACACTCTCTCTCTCTCTCCCACACACACACACACACACACACACACACACACACACCACACACACACACACACATCACACACACACACA
This sequence comes from Conus ventricosus, assembly GCA_018398815.1. Classification (NCBI taxonomy): domain Eukaryota; kingdom Metazoa; phylum Mollusca; class Gastropoda; order Neogastropoda; family Conidae; genus Conus; species Conus ventricosus. The sequence goes on from CM031606.1 coordinate 50,705,179, forward strand.
CACACACACAACCACACACACACACACACACCACACACACACACACACACACAGCCTCTCTACTCTCTCTCTCTCTCTCTCTCTCTCTCTCTCCTCTCTCTCTCTCTCTCTCTCTCTCTCTCTCTCCAACCATTCACCGACTTCCACCACTGTCTTTTACGAATCGCGCCTGCAACATTCTAAGCATTCCTGTCGATAGGTCCTTGTTGTGATCAACCCCCCCCCCCCCCCCCCACCACACCACCACCCCTTTTACCATCTGCTTGCACTTCCCGACCACCACCACCACCACCAGCATTACCCAAAGTCACCGCCCTTGCCAAACTGACCGTCCATATCTCCTTGTTTGTCAGTAGGTTGCTTGGGTTTTTCCCCTCCCAGACCATTGTGTGAAACTGGAAAGAGTCTGAAGACATGGAGAAACAGATTGGTAGAATTACTGTGTGTGATGTTTTCATACACACACACACAGCACACGCACAACCACACACACACACACACACACACACACACACACGCACGCACGCTCGCACGCACGCACGCACGCACGCACGCACGCACGCACACACACACACACACACACACACAGAGGCATGCTCACACTCATCTCAGAGAAGAAGATTGGAGGTCGACTATCGTTACATCAGATCCACTTCGGAGACATTTTGCAGAAGCCGCCATTTAGAAATGGCACTCATAGCTGACTAGTCCAAACAGACAGCCAATATTGTTGAGGCTGTTTGGACAGGAAACCAAACAGAGGGCAAAAGCCATACAAAGTTCGCCGCTGCATGTACATCTCTTTGGGTGGAACCATTTTTATCGGAGAGTTAAATAGCGGAATAGATGAATGCACAGACACGGTCCTAGAAAGATTGAGGCAACAAGCAAGTCAGGAGCAGTGAGAGGAGCGGAGAGGATGGAACAGTAGAGGGAGGAGCATGAGCATTTTATGGACAATTTTGCCAGAACGGTTGTAAGGGGTCAGATGATATCAGGGCATATACTTTATCTTTTTTTTTTTTTTACATCTTGACTTTTTCCTGTTAATTCGTTTATTCCATTAAGGTGTATTCAGTTTGCTGTTCCTGTAGGTGTCATCTTCCTTGAAATCTCTGTGCCATTATCGCAGCGCACGTAACTTCCGGTTCCATCACATATGGAAGCACACTAGATTTGTCCTGCCGTAAACTCTGCGTCAGAAATGAATATACTTATTTATTTATTCATCTATTTTTTTTAATTTATGTATTTCTTCATTTCTGTGTCTATTTGTTTCTTTACTGTAGAATAATACATTTGTTTCTTTGTGTGTGTTTTTTACTAAGCTATGCCAAGTTCATTGTTTTTTCTTTTTTCTTTTTAAAGTTCAAATCTTTGCCAAGTCATTACTATAACGACTGAAGAATTGTTAGCCTGCACTTGTTTTCCCGCACTACTTAATTGTTCAGCATTATATATATATATATATATATATATATATATATATATATACAACAAACTAATAAATTCCAAGGATAAGTACCGCACCGTTCCAGCAACTTACAGAGCAGCTTGGTGTTGCAATGACTGCAAGAAATATTAAATTATAAACAAAGCTTGCTCATATGTCTTAGATTGAAGAAATAGGGGGAGTCAAATTACCACTTTCCGCGGTCATGAGGAGAAAACACAAGTTTCGAAATATCGGTATATGACCAGGAGTTATATGTTAGTGAGTTCCCTCCCTATTGGAGGATGACTCCACTTGGAGAATATAAGCTTGCTGAAGGCTCATTTGAGAAGCATTTATTTTATTTTTCCCCATTCACCCACTCATGCACATACTGTTAGTTAGGCAGAATCATCTACCACTGCAGATATGAATGCGTTTTCCCCTATTTCTCAATCAAGACATAAGAGCAAGCTTTGTTTATAAATTTAATATTTCTTGCAAGTCAATTGCAAACACCAAGCCTCTGTAAGTTGCTGGAACGGTGCGGTACTTATCCTTGGAATTTATTAGTTTGTTGTATTTTAGTCCCTTGCGGATTCATTCCAAGAACTAGCCCTCAGCACTTGTGTCTTAGAGGATATCGTTTTATATTTTCTATTTTTCACAAGAAAATGTAGTTTGTTTTGCTCTTTTATGATTTTCTTTTGCTTCTTAGATGGCACCTTTGGTTGGTTTTTGAAAACTCAACAAACAATACTACGGTATTGCACACCAACCTTTTCTGGGATTGCATTCTTCTTAAAACTGAAAAGGCGGAGGAGTCAAATTACCACTTCCACGGTCACTGAGGAGAAACCACCAAGTTTCGAAATATCGGTATATGACCAGGAGTTATATGTTAGTGAGTTTCCCTCTCTATTGGAGGATGTCTCCCTCTTGGAGAATATAAGCTTGCTGAAGGCTCATTTTGAGAAGCATTTATTTTATTTTTCCCCATTCACCCACTCATGCACATACTGTTAGTTAGGCAGAATCATCTACCACTGCAGGTATGAATGCGTATCTCCCCCTATTTCTTCAATCTAAGACATAAGAGCAAGCTTTGTTTATAATTTAATATATATATATATATAATATATGCCTGTATATATACACATGCGTGTAGCGGTATGTGTGTGTGTGTGCCGCGCGCGCGTGCGTGCGTGCGTGCGTGCCCGTGTGTGGTGATGTGTGTGTGTGTGTGTGTGTGTGTGTGTTCTAGCAAAGAATGATGTTTCAGATAGTAAGTGGTCGTGTAGCGGATTCGGGGCTATCAGGAGAATTGGGTCAATGGAATCGCGCGGCCATGCGTGTCCACGGAACTAATACGGCTGCATTGTGAAATTGGCATTCATCTGGTAGGACTGAATTTGGGCAGAATAAAACCGAAATCGAAATCGAGGAGATGGAGTAAGAGTGGAAGGAATGGTGCCAACGACAATAATGATATGAAACCATTCAACCGACGACGATGACGACGGCGATAGCGACCGCTGCCGTGCTTCTGCCATAGCTGATGCAGGGGATGATTATACTATGAGTAGGAGGGTGAAGAGGATAATGGTGGTGGTGGTGTCATTTGATGATTATAGTGAGGACGGTGGTGATGGTTGTTACTTCAGCAATAGGCCGCACTGCGCGCGCACTGGTCCATCTATGCCACACTATGGTCCATCTATGCCGCACTATGGTCCATCTATGCCACACTATGGTCCATCTATGCCGCACTATGGTCCATCTATGCCGCACTATTTCTACTCAACCAAGAAGGGGGAAGAGTGGGGATTATGTCTGAGCGGTAGGCCTACATCCGTGGATACGTGATAAAGGGAATTTCAGTGCAAGCGAGTGAGAGTCAGTGTGGCGCGTGCGCGCGCGCACACACACACACACACACACACACACACACACACACACACACACACACACACACACACACACACACGTACGGTATGCTCTCTTGACATTCATTAACGAATGCACTTCACGCTTTCTTTTTAACGAGCTTCTAAAGTGACGTTTCAGATTCTGCGTATAGTGTTTTCGTTTAATTCGGAAAGTTGAGAAAGACTTCCTCTGATGCAAATCATTTACTAATCAATCAAACGCGCCACGTTAAAAACAGTCATAAGCGCAGCGTGCAGGTGCATTTGACAGGCAGAGTGTTAGATTTTGAGGAGAGAGAGAGAGAGAGAGAGAGAGAGAAGAGAGAGAGAGAGGACAGCCTTAGTAGGCTTAGTGGGGCCAGAATTGAAGACGATTTGGTGGGATTTAAATTGACGCCGCTGTCGTACGACTCATAAGTCATTAATTTTGAACCGGAAGGGGAAAACGGATCGCAGTGTGCAGAACAGGAAGTGCACATCTCCATTTGTACATGTCTGCCTGTACCTACCCATACTGTCCCATTCTCAACCCGGAACCTTGTCATCACATCATCTTGTTACTGCTCTCCACCACCACCACCCCACCCCCGCTTCCAGCCCCCTTACCTTACCTATTCCACCTCCATCCAGTTCGTTCATACATCATTAATTCAAACTGTGTCTTTGTCTTTATCTGTCAGTTTGTCTGTTTGGTTGTCTGCGCTTCTGTCTGTCTGTCTGTCTGTTTGTTCGTCTGTCTCCATCTGTCTCTCTGTCTCTGTCTGTCTCTGTCTGTCTGTCTGTCTCTCTCTCTCTCTCTCTCTCTCACTCTCTCTCTCGCTCTATCTCACACATACACGCACACACACAAACTAAACGCACACACGCTCGCACGCACGCCACACGCACGCAAGCATGCGCACATGCATGCACGCACTTACCATCCCCCCCCCCCCCTCCTCACACACACATACATACACGCGCACGCACGCACGCACGGGCTCACGCACACACACACACACACACACACACACACACACACACACACACACACACACACACACACACACACACACACACACACACACACACACACACACATACACGCGCGCGCGCGCTCGCACACACAGAGGCAACACACACACACACACACACACACACACACACACACACACACACACACACACACACACACACACACACACACACACACACAGATTGGGGGGAGGAGGGAGGGAGGAAGAGACAGAGACAAGAAGAAGAAAAAGACGAAAAAGAAGAGGAAGAAAAAGAACAGGAGGAGGAGCAGCAGCAGAAGAAGAAGAAGAAGAAGAGAGAGGGCAGAGACACAGAGAGAGTTGTGGTCGCTGATTAATCATTATCAGTCTGACTTTTATGTCTACCTCGGACATTTGAAGACACGTTCACCGACAGTTTAAAGGGAAAAAAAAGAAGAAAAAGAAAGGGTAGTCGCTTATTTCCTTTATTATTAACATGGTTTCTTGTAGCCCCTGGGGAAGCCGAGATTCCTATCCGCACAGCAACGTGCCGTCCTGTCAAGACCAATAGAGAAACTGTACTTATTTGAAGGGTGGGGCCCTGGGCTCATGATGCCACTCAGCCTCTGCAAGGGAGTAATGTGCCAGGACTTCTACAAGGGTATGCTGGCAGCGGATACTGGTCTAGTTATCGCTGGCTCTCTATTTCTCCCTCCCTCCCTCCCTCCCTCCCTCCCGCCTCTTCGGTCTCTTGTCTATCTATCTGTCTGCCTCTCTGTCTCTATCTCTCTCCCTGCTGTCTGTCTCTGTCCAATTCTGTCTCTCTCTCTCTCCCTCTCTTTCCCTCCCTCCCTCCTCCCCCTCACTCTCTGTCTCTGTCTATCTCTCTCTATTTATCTGATTGTCTGTCTGTCTGTCTCTCGCTCATGCGCGCGCGCGCGCGCGCGCGCGAGTGTGTGTGTGTGTGTGTGTGTGTGTGTGGTGTGTGTGTGTGTGTGTGTGTGTGTGTGTGTGTGTGTGTGTGTGTGTGTCCCTCTGTGTTTTGTGCGAGAGAGATGGAGAGAGAGAGAGAAGAGAGAGAGAGAGAGAGAGAGAGAGAGAGAGAGAGAGAGAGAGAGAGAGAGAAATGTATAATAAAAAAAAAATGAAAACGATCTACAATTAACCTACATTATATGGATGATGGTCAGTTACATTAAATAAAACAGTCCAATATGAAATTTACATTATATGGAAGATTATGACGAACATCATATTACATACAAACAGTCCAAAATTAAGTCTGCGTCACGTGGCAGATAGTAGAAGACATCATATTACATAAAACAATCCAAAATGAAGTCAAAGTGCACCCACATTAGGTGCATAAGAGCGTCTGAAAACCGGGAGGAGCGAGGACTGGGCAAAGCTCTGTGGTGCACCAACGTCTTCAGATCTGTGGTGACCAAGCGAAGTGATGACACACCACTTCAAGAGTCCGGGACAGGCGATAGGTGATGGACGACACCCACTTCAAGAGTCCGGGACAGGCGATAGGTGATGGACGACACCCACTTCAAGAGTCCGGGACAGGCGATAGGTGATGGACGACACCCACTTCAAGAGTCCGGGACAGGCGATAGGTGATGGACGACACCCACTTCAAGAGTCCGGGACAGGCGATAGGTGATGGACGACACCCACTTCAAGAGTCCGGGACAGGCGATAGGTGATGGACGACGCCCACTTCAAGAGTCCGGGACAGGCGATAGGTGATGGACGACACCCACTTCAAGAGTCCGGGACAGGCGATAGGTGATGGACGACACCCACTTCAAGAGTCCGGGACAGGCGATAGGTGATGGACGACACCCACTTCAAGAGTCCGGGACAGGCGATAGGTGATGGACGACGCCCACTTCAAGAGTCCGGGACAGGCGATAGGTGATGGACGACACCCACTTCAAGAGTCCGGGACAGGCGATAGGTGATGGACGACGCCCACTTCAAGAGTCCGGGACAGGCGATAGGTGATGGACGACGCCCACTTCAAGAGTCCGGGACAGGCGATAGGTGATGGACGACGCCCACGTAAGGCGTACCAGAGACTTGTTGCATTTCTGTGGGGCGTGAGGGTTAACATTTAAGAGACACACACACGAGGTCTGATGGCCCTGGGATAGCTGTCGGATCAGACTGTAAGATAAACTCTTCCGGGCGTGGGGTGGTGAACAGAGCGGAGCCAGAGAATTTTGGAACTTCTGACCGGCCTGTGTGTCGGCGTGCCGGCGCCAGACCAGCAAGGTGCTGGGGGGGGGGGGGGGGGGGGGAATACTACTAAAGTGTCCTGGGAAGGTTTATGAGGTGTCGGCTGGTTATCAGCCTCAGTTAGCCAAGAAGACATGTCCTTGTGGGAGGAGCTTACTTCTTCTTCTTCCTCGTTCGCCATCCCGTTAGATGAGCAGCCCGGTGTCCTCGATGAAGGCTGCCGTCCGTCGCAGTTCCTCCAGGGTGCCGTACAGCTTGGCTTCCACTGCTGTCGGTGTTGGCCAGTACTTTCTCCTGGATGCTGCATACGTCGTACAGACTTGAAGGATGTGGTCAGTTGTCATTGGTCCCTCACCACAAGGGCACTGTCCACTCTGTTCAATGCCAAATTTTGTGTGCATGTGGTGGAGCAGGCGATTGTGTCCATCCTCAGGCGGAAGATCTTGACCTGTTCCCGTCGTCCCAGCAAATGGTATGTGTCTTCTGGGTTGTATTTGGGATGCAGGAGGCGCCATTTTATTCCTTGTTGTGCCTTGATGATTGTCCCAATTTCATCGTATGACACCAGGTTGTTGGCCTGCTCCTTCTGTGCCAGAATGTCCGCTTTTTCATTGCCTCTGATGCCACAGTGTGCTGGTACCCATTGTATCACCACTTTCTCCACTCTGGCACTCAGGGCAACAAGGGCCGAAGTGAGATGGTTCTGTTCTTTGCAGCGAGAGTTCTTGAGGGCTTGGAGCACGGAGAGAGCGTCAGAGAAGACCACCACCTGCCCCGTTGTTCTTTTGGAGTTCTGCAAGACTGTTGTGGCTGCCTCACAGAGGACTTCTCGCTCAGCTCGGAAGTTGGTGGAGTATTTTCCTGTTGGAATTGCAATTTCTTCATCTCCGTCTTTGTATGGGAGGAAGATTCCAGCTCCACCATCCCTCGTTGCCTCTGTGGCGGAGCCATCTGTGAAGACATGGGTCCAGTCTTCCTGGGGATACTGGTTGCAGATGTACTCCATGGCCAGAGCCTTCCTTTGGGTGTCTGACTGTATTCCTCTCTTCTCCACTCCGGGAATGCTGGTGACGACTGTTGGGAACACCTGCCTCTTCCAAGATGGGTGGGTGACATTTGCCGGGATAAGCTTTGCTTCATGTTCCATCAAGACTGGAATTTGCCTTTCAAGGCGTCTTGACTGGTGGATGAAGCTGCCTCTTTTCAACCGGCTCTTGGTGGGTTTGCTCATTCTGTTGTTCATTGGATGGTTTTCAAGGCGTTTGAATTTTGCTGCTTGGATGGGGATCTTTGTGTCCCATCTGTCCTCCAATGACTGTAGCCCAGTGGTCTCTTCCATCTTCAGGATTGGGGTGGATCTCATGGCGCCAGTTGTGACACGCTGAGCTTGGTTCTGTATCTTATTGAGATGGTCGAGGTTAGACTTTGCAGCTGATGCCTATGCTGACGTCCCGTACTCAACTACAGGTCGGACTCTCCTTGTATAGAGTCTCTTCAGGATACGTTCGTCAGCCCCCCAGTCCGTCCCCGCAAGTTTCCTCATGATCGCCAGTCTCAACTTGGCCTTGCTACAGGATCTGGTGATCTGCTGTTTCCAAGTGAGCCTGCGGTCAAAGGTCACTCCCAGGTAGGTAGGTGTGGGTTCCTCTGCAAGCCTTTGGTTGTTCAGTGTCAGCTTCGCCTCTTGCTTCTTGCTGGATAGGCTGAAGGGAAGAAGACATGATCCCCATTCACAAAAAGGGAAAGGACAAGTCGAAGGCTGACAGCTACAGACCCATCAGTCTTACAAGCTGCTTAGGAAAGCTGATGGAGAGACTTGTCAACACAAGGCTTGTCTGACACCTTGAGGAGCATCAGCTGCTGAGCCCTGAACAGGCAGGCTTCCGCCAACACAGATCAACAGAAGACCAGATCACATTCATCACGCAAAGCATTGAGGACGCTTTCCAAGAAAAGAAGAACACGCTTGCTGTCTGGATTGACATGGAGAAGGCGTTCGACAAAGTCTGGAAGGACGGACTTAGGCTCAAACTACGGCGATGTGGTGTGTCTGGGAGGATGTACACCTGGATCAGCCAGTACCTACACGAACCGCCAAGCCCGAGTCAAGATTCAGGGCCAGAAAAGCAAGAAGAAGGTGCTGAAATAGGGAGTACCACAAGGAGGAGCCTTTCGCCAACGCTGTTGCCTCATCTTCATAGATGACATCGTCAGAGAACTGCCAAAAGGGGTCAGAGGAGCGATCTACGCAGATGATCTGATGCTTTGGTGCTCTGAAGAGTACACCACCACAGCACAGGTACGCCTCCAGACTGCGCTCAACAAGATCAGCGACTGGACCAAGGAATGGCTTGTCTCTGTCAACTCAAGCAAAACAACCTACACAGGAGGAGCTTACTACATAGGGATGTTATCAACCCGGGGGTTTTGAGTAAAGAGTTCCGATTACTATTTTTCTTATTTCAAAATGGTTGGGGCCTGGAATTACGCTATATTTGAGATGTTGTATGTCTAGTTTAGAGGGGTATGTATGTACTATGAAGTTTGGATTTAATTGCTACTGTATGATATGTATGGCTTTTATGAATATTCGTGAAGCGTAAGGGTATGATGGGCTGGGTGTTTCAAGGTTTGCCGCCAAAGGAAGCATCGGGTAGGACAACGGTCTGAAGGACGCTTAAAAGCTTGGGAGCCTATTGAGTTAGTCACTCAGGCCCCAAATCTCTAAAAGACAGTACTACAGGATTATTTTGTGTTAAGTGTATTTGTATGTGTATGGCAGCAGAACTGCCACGGTTTCTAAAATCCTTTTCCTTTCCCTTTTCCTTTTCACTTTCCCTTTCGTCTAATTGTCTTTTTGTTTAATTTTGTGTACCTTTCATTTCGTCTTTTTAGCCTGTATCTTTTGTCTCGTTTACTTTTCCCGTTTTGTTGTTGTTCTTGTTGTTATGTAAGTGTTGTTTTAGTTGCTGCTGTTGTTTTCTTTAGTAGTGCATTTCCATCATCACCTTTTTATGTACGAGAATTGTAGATCAAACTCATCATCATCATCGCCTATTACCCCTCCAGGGGTACAGGCCGCCAACCAAGGACCTCCAGGCATCTCTGTCCTGGGCT
>CM031606.1:50724879-50732379 GCA_018398815.1 Conus ventricosus
CTCCCTCTCTCTCTCTCTCTCCTCTCTCTCTCTCTCTCCACTCTCTCTCTTACTCATCTCCTCTCTCTCTCCTCTTAGTCTTCATTCTCTTGTCATGTGTCTGTCTGTCTGTCTGCCGTCTGTCTGTTGGTCTGTCGGTTCTCTCTCTCTCTCTCTCTCTCTCATCTCTCTCTCTCTCTCTCTCTCTCTCTCTTGAAAGCATTGCAAAGTGTGTATAATGTTGTGAAGACTTGTGTTCGAACTAGTGGTGACCTTAAATGACACTTTTCTATGCCACGGGGCCTAAAACAAGGTGAGGTGTGTTCACCTTGCTTTTTTCACTATTCATCAATGAACTAACTAAAGATATAAACACTTTTGGTAGACATGGTATTCAGCTTTCTCCAGACCTCATTGAACTTTTGATTCTGTTATTTGCTGATGATGTTGCATTATTTTCTGATACTGTCATTGGTTTGCAAACCCAACTGAATGTCTTGTATAATACTTCAAAACGTTTATATTTACTTGTGAATCTGGAAAAGTCAAATATTGTTGTATTCAGGAATGGGGTTACCTTGCTTCGAATGAAAATTGGACTTTTGGTGGTGCTCAACTTTCTGCTGTTAACATGTATAGTATCTTGGTATGACACTGACTACAAATTATCTTTCCAAGCAACTATGTGTGACCTAGCAAACAAGAGCAAAGAAAGGATTAATTGCTATCAGCAGAATGCCATGGTCAATAGGTGAACATTCTCCTGGTATTTTCTTTAAGCTATTCGATTGCCAAATACAGCCTATCTTAACTTATGGAGCAGAGATTTGGGGACTGTCATCTAACCAGGAACAAATTGAAAGGGTGCACTTAGCTGCTATTAAAAGATTTCTCGGTGTAAGTCCAAAAGCTCCTAGGCACTTGGTGTATGGCGAATCTGGAAGACACCCTCTTTATGTTAATACTAAATTGCAAAATGCATTAGATTTTGGCTTCGTGTTGCTTGTATGGATAATAACAGACTCCCGAAAAAAACCTATGATATGTTGCTACATCTGCAGAATCAAAATTATATTACCTGGACAACTAATGTTTGCTATGTTCTTTATAGATTCGGGTTTGGAATTGTATGGGAAATGCAAAGTGTTGGCTGTGTGAAAGCTTTCATTGTAGAATTTAAGAAACGTTTAAGTGATTGTTACATCCAAGACTGGCATTCAGCTATTGAATCGCATGAGTTTTTACGATGTTTATCGGTCATATAACCAGTCTCTTGTTCGAAGTTCCTACCTCTGTGCAATGAAACATGTTAACATCCGCAGGTTACTTTCAAGGTTTCTGTTAGGAATGTCGCCTTTACGATGCCACTTTTTACGATAACTAATCGCAATAGAAACCATGACATTTTCTGTCCACACTGTAAGGAAGCACCGGAAACTGAGCTTCATTTTCTACTGATTTGTCCTTTGTACGAGAAGTTGCGCTTTTGAGTTGATTCCAGCTAAATATTACAAACACCCTTCTCTATTCAAATTGTCCATGTTTGCTGGCCTGTTCTATTAAGACTACTATTACGAGTGTTGGTAATTTCATTTATAGAGCAATGGCTGTTAGGAACGAGTACTTAATGCTGCAGTTGCTTCATGAATGTTTTCTTTGTTAACTTTGAACACAATTCAGCTGCGTTTTCGTTAAGAGTGGCTTGTACCGATTTATTTTGATCTTATTCACTCACTTTGATATGGGCCTGTGGCCTGTCAAATAAAATATTCTGAGTTCTGAGTTCTGAGTTCTCTCTCTCTCTCTCTCTCTCTCTCTCTCTTTTTCTTTTTATATTCAACTGTCACTTGATGTGTCTTAAAGCACCGTGGTGTGAAAAAAATCAGACTGATAACAATCAACCGACCAGCACTCTGTCTCTTCTCTCTCCTCTCTCTCTCTCTCTCTCTCTCTCTCTCTCTCTCTCTCTTTTCATCTCTCTCTCTCTCTCCTCTCTCTCTCTCTCTCGTACATGATTCTGAATGTTATCATGAAGCTGCAATCTAAACCACCTTCGTTCTGCTAACTATTGAGAATGCGATTGATGAATGGCTGCTTTTCTGTGTTTAGTTGCTTTCGTCGTTTATATTTGTTCGCTTGTTTCGTGTCAACAGAGATGTATCATTTCCCCCTTTTTTCCTTTGTACTCCACTGTCTGTGATTGATGGCTGCTGAGGGCTTTTGTGTGTTTGTTTATTTGTTGTCTTTCAAAAACGAAAGAAAAAAAAATATTGATGAAAATTGATTTCATGTCGTCTCCTTGCAAGTTAGAGGTTGTTATTCCCCAAATTTCATTGTCTGTTGAAGAAGATAATGCATTTGGTTTCTCATTTAACATCTTCTACATTGCTTTATTTATTTATTCTGCAAGGAGTAAGTTTTTATACCGTGAAAAACTTGTACAGATATATAGAGACACTTAGAAAGTAAATCTATTCATGAAATGAATGAAGGAAAGAACTGTAATAGTACATTATCGAGATGTGTATTCAGTGTGTCTGTCTCCGTCTGTCTGTCTCTGTCTCTGTCTCTCTCTGTCTCTCTCAATCTGTCTGTCTCTGTCTGTCTGTCTGTCTGTCTTCTCTCTCTCTCTCTCCCCCTCTCCTCTCTCTCTCTCTCCTCTCCTCTCTCTCTCATCTCTCTCTCTCTCTCTCTCTCTCTTCAAAACTAAAAAGATGTGTTTTACAACAGAAGCTGAACACCCCCAAACAATTCATCATGTGTTCAGCATATTCACCTTCCAAAGCATGTGTATTTTCTCCTCCTCCTCCTCCTCCTCCCCATCATCATCATCATCATCATTATTATCCATATTACCTTTGTTATTATAATCAGTGTCATAATTATCATAAACATAATCGTCGTCATCATCATCGCTGTCGTCGTCGTCGTTGTCGTCGTCGTCGTCGTCGTCATCGTCATCGTCATCGTCATCGTCATCATCATCATCATCATCATCATCATCATCATCATCATCTTCTTCTTCTTTCTTCTTCTTCTTCTCTTCTTCTTCTTCTTCTTTCTTCTTTCTTCTTCTTCTTCTTCTTCACACCACCATCACCATCGTCATCTGTGTTTTGTGGATGGGTGGTGGAAGATGTGTAGTCCAGCTATGAATCACTGAGTGGTAAAGCGCCGGACTCGTAATCTTGGTGATCCTGGGGTTGCGGGTTCGAATCTCCGCCGGGTCGTTTCGACACAGGGGGATTTTTCCCTCGAAGTTACATTGGTTCTGACTCCATTTCCCTTACAGTCCTTCGAATGAGACTTTAAACCGAGGTTCCGTGTGGAACGCACGCATAACATCTTGGGCACACACACGTAAAATCCCATTACCAACTTTCGGATGCGAAGGCCAGTCTCTCCGTTGGAATGGATAACACGTTACGCATAGCATGCACCCTGCGTGAGAAATGGAAAGAATGAAGGAAGTAAGGAAATGAAGTGAACGATATTGAACGAAATTGACCGGATGACACGGGAAACGTCTGAATAAAGCGCCAGCTGGCAGCTCTCCAGTCGGCACTACCCAGGTAGGCAGCCCGTTGTGTTAATGAGTGTGGATTGTAAAGCGCTTAGAGCTTGGTCTCTAGCCGAGGATGGGCGCTATATAAGTATTCATAACAACAATAATAATGAATAACAATAACCCCCCTCTCTCTCTCTCTCTCTCTCTCTCCCCTCTCTCTCTCTCTCTCTCTCTCTTCTCTCTCTCCTCTCTCCTCTCTCTCTCTCTCCTCTCTCATGGGGCTAAAATTATTCATTTTGCGAATTTATGTATACTGCCATGTCTAATATCATTGCTAACAATAGATATGATAGTATTGCTTTTATGTATTTGCAATTTTTTTTAAACATCTTGTATTTTCGTAATCTCACGAGTTCGTTTCATCAATTGTTCTTACATCCTTCTTGCTGCTTCCCTTCCCCTCCACCTCCAGCCTTTCCCTGCCCCCTTTTCTTTCCATCCCTGTCTCCTGTCTCCTTAATTGTTTAAACCCTTACATTCTTCCCCCACTCTCTTTTCTCTCTCCTCTCTCTCTCTTCTCTCTCTCTCTTTCTGTCTCTCTGTCTCTGTCTCTCTCTCTCTCTCTCTCTGTATCTCTCCTCTCTCTCTCTCTCTCCTCTTCTCTCTCTCCTCTCTCCTCTCTCTCCTCTCTCTCTCTCCGTTTCTCGTTCTTCCTGCCATCCTAAGTACCTAGACTTACCATGTATCCTTAGAATTATATGTTAATCAAATTGTCTACATGTTTAGTATTGAATCAAACATTTTTTTCGATATTTCACTGAATGTAGGGCTTTTCTTCTTTTTTTACACTAATATCCTTCACTTCATTTAATTTATGATAATGTGTGGTTTTGTTGTTGGTGCTGTTGTTTCCTTTCACTTGATTTAAAAAAAACTGCTTTTTCCTTGGTTCTTTTAAATGGTGTTGTCCCTATACAGGGCGCGCACTGCATGAAAAAAGCATGTACATGCATATCTATCGTACTGGAAAATGAGAACTTTGTCTTGTCTTGTCTTGTCTTGAACTGACTGACAGTTCTTTACAATTTGATGACGATGATTGATAATTAATATTTTATCATTTTGCAATTATGATTGCCCATTCTTCACCACACTATAACACTAAACTGGCAATTCTTCAAGACTGAATAATGATCGACCAATATTAGATGGAAGAAAATTGTATCCTCAGTTTTTCTGCTGCACGTTGCACGATATTCCTGTACGTGGTAATTAGCACATGCAGACGCCAGCAGAAAGAGACAGGCACTTGCCCGAACAAAAAATATGATGTTGAAGCTGACAAGATTGTTACACAGAAGAAAAAAAGGGCGGAATAAAGACTGCAGCGGACACAGGCTGCGTTTGCTTTTCGTAATTCTTGTTTGGGGGGAACAGGTTTCCAAGGTGGATAATCATCTGGAAGGTAGTGAATAATAAGAAGTGTGGGTGGGTGTGAATGGGTGGGTGGGTGGGTGTGGGTGTGGGGTGTATGCTGACGCATGAGCGTCTGCATATACTTGCGTGATACAGTATTACACACACGCACACATACGGATAGATGCCAGTTTATGACATAAAACATGTCTGAATTGTTTCAGATATGAATTTAAACAAACACGCTCACAACATATGAATGAATACACGGTTACAACATTACATTCTTTTTTTAAAAAAAAAATCTTCTCCTTAATTCTGTGTTTGTTTTGTTATTACTTTCATCCAGCCAAAGGCCGATTATTCTGTAATGCGACTCTCACTCCTTCCCCTCCTTCCCCCCTTACACCCATCCACTCCTTCCCTTTTTCCAGTTCCCCATTCATCCTATTCCCTCCCTCCGCGGGTGATCTTCTAACCCAATAACGACCACAGTGATCTTGACAAACAAAACAAAAGTGAACAGTAAATTAGCCTGCTGTCAGACCTCCCAGTTTTTCCCCCCGTACAACGGAAATTGATGTCTATACACAAAACAGGCGTGCGTAAATGTCAAGACCAAATAGCATGACCATTCTTATTTGCAGAGAAATTTGCAGGGGCTGTCGCAAACAGTATTACGTGTTGGCGATAAGGTGATCGGGTTACCATAGTTTTTTTTGTTTCCTTCTTTCTAGTTCGTTTTTTCTGTTTTCTTTTCTTTTACACAATGCATTTCACACACACATGCGCATTTTAGGGTTGGGATGGCAATTGTTTTCTGTGCTTTCTTGCTTTTTTTGCTTTTTTTACACTCGTTTTCTTTGACAAAACACTGTTTTGCCAGAATGCAATGCTGCCGTACTGAAGGAAGGGATTAGTCTACATGGTAAGATTCAGAGGGCTTATTTCATGCTGATCATTTCCACGTCCATTAGCTTTTTGCTGTTTTATGCGTATTCATATTATCGGGTCTAACAGTTTAGCTCCATTCCTTTTCAAACGTTGTTCATTTTCTCTGTTTCTGCCCATGTGACTGTGGTCTGTTTTTTTGGTCTGTATGTGTATGTGTATGTGTGTGGTGTGTGTGTGTGTTGTGTGTTGCGTGCTTTGAGTGCGTGCGGTTTGTGGGGTTTGTTTTGGGTTTTGTGTGTGTGTGTGTGTGGTGTGTGTGTGTGTGTGTTGTGTGTGTGTGGGGTGTGTGTGTTGTGCGTTGTCTGTCTGTCTCTGTGTCTGTCTGCTGTCGTCTGTCTGTCTTCTCTCTCTCCTCTCTCTCTCCCTCTCTCTCTCTCTCTACCCTCCCCCCTCTCTCTCTCTCTCTCTCTCTCTCTCTCTGACAGTTTGCATCACTAAAATTTATTTTTTTCACCACCTAAATAAACCATGACTGACCGTTCTGCACCCACCTCATAACTCTGAGTAACGGTTCCTGCACCACCCATAACTCTGATAACGGTTCTGCCCCAAACCTCATAACTCTGAGTAAGGGTTTCTGCACCACCTCATAACTCTGAAAAAACGTTCTGCCACCACCTCATAACTCTGAGTAACGGTTCTGCACCACCTCATAACTCTGAGTAAGGGTTCTGCACCACCTCATAACTCCGAATAACTTTTTCTGAAACCACCTCATAACTCTGAATAACGGTTCTGCAACCACCTCATAACTCTGAGAAAACGTTCTGCACCACCTCATAACTCTGAATAAGGGTTCTGCACCACCTCATAACTCTGAGTAACGGTTCTACACCACCTCATAACTCTGATAACGGTTCTGCACCACCTCATAACTGGGAGTAACGGTTCTGAAAACCACCTCATAACTCTGAATAACGGTTCTGCACCCCCTCATAACCTGAATAACGGTTCTGCACCACCTCAAAACCCCTGAAAAAACGTTCCTCCACCACCTCATAACTCTGAATAACGGTTCTTAAACATGTCATAAAAGGGTTGTCAGTAAATAAAACGAACTGGTGCAGAGAGAGGAGAGGAGGAGAGAAGAGAGAGAGAGAGAGAGAGAGAGAGAGAGAAAAGAGAGAAGAGAGAGAGAGAGAGAGAAAGAGAGAGAGACAGAGACAGAGACAGAGAGTGTGTGTGTGTCTGTACATGTGTGCGTGTGTGCGTGCATGCATGCGTGCGTGTGTGCGTGCGTGTGTGTGTGAGTGCGTGCTTTGCGTGCGTGTGTGGCGTGTGTGTGTGTGTGTTGTGTGTGTGTGTGTGTGGTGTGTGTGTGTGTGTGTGTGTGTGTGTGTGGGGGTGCGTGCGTGCGTGTGTTTTGTGTGTGGGGGTGTGCGCGCGCGTGCGAGCGCGTGTGTGTGTGCTAGGAAACGGGTTTGTCTATACACAGAACAGGCGATCCTAAATGTCAAGACCAAATAACAAAACCTTTTCTCATTGCAGGAAAATGTGCAGGCAGCTGTCGCAGGTCATCACGTGTCTGCAGTGACCTAATTCAGTATACGTATTGACAACATGGAGATCGCTTTACTAGTTTTTTCTCACTGCCGCCCCCCCTCCCCCCCCCTCCCCCCCCCCCCTCCCCCCCCCCCCCCCCC
>CM031606.1:50739879-50744879 GCA_018398815.1 Conus ventricosus
TAAACATTAAGATCAGATAAGGGGATACTTAAGCACTGGCTATGATCATTCAGCTGGATAATAAACCAAAATTGTCTGAATGTATCCAGCAATATTAAATCAAATTCATCATTTATATCTGTACTGAACGCTTTCCCCAAAGTGACATAGACTTCAATCAGTCTCGCGCAGTTAACCCTGTGAAAGGTCCCTAGAACAATCATTTTTAAAACAATTCAAAGAAAGACGCACAAAGATCAGAAACAAATCTACAATGAAAAACAAATACATTACATAACATATCTTCAACAAATTTCTACAAGCAAGAAATACCCTAAAGGTCAATTCTTCTCTATTATAATTTTTCAAGCTCATACACAGACAAAATAAGAGTAATGCGAGAACGTTTGATACAATGGGAAGGGATTCGATTGATTGGTGTGAGAGAGAGAGAGAGAGAGAGAGAGAGAGAGAGAGAGAGAGAGAGAAGAGAGAGAGAGAGAGAGAGAGAGAGAGAAGAGAGAGAGAGAGAGTGGGGGGAACGGATGGGGGGGGGGAGTTGGGGGATGGCCGGGGATGGAATGGACTATGAGAAGAGGTGGAATGAAGAATGAAATGAGAGGCTGTTATGTGTTATGATGCTAATTGATAGAAAATGCAATTTTTACTCCTTCGTTTTGATAGTTCCATGGACAATTGTTAAGTTTGTTGTTGTTGTTGTTTTTGTTGCGCTGCTGCTGCTGCTGCTGCTGCTGCTGCTGCTGCTGTGCTGTTGCTGTTGCTTCTACTGTTGTGGTTATTGTCGACGTTGATGTTGCTGTTGTTGGTTGTGCGGCTGCTGCTGCTGCTGCTGCTGTTGTTAATGATGATGTTGTTAATGATGTTTTTTACTGTTGTTCTTCTGTTTGTGAGTGGCTGGTTTTTTTTTTTTGGCTGATTCATGTAACTTCTCATTTGAGCCCGAAAGTCAGCGTTAATTAGTTACGTGACGGTCATGATTATGAACTCTCTCTCTCTTCTCTCTCTCTCTCTCTCTTCTCTCCCCTCTCTCCTCTCCTCTCTCTCTCTCTCTCTCTGTCTGTCTGTCTGTCTGTCTGTCTCTGTGTATGTGGTGTGTGTTTCTGTTAACCCTTCACAATTGCTGTCTGTCCGTCTGTCTGTCTGTCTGTCTATTTGTCTGTCTCTCTGTTTTTGTCTCTGTCTCTCTGTCTCTCTGTCTCTCTCTCTCTGTCTCTCTCTCTCTCTCTCTCTCTCTCTCTCTCTCTCTCTCTCTCTCTCTCTCTCTCTCTTTCTCTCTCTCTCTTTCCTACTTCATGTTTTTGTCTGAATTTTGTTTGATGTTTAGCGTAAACAATCGTTTTGTTTGTTTGTGTATCCTCTTGAACAATGCTCTTTTTCTCTGGAACAATTTTCAGTTTGACCTGTATTATTCATCAGCACACTTTGATTTAGTTGAGTCTTTTTTGCACTCTTTCTGTCCGAATAAACTAACAAAGTTTAATCTGTGAGTGATTTTCTGTGCACGTATAAGCGCACAATTAATATTCTTTCCTGATAATTTTCTTTTCGCTTCCATTTGAATATTCATGAGCTTGTTACTGCCTATCGAGGTTTCAATTTCTGGTTTGACAAAAGTTTCCGGACATTTCTGGATTGTTTTGGTGTTTTTTTGCCTCATTGCAGCTTATAGTGTTTTTTTTTAGTTTGTGTGTCATCATTATGCTTCTTTTTAGTTTGTGTCCCTTTTGAGGCCATATTCAATTTGAATTTGTAAACCAAATGAATGATGCGCCTCTCTCTCTCTCTCTCTCTCTCTCTCTCTCTCTCTCTCTCTCTCTCTCCTCTCTCTCTCGTCTCTCTCTCTCTCTCTCTCTCTCTCTCTCTCTGTGTGCGCGCGCGCCCGCGTGTGTGTGGTGTGGTGTGTGTGGTGTGTGTGGGTGTGTGGTGTTGTGTTGTGTGTGTGTGTGTGTGTGTTGTGTGTGATGTGTGTGTGTGTGTGTGTGTGTGTGTGTGTGTGTGTGTGTGTGTGGTGTGTGTGTGTGTGTGTGTGATTCTCACCCAACGTATAGAAAAGCATTCTCTCTCCCTCCCCCCCCCCCTTCTCTCTCTCTCTCTCTCTCTCCTCTCCTCTCTCTCTCTCTCTCTCTCTCTCCCTGTCTCTCTCTCCCTCCCTCTCCCTCCCTCTCTCTCGCTCTCTCTCCCTTCCTCTCTCTCTCGCTCTCTCTCTCTCTCTCTCTCTCTCTCTCTCTCTCTCTCTCTCTCTCCCTCTCTCTCTCCCTCTCTCTCTCTCTCTCTTGTGGAAAGAAAACTCGCTGTGTATTGTGCAATAATCAACGCTGAAAGTAATTCAGACGAAGTTTTTATTTCTTCATTTGTTTTTATCTTTGATACATAGATTCTCTGTATGGCTACGAACGGGGCTAAAGTATAGGATTCGATAAGTCTGTTACTTACATTGAAAATGTTCATTTACCTACATTAAAGAAATCTTTTTCAGGAATACGGTTTTGAAGTCCAGATGGCGCAGTCTACGGAAAGACAGGATTGCACTCTGTCCATATCAATTCATTTATTTGCATTCAAGATTTTTTTTTCCACGAGCACAGCTGAAAATACCAAATACCGTAGTTTTACGGAAAGATGGGATTTCATTCAGTAGACATAGATTCGTCTGTTCATTGAATGAGATACTGGCTCAAAACTGTATGTACAGGTGAAACACATTACCTGTTAAAAGTCCACAAGCCGCTAATGTGACTAGGTTTGCATGGGAAATCGTTATGGATGTAAAAGGTGTTAGAGAAACATTATTTCAGAGTGGGTTTGATATCGTACGGCTGAATAAAGGGATTCTAAACATCTATGTGTTTTAGCGTGAATGTTCGTCAAAGGCTTACAAAACTGATGATGTGTAAAACCTAGAATGAACATGCTCAGGCCAGAGACCGATTCTCTTTGCATAGACACTTATTTGAAACATTATCGAGCGAAATTCAGACTCGGGTTAACAGACATTGTGATTCATTGTTACAGATGTCGGGCCTGATGAAGTTTCAGTCAATTCTTCGGTGGTGACCTTGTGCAGAAGAGTAAAAGAAGATAAAATATATGTTTCGTTCTTTTGTCCTAGGCTCTGGGATCATAGACAAAAGAACGGTCCATGAAAATTGAAAGGAAATCATTTATTCTTCGTGACAAAAAACAACCCAACATACTGCAGAATTAGCCTTTAAAAGGCGTCCTACTCTGGCTACAGAACTCAGCTCTAATACTAGGGTGTGTTCCTATGGTATTCTTTAGCTAAGAAAAAGGTTATACGATTATAAATGTTTTGGTGTCTCCTACGTTCCTTAATGTGTCATTGAATAGGGGGGTGTCATTGTATAGGGATCCCCTCCTTCAGAGGGACTGTAAGTCTGCGCTGAATAAAACATTCGCAACCCTCTCTCTCTCTCTCTCTCTCATCTCTCCTCTCTCTCTCTCTCTCCTCTCCTCTCCTCTTCTCTCTCTCTCTCTCTCTCCCTCCCTCTCCGCACTCACATCGTTTTTCCAAACTCACTTGTGACGTTTCCAGCCCCACTGTTTACTCTCTGCCCCATCATGGCTTTAACACTGACACCCCACTGTTACTCTCTGCCCCATCATGCTTAACACTGACACCCCACTGTTTACTCTCTCCCATCATGGCTTTAACACTGACACCCCACTGTTTACTCTCTTCCCCATCATGGCTTTAACACTGACACCCCACTGTTTACTCTCTGCCCCATCATGGCTTTAACACTGACACCCCACTGTTTACTCTCTGCCCCATCATGGGCTTTAACACTGACACCCCATGTTTACTCTCTGCCCCATCATGGCTTTAACACTGACACCCCACTGTTTACTCTCTGCCCCATCATGCTTTAACACTGACACCCCCCCACTGTTTACTCTCTGCCCCATCAGGCTTTAACACTGACACCCCCCACTGTTTACTCTCTGCCCCATCATGGCTTTAACACTGACACCCCACTGTTTACTCTCTGCCCCATCATGGCTTTAACACTGACAACTCACTGTTTACTCTCTGCCCCATCATGGCTTTATACACGGACACTCCACTGTTTACTCTTGCCCCATCATGGCTTTAACACTGACACCCCACTGTTTACTCTCTGCCCCATCATGGCTTTAACACGACACCCCACTGTTTACTCTCTGCCCCATCATGGCTTTAACACATGACACCCCACTGTTTACTCTCTGCCCCATCATGGCTTTAACACTGACACCCCACTGTTTACTCTCTGCCCCATCATGGCTTTAAACACTGACACCCCACTGTTTACTCTCTGCCCCATCATGGCTTTAACACTGACACCCCACTGTTTACTCTCTGCCCCATCATGGCTTTAACACTGACACCCCACTGTTTACTCTCTGCCCCATCATGGCTTTAACACGGACACTCCACTGTTTACTCTCTGCCCCCCATCATGGCTTTAACACTGACACCCCACTGTTTACTCTCTGCCCCATCATGCTTTAACACTGACACCCCACTGTTTACTCTCTCCCCTCATGGCTTTAACACTGACACCCAACTGTTTACTCTCTGCCCCATCATGGCTTTAACACTGACACCCCATGTTTACTCTCTGCCCCATCATGGCTTTAACACGGACACTCCACTGTTTAGGTCTCTGCCCCATCATGGCTTTAAACACGGACACCCCACTGTTTACTCTCTGCCCCATCATGGCTTTAACACTGACACCCCACTGTTTAGTCTCTGCCCCATCATGGCTTTACACTGACACCCCACTGTTTACTCTCTGCCCCATCATGGCTTTAACACTGACACCCCACTGTTTACTCTCTGCCCCATCATGGCTTAACACTGACACCCCACTGTTTACTCTCTGCCCCATCATGGCTTTAACACTGACACCCCACTGTTTACTCTCTGCCCCATCATGGCTTTAACACTGACACCCCACTGTTTACTCTCTGCCCCATCATGGCTTTATCACGGA
>CM031606.1:50749879-50757379 GCA_018398815.1 Conus ventricosus
TCGCTCACTTGCTGGCACGTCAGTAGAACTCCACCGTAACTGTGATGTACAAAGTGGAAGCACGGTCCTTGCGGACCCGGCGACGATCGATCCGCAAGGAAATCTGTCGGGAGTTCCTTTATGTGGTGGCTCGTGGGTATGTTACGATTTGGTGGAGCCCAGTCCTTTCCATATTAGATTTTTAGGGGTGGCGATGTGGGGGTTGGAGGTTACTCCCCATATGTGATAGGTATTACTCGGTTCCATGGTTACATAGCTCCCTCTGACACACATTCAGTTATGCCCAACATCGTATGAGCGCAAAACTCATCCGAATTTTTCTTATTTTCAGGTTGTTGATCATCTGCACACCCACGCACACACACACGCACGCACAGACACACACACACACACACACACACACACACACACACACACACACACACACACACACCACATACACACACACGAACGCATCCACGCACGCACGCACGTGCGCGCACACGTGCGCGCGCACGCACAAACACTGACAGTTTAAGATACATCCTACGTGCTATTCTGTAACCTTGTGCGTTATGAACATTTTAAACAGAACACCACCTCTCCTTCCCTCCCCTATGCCCTTCCCCATCCTCCCCCCTCCCCCGCACACACACTTGCACAACTTTCAGCTGTCAAACTGCTGAAAAGCACTGGTAAGTAGAGTCCACAAGTTTGTATAGATTTTTTCAAGAGAAGAGAAGAGGAGAAATGGAAACAGGGGAGGAGGTGGAAAAGAAGAGGCTGATTAGTGTGAAGGCGAGAGGGATGGAAGGACGAGGGGGAGGAGGGGAAACACAGATCAGCAGACACCTGTGTCAAGTGCGTGCATCTGCTATGCTTAGACTCCATATTGGACCAATATGAATTTCAAATTTTGGATCCAAAATTCTTTAAGAGAGAGAGAGGAGGTTCTATTCAAACTAATAATTGGGAGGACCCAGCGCTACCTTCAAACACAATTTTGAAAACGTACACGCGACACGTCAACATTAGCAATATGCTCCAAAATGTTACATAACCCATGTAAGAGGGTTTTTTTAAGGCATAACATACATTTTCAGCTACGAATTAACATTCAAGCAAAATACAGATCAAATAAACAGCTCAATCCCTCCATTCCACCGATCCTTTCACTTTTTTAATGATCTCCTCCAATAATATTGTCCATAATCTAGAAGTACATGAATTATCTCATTGCTGACGTCATATTTCCTGCCTCAGGGGTCACCTATGGCCCTGTTTTGTGCCAGCTGACTTACCCCAAAATAAAACCCACCCGTTCATTCTACCCTGCCTAAAATAGACCCACCCCTTTCATGTTACTCTGCCTACTTTGAAATACCAGCTTGTCTTGAAAAGCATATGAAATGAAGAAGCAATGGCTTTGCTTTAAGAGAATGAAAAGTTTTAAAAACAATCCAGTTGTGTTTGTCTACAGATAGTCGATTCATTATTCAAGGCCTCGGTGTATTCACTTGTGGCGTGCAGCCTGTAGACGCCTGAGTGGGTTGCTAGCAGCGAGTGAGACTGCCAGACACTCGTCGGAAGTTACTGTTTTCTGTAGGCTTCCAGTCTCCGTCAGGTACTATTATGGCTTCTTTGATCATTCTGGCTTCTCGTCCCCATCTCTATCTTAACCACAACCACCTCTCTCTCTCTCTCTCCCTCTCTCTCTCTCTCTCTCTCTCTCTCTCTCTCTCTCTCTCTCTCTCTCTCTCTCTCTCTCTCTCTCTCTCTCTCTGCAAGCAGAGAAGCATGCATGCGTTTGTGTGTGTATGTATCTATATTTGAGTGTACACGGCTGTATGTGCACATGAGTGTGTATGCATTTGCGTGCGCGCACTGCTTTGATGTAGTATGTTGTGGTGTGTGTGTGTGTGTGTGTGTGTGTGTGTGTGTGTGTGTGTGTGTGTGTGTGTGTGTGTGTGCATGCACTCGCGCGCACGCGAGCGCGCGCGTGCGTGCGTGCGTGTGTGTGTGTGTGTGTGTGTGGGAGGGGGGGCGTTCATACGCGATCAGAGCTCCTGCATGAGTGCATCTGAGATGAAGTAAGTATCAGTAGAATTACTTTGAAGAGTTTCCCTTTTTTTGGCTTTGTTGATCGACATTTTGAATGGGAGAAGGAGTGGATGGTGGAGAGAGCGGGGAGGCGGGGGATAGGACCCAATCAATGCAAAGATCCGGCGCTTCATCCATCGAAAAGTCACTCACCTGTGCTATGGTCATAACAAGTGAAGTCTCACTCTCGCGCGCTATCGGTCATCCCGGCGCGACAGTGACGTCAAACTGCCCACGTGACTTCCGGCCGGAAGTGTATGCTAACGGTAATCAGCACGGGCATGCATGTAAATGAGGCTGGAGAAGAGAAGAAGATAGCGGCTTAAGGGAAGCACGGGCATGCATGTAAATGAGGCTGGAGAAGAGAAGAAGATAGCGGCTTAAGGGAAGCACGGGCATGCATGTAAATGAGGCTGGAGAAGAGAAGAAGATAGCGGCTTAAGGGAAGCACGGGCATGCATGTAAATGAGGCTGGAGAAGAGAAGAAGATAGCGGCTTAAGGGAAGCACGGGCATGCATGTAAATGAGGCTGGAGAAGAGAAGAAGATAGCGGCTTAAGGGAAGCACGGGCATGCATGTAAATGAGGCTGGAGAAGAG
This sequence comes from Conus ventricosus, assembly GCA_018398815.1. Taxonomy (NCBI): domain Eukaryota; kingdom Metazoa; phylum Mollusca; class Gastropoda; order Neogastropoda; family Conidae; genus Conus; species Conus ventricosus. The sequence continues at coordinate 50,752,557 of CM031606.1, forward strand.
AAGAAGATAGCGGCTTAAGGGAAGCACGGGCATGCATGTAAATGAGGCTGGAGAAGAGAAGAAGATAGCGGCTTAAGGGAAGCACGGGCATGCATGTAAATGAGGCTGGAGAAGAGAAGAAGATAGCGGCTTAAGGGAAGCACGGGCATGCATGTAAATGAGGCTGGAGAAGAGAAGAAGATAGCGGCTTAAGGGAAGCACGGGCATGCATGTAAATGAGGCTGGAGAAGAGAAGAAGATAGCGGCTTAAGGGAAGCACGGGCATGCATGTAAATGAGGCTGGAGAAGAGAAGAAGATAGCGGCTTAAGGGAAGCACGGGCATGCATGTAAATGAGGCTGGAGAAGAGAAGAAGATAGCGGCTTAAGGGAAGCACGGGCATGTATGTAAATGAGGCTGGAGAAGAGAAGAAGATAGCGGCTTAAGGGAAGTCGTCACTGTGTCGGGGCGATCACTCTACAAGGGGTGCACTCTGAATTCTAGGCATCCGTTAGTCCCTGCTGTTTCAAATGAAGATGGCTAGAATGAATCTTTGTAGCCGATGGTTTAGAAGGAGATAACGTTAAGGGGGAGGTGGGATGGAATTAGAAGGTGGGGGCGGAGGGGATGGGGCTGAGTGCACCGACATGTTCAATGCCGACTATGTGAGTCTACTTACTATTAAGCTGCTTACTTGTACGAACGACTCGGGGATTAGTTTGATAAGTGATGATCACACACACACACACACACACACACACACACACTCAGAGAGAGAGAGAGAGAGAGAGAGAGAGACGGGTCCTTTTTATGTGGGTTGCTGATAACACGGAACGTCTTTTTACTCAAATGAACCAGTTACAAGGAGAAACGCAAGGATATCACAACTATGCTTGTTTTCTTACGGATTAGAAACTCATAGGTCGTAATATACTATGTTATATTGTCAGCGACAATAAGCTCTGCTCTGGCATGAATGTTCCTTCTCTTGTTCTGGTTTTCCCTGCCTTTGTTCCCTTCTTTGGCATTTCCTCTACTGCCCTGGTCTCATTGATTGTACATTTTACAATGAACTTCATTTTTTTTTAACCGTAGGTGGATTCAACATTTACATTTTAAGTCAGATAACTTTGGGGCTCTGCCACCTTTTGTAGGAGGAAAATCTGACTTGTTTCTCTTATGTTTGTATGATGCCATGTGAGGACTTTGAAAAGGTTTTGGGGGTTGCTCTTTCCTTTAAGGTATTAATATTACAATATCTAAGAATATTGTTAAATCTCCAGCCCGGGTATGTCCTCACCTGCAGTCTTCGGCCACAAACAACAAGAACAGAACTGCATATTAGTTTTCTTTTGACAAAAAGGGGAGACGTCAACGGAATCTTGGGGGGAAGGGAGTGACAAAGGATTTGGAGGAGAGGGAAGGTAGTAAGGAGAGAAGTTTGTCTTTTTCAGTGAGTAGTTTATCATTTGAATACAAGGTTCGTTTAAATTCATTACAATATTCGTGGCACAATTTTTTTTATTTTTGTGTGTGTATGTTTGTTTTGCATGAGGAGGGTAAGGTTTTTAGTGTATGACGACACCAAACGTTTCTCACCTAGTCAAATACTGGAGATTTCGAGCAAACATTTTTTGTTTTTTTTTTTGTTTTGGGTTGTTTGTTTGTTTGTTTTTAGACATATTGTTTATTATGACTCATGTGCGACACTAATGGAGCATATGATGGGATAACGTCTTTAGTGTGTGTGTGTGTTGTGTGTGTGTGTGTGTGTGTGTGTGTGTGTGTGGTGTGTGTGTGTGTGTGTGTGTGTGTGTGTGTGTGGTGTGTGTGCGTGCGTACGTGTGTGTGTGTGAGACAGAGACACACACACACACACAGAGAGAGAGAGAGAGAGAGAGAGGAGAGAGAGAGAGAGGAGAGAGAGAGAGAAGAGAGAGAGAGAGAGAGAGAGACGTGGGCAAAAACAGACAGAGAGATATTAAGGTAGTTGAATAAGCACACATGCAAAGGAGCAAGCGAACATAGAAAATAAAGGTATAATCACAAACAAAAACATTTTGATAGACACATCCAGTCGCTATAATCTGTGTGTGTGTGTGGTGTGTGTGTGTGTGTGTGTGTGTGTGTGTGTGTGTGTGTGTGTGTGTGTGTGTGTGTGTGTCTTTCTCTGTCTCTTTCTCTGTCTGTCTGTCTGTCTGTCTGTCTCTCTCTCTCTCTCTCTCTCTCTCTCTCTCTCTTCCTCTCTCTCTCTCTCTCTCTTCTCTCCTTTCCTCTTAACACTGGTTTCCAACTTGGGAGAAACGGATTCCCGTCACGCAAACAACATCAAGAACATGACAGTAATTTGCTGTGGGGTTTCCACTTGCAAACGCAGTATGAAGTGTAGAAGGAAGACGAACTGTCAATGTCAAAGGCCACACAGACAGAAAAACGAAGCTGTCCGATTCACGAAACCATGTTATCTTGTGTGCATCTCTCTCCCGGCATTCAGACAAACAGAGAAATAGAGACAACAAAGAAACAGACAGAAAAAAAGTATAAATCAGAAAGCGGGTCAATAGATGCTTCTTTTTACTAAAAGAAAAGTTTGGTGGAAAATAGTTTGAAGAAAAAAAGTTAATTTAGCAGAAAAGTCACGATAGGCTATATTTTGATGTAAGTTGAGGCATTATGAATTAGTTGTTAAAGTTAGAAGACATCTTCATGTTTCAAGGCAATGACGCATTGCGCATCTGTCGTTAAAGGGAAACGAGTGTCAATGGACACAAGTTTCGTTTTGTAATGGAACTTGCTCAAAATGTAATTATCTACGAAGTTGCGCTGTTGTAAAGAAGTATTGGAAACTCAAGTTTCTCCTGGTTTATTTGTTTGTTTACTTGCTTATTTGTTCGTTTGTTTGTTTCTCAAGATATTCCAAACAGGGCTGAATATTTGTTTGAAATTAGGCAAATGCAGACGGAGGTGGGGGAACTCAGAAACCATGGAATATAACGAACCGAACTTCCCACTGAGAAGCACTCGCTGTTCGTCTGATGCTTTTAATGTTTTAATGTTTCCCCTGCCTGAAGACGACCAGCAGGTGAAAACACGTGTTTTCTGTTTTGTAACCTTTTTCTCCCTCTCGTTTGGCGTCCAGTAACTCTTATTTTGCTCTTGCTGTGAGACATAAGCTGAAACAAGAACCATTGCACATTGAAGAAAGTCAGAGTAATAAAAAAAAAATGAATAAAAGATTTGACGGTAGATCGAATTGAATGATTTTCTTTTAGGGAGCGATTCTTTCAAACCACTGTTGGTAACAGAGTGAAAGCAGGCCAAATAGAAACATAAAGGTTCGCTCCGTATGCAGCCCCGGGTCAGATAGCAGAGAACAGTGCGCAGTTCAATGCGGAGAAAAACTGCTCCGTATTATACGACACGGTGTCGCCTGTGACGGTACAAAGTGTCCGCAGAAACAAAGTGTCCGCACGCGGACGCTTTGTTCCCTGCGGACACTTTGTACCGTGAACTGACATTCAAAGTGTCCGCAGAAATCCTGCGGACACTTTGTTCCGCGAGTTGACATATAACTTACAAAAGCGGAACAAAGTGTCCGCAGCCGTTTCAGCCTCAGTGTGAGTGGGTGAATGTGCACGTACACTCCCATGCGCGTGCGTGCGTGCGTGCGTGCGTACGCACGCGCACGCACGTGTGTGTGTGTGTGTGTGTGTGTGTGTGTGTGTGTGTGTGTGTGTGTGTGTGTGTGTGTGTGTGTGTGTGTGTTAATTAAAAAAAATTGTTTAAAATTTGTTGACTACTTTTTTGTGCAACAGCGCACAAAGTTTATATTACGCTCACGTGCGCGCGCGCGCGCGCACACACACACACACACCACACACACAACACACACACACACACAACACATCAACACACACACACACACACACACACCACACACACACACACACACACACACACATAGACACACACACACACACACACACACACACACTCGCACGCACGCACGCACGCACGCACGCACGCACAACACACGCACGCATGCATGCACGCGCATGGGAGTGTACGTGCACATTCACCCATTCACACTGAGGCTGAAACGGCTGCGGACACTTTGTTCCGCTTTTGTAAGTTATATGTCAACTCGCGGAACAAAGTGTCCGCAGGATTTCTTCGGACACTTTGAATGTCAGTTCACGGTACAAAGTGTCCGCAGGGAACAAAGTGTCCGCGTGCGGACACTTTGTTTCTGCGGACACTTTGTACCGTCACAGTCGCCCATTCAAAGTTTACCTGTTATGAAAACGTCTGTTTGTTTTAATCTATACAAAGTTAGATCTTCCAAAGGGAGGAACTTAGTTAATACTGTTACCGATATAAATCTTAAACTGTTCTTTGCATCCACAGTAGTGTGCTCCAATTGACCCGACTGTTCCAGGTGTCCTGACATTCCTGTAGAAACAGAGACAGATTGTGTGATGGCTGGTTGATAATCTTTTCAAACAGCTGTGTTTTTACCCACGTCCACCGCTTTCCTTGTTGGTTTTGTTTATTAGTTTATTTGTTAGTCTGTTATATGCGACAACTGCTGAAACCTTTTCAGACAAAGTTTGTATTGCGAATGGTGATGAAATGGTGTATTTGGGATCGTTCAGCAAGATATTTATAGATTTAATGATACAAAAACCATTCGAAACGTAGGGGAAGGTCGGAATTTAGCGCCTCCTACTTCTCTTCCTCATAAGCATGATTCATTTCTACGAGTCGTTGTGCGAATTTGGATCAAACGTCGGATCCTGGAGCTGTTCAACTTGACTTAGTCCTCTGAATTCCCTGGGGAACATA
>CM031606.1:50762379-50784879 GCA_018398815.1 Conus ventricosus
CCCAGACACCAAAATGAGACGAATGAACAATGTGAAGGGAAATTGCTTGACCTGGTCGCAGACAAATTGGACGTAACACTGGAAAACGAGTTTGAGCGTGCCCACAGGTTAAATGCAAAAGATAACTCTCCTGTCATTGCTTGCTGCTCATCGTAACAAAGACAAGCTCAGAATTCTTAAAGCCAAAGCGAAGTTGAAGGGCAGTAACATCTTTGTTGGCGAGGATTTCTCTTTTCGTGTCAGGGAAGTCAGACGTGGCCTCTCTCCCTATCTCAAGAAGGAAAGAGCCGACGGGAAAAGGGCCTCTATGATTTTGACCATCTTATTATCGATGGCAAAAAGTATTTCCTTGATACCCATGGCAACTTGACCGAGTCAAGATAGGAAGTCGGCCGGCCACATGATGAAAAACACTGTACAGAAAATGGGAACCTCAGTGACATAACACCGGTAGACCTCTCGGTCACTGGTGGCAGTGTCACACGTGAACTCTGTTCGTCGAGGCAAACCTTTGGCAGAGCGGTCGTCCGCTACCACGTGTGAATACACGAACGACACGGTTTCCCCAACTGTACAGAAACCCTTTGCTTTTTTGACATGGAATGTAAATGGTTTAATGTCAAAACTTGATTCCGATTTTATTTCATTTTTGTATCGTTTGACTTTGTCTGTTTAACTGAGACATTTATAGAGGAATGCCGTGATGATATGGTTGTTGGGTTTATAATATTTTGTAAGCCGGCAGTTAAATTTACGAGACAAGGAGACGATCTGGAGGTGTAATTTGTTTAATAAGAAATGAAATTATCCCCTTTGTTAGCTCTGTGGAAGTAAATAATCCAAATTTAATTGTCTGCTTGATTGACAAAATCTTATTTGGGATAGACAAGGATATTTTGTATGTTTGCTCGTACATTCCCCCCGAAGGTTCTCCGTTTTATGTCCATTTTGATGTAGATAATGGTATCAGTTCACTGGAAGAATGTTTAACCGACTTGATGATAACAAATGATGCTTATGTCATTCTAAACGGTGACTTAAATAGTAGAACTTCTGATATCTCTCAGGATTTTTCCGGGTTTAATGTTTTTGATACATGGTACGCTAGTCAGTCTCTCAGCACTAACCGATGCTCTCAAGATACAAATTTAAACAGTTACGGGAAATCGTTATTAAATATGTGCACTGCTTTGAACTTGTGTATCCTAAATGGTATGTGTAAAGGCGACCTAAAAGGTTGCTGATACATATGTTTCTGATCACGGGAGCAGTGTCAAACGACAATTTTATATTGTCAAATGAACTCTTTGCTCTGTTATGTGACTTTTGTGAGTTACAGGTTGTGAACGTATAGATTCTGATCATTTTCCTGTGTCACTTCATGTTCTTTTTCCTTGTGGAAACTTAGTAGATATGACCAAAACAGGTCAAAGCGATGTTATTGAAAAAATTGTCTGGAATGATGAATGCGCTTCTTTGTTTAGTAATACCTTATGTGATGAAAAAGCAAGTAAAAGTATTGATATTGCCATAAGTTTAATAGATGTCGATATTAATGATGCACAAATATGTTTACTGAATGTATAATGAAATGTGCTGAATGTATGAAAAAACGTATACAGGGTCACGACAGGAAATCAAAGGACTGGTATGATCAAGAATGTGTTCTTAATAAAAGAAAGGTATGAGGTTACTGAGAATAAGTCGCCGATACAGTAAAAGACACTGATAGAACTGCGTATGCAATAGCCAGACGCGAGTATAAGCATTACTTAAGAGAAAAGAGAAAGAGTATAATAAATCATTAATAGATAAGTTAGTAGCATCAATAAATTCGCAGAGGGAATTCTGGACCGTAGTTCACAAGATTTCGCCCAAACAGAAGCAGCCTAGAAATAACATTCCAACCGACGTGTGGTTTCAACATTTTCAAACTTTGTTAGAGTTAAATACTGACAATGATGAGAAATCGAGAGGGTTTGAAGACGAGTCTGATGTCTATATGAACCGTCCCATTAGTGAAGAAGAAGTGTTATTAGCCATTAAAAAACTTAAAAACAATAAAGCAGCAGGCCCCGATGGCATAATGGTGAACTGTTCAAACACTGTTCTGCCCAAGTTGTGCAGTTTTGTTTAAAGTTTTTCAATAAACTGTTTGATGACGGTATGTTTCCGAATAACTGGACGGAGTCAATAATAATGCCTATCTTTAAAAAGGGGGACGCTAATAATCCAAACAATTATAGGGGTGTCTGTCTTAGTAACATAAGCAGTAAAATATTTGGAATGATAATAAATAACAGATTGCAAGAGTGGGTTGAGGAAAACAATATTACTGGTGATCACCAAGCTGGTTTCAAAAAGGGGTATTCGACTGTAGACCACAGTTTACTCTAATGGCTATTGTTCAGAAGCAGTTTTCTTACAATCGAAAATTGTATGCCGCTTTCATAGATTTTGAAAAAGCGTTCGATTCCATCAATAGAAATCTTCTTTGGCCAGTCATGATTAAGAATGGTATTAAGGGTAAACTTTATAGATGTATCAGAAGCATGTATGAGGTGGTTAAGGCTAGAGTTCGTTGTGGGGATAAATTGACAGATTACATTAACTGTACAGCTGGGGTTAGGCAAGGTGATGCCTGCAGTCCCGTTCTATTTTCCCTCTTTATTAATGAGTTAGCAATTGAAGTGATCAACAATGGAAAACATGGGCTTTGCTGACTCTGGATGCTTTTGAGTTGTTTATTCTTTTATTAGCTGATGATGTGGTTTTGATATCAGAAACTGTTATTGGTTTACAGACTCAACTGAACAGTTTACAACGCGCAGCTGCTTCTCTCCAACTAAAGGTTAATTTGTCCAAGAGTAACATTATTGTCTTTCGAAAGGGTGGTTATTTGAGTGCAAGAGAAAGGTGGTTCTATGATTGCATCCCCATGCCTGTTGTGAATGCTTATAAGTATTTGGGTATATTTTTCTCTACACGTCATGAGTTTTGTTAGTGCGTGCAAGGATCTTGCAAGCAGGGCAAAAAATGCGTTGCTCAGTATCATGAAAAAGCTGTATATCCTCAATAACACGTTTTGTATGTTTTTATTAACGTTTGATAGTCAATTCAACCAATTGATTGGTCTGAATTGTGGGGATTAGACAATGCTGCCATATATTGTGAATCTGTGCACCTGTTCGCATTAAAAAGGTTTTTGGGTGTAGACAGACGAACGCCTAATGATCTTATTATGGTGAGACTAACAGATTCCCCTTGTACATATATTCTGCGGTTAAATGCATCCGTTATTGGCTGAGTTTACTTTACATGCAGGAGCACAGATTACCACGCAAAGCTTATAACATGTTATTGATCTTGATGCTAGAGGGAAAAACAACTGGGCAAGTAAAGTACGTTTGTCTTTTTGAATATGGTTTTGGTTTTGTATGGTTAAATCAAGGTGTTGGCTATATTAAGCAATTCATACGTTGCTTTCGTCAACGATTGATTGACTGCTCTTGGCAAAGATGGTCAAATCATGTGCAGTGTAGTGAACGGTTTGATTTCTATAGGCATGTTTGCAATTTTCATGATTTGAAACCTTATTTAACTTTAGAAATGGACAGACACTTAAAGTATGTCATGACCAAATTCAGATTTGGAGTTTAAGAATTGGCAGTTCATAAGCTAAGATACAAAGCCACTGTTGATGACAATGATCTGCTGTGTCCACTTTGTAAAGAGTCTCAGGAAAATGAAATCCATTTTGTTCTTTGCTGCCCAGCCTTAAGGAATATTAGAACTGAATTCATTTAGCCCAAATTTTATAGAACAACCTTCCCTGCTTAAATTGACTATATTGATGTCATCAACTTCAACAGACGTTGTTCGAAAGTTGTCCTTGTTTCTCTACAAGGCATATAAATTTCGAGAAATAGCTACCTCTTGAAGTTCTAAATTAATTGTGTTTAAGTTGTTCTACAGTCATGTGTATTTGTTTCATATGATGTATTATGTTCACCCACCCTTCATAATGGGCCAAAGGCCAATATGAATAAAACATCCGAATCCGATCTCTCTCTCTCTCTCTCTCTCTCTCTCTCGCTCTCTCTCTCTCTCTCTCTCTCTCTCTCTCCTCTCTCCTCCTCTATATCTTTCTCCACATTTTACGTGCTTAGTTTGTTGTGTGTGTGTGTGTGTGTGTGTGTGTGTGTGTGTGTGTGGTGTGTGTGTGTGTGTGTGTGTGTGTGTGTACACGTGTGTGTGTGCGTGGCGCGAGCGTCCGCGTGCATGGTGCGTGCGTGCTAACCGACTAGCGTGCGTGCGTGCGTGCGTTCTAACACGTGCTAGTGTGTGCGCGCGCGCGCGTGTATGTGTGTGTGTGTGTGTGTGTTGATTGATTGATTGATTTAATTTAACGTCTGTTCACAACAATGGTGATATTAAACTAAAAATAAACCAATAATAAAAAAAAAAAAAATGGGCTGCTGCCGTAAGAGTTTGTGTCTGTGTTTGCGCGCGCGCGCGCGCGCGAGCGTGTGTGTGTGAGGTGTGTGTGTGTGTGTGAGTGTGTGTGTGTGTGTGCGTGTGTTTGTGTACTGTGCGCATGCATGTGTGTGCGTGTGTGTGTAGAGTGGGTGTGTGTGTGTGTGTGTGTGTGTGTGTGTGTGTGTGTGTGTGTGTGTGTGTGTGTGTGTGTGTGCACGCGCACGCATATATTTGTATAAGCTTGTGTATATGCATGCATGCGTGAGTGCATGCGAGTATGCGTGTGTGCTGGCGTGCGTGCTGGCATGTGTGTGTGTGTATCTCTGTGCGTGTGTGTGTGTGTGTGTGTGTGTGTGTGTGGTGTGTGTGTGGTGTGTGGTGGTGAGTGAGCGGCGTGCGTGCGTGCGTGCGTGCGTGCGTGCGTGCGTGCGCGTGCGTTGTATGGTGTGTGTACGCCTCGCAGTGCATGCATGCATGCGTGTGTGTGTGTTGTGTCTGGTGTTGTGCAATGTGTGTGTGTGTGTGTGTGTGTGTGTGTTGTGGTGTGTGTGGTGTGTGTGTGTGTGTGTGTGTGTGTGTGTGTGTGTGTGTGTGTGTGTGTGTTTGTGTGCGTGTGCGTCGTGTGCGCGCGTTGCGCGCGTGCTCGCGCCCAACTACACTTTCGAGCGAACCTCACGTCAAGAAAGGTCGTCAAACAAATGCACACAACTTCAGTGTCTTCCCATTGTTCCTTCAGTGCTATTGTCTGTAATATGAGTCTTTCCTTTTCACTCCCTTTTTTATCTCTCCTCGATCACTTGTGTTCGTTAGTGGCTATTCCTGTCTGTTAACATGCGACAGTTTCTTTCATTTCCCTCACAGAGTGTGTTTCCTCTGTACTCTAGAGGAACATTGGTGACAGGAGAAGCGGAAGAGTAGTCGAAAAACGGAGTCTAAGTGTGTGCCGATGGGTGCTGCTAATGCTCTCAGATCCAGAGAGAGAGGAGTGAGGAAGAGAGAGAGAGAGTGAGTGAGAGAGAGAGAGAGAGTGAGTGAGTGAGTGAGTGAGTGAGGAGGAGTGAGTGAGAGAGAGGGAGAAGAGAGAGAGGAGAGAGTGAGAGACAGAGATAGAGAGAGAGAGAGAGACTTCATTAAGGCCATTGTCGCTCAGGAATACACAAATTTCAGTGCGCAGTGTTTCTCACCAAATAACAAACCACGAAGAAAACATATCGTGATGTCGTTATTGAACGCGACTGAAATGATTTTAAAAAGCAAGTTAATCAGTTTGTAACAGTTCTATTTTAAACAACCGAAAGTGGTCTGGATTAGGGTAACAGTTGATTGGTGTATATTGGTGTTCTGGAATCACTTAATAAGAGGCGTAACAAAATAAAATAATTTAATCTTCACTTCCTTTTCTGCAGAGAAGGCAAACTAAAGCCATATGAATATGTTTCCGGTAACAGTAAAGATGAAACACCACATCTAAAATTTATCATTCAGATTTCAAATGTTTGTCTAGTTAATCTTTGAACGCGTTTTGACATCGTGTAAGTTGCAAAAATGTCTTGTAGACGTCACATCTATCACTGTACTCATATAAAATGGACATTTTGAACTTCGTGATTTGCCCGTATGTATGCAAATCGAAACTCTTACAACATAAAATGGATATTGACACATAATGTCTTTTGTCTTCTGAATCTAAACTGAACAACATTGTGTAAGCCTCTGTGGTAGTCTGTTACTTGTCAATCATTGTCCATTTCAGCCATATGAGTGTGCAGCACGTTCAACAGAAGTGATACAACTCGGATACGTATCATTTTTCTTGTGTACAATATGATATTATTAGGTGTCTGCACTTAAACTAATGAAACTTTTTAAGTGAATTAAAATTCTTTTTCACCGAGGCATGCTGCATCACCCAGACTCTGAAGTTTTGCCCCTTTCCAGACCATGGACAAAACCTAGGAATCAGATAACCTTTGAAAACCCCAAATTTACTCAACATATTCAACGCAGCATATCTGACCTTATTCGCGTGGTCCTTGCGTGCTGAAGTGAAACTGAGTTCAGAAGAAAAGAGTGCTTCAAAGCATTTACATGCATTCACAACAGACATTTCTGTATCACTGTATGTCCGTCTCCCCCTTACTTCCACCTTTCTGTTTAAGGCAATAACGCTGTCTTTGTTCAAACTCACATTCAAATAAAGATGTTACTCGTTGCAATCTGTTCAACTGTGTCAGAACTCCGATTACTATATATTGCCGTAGAACTAAGTCATCTGCAAGTAATAGAACGAATAATAAAATCGGTAAAATTTTACATATCATTTCCTCTCTGATCCGTACGTGTTTGGATGACAAATCTAGAATGCACAAAACTCTCTCTCTCTCTCTCTCTCTCTCTCTCTCTCTCTCTCTTCTCTCTCTCTCTCTCATGAATTTCTGAATCTGAATTCTAATCTTCTCCCATTTACTTCTCATTTCCATCGCCACTGTTTACTCTCCATCACATTATGCCTGTAACATTTACACTAATGACAGTGAGCCAGCATGAGCGGGATAGATGGAGCAGGCAAGGAGGCCCTGTTGTTCCTGTCGTTCACCAAGGAAATGGCTGCAGCTGTTTCTGCAGCAGAGGTAAACATAGGCAGATGTGTATGCCTGTCTACAGGGCAGAGATGTCAACAGATCAAGGCCAATGAACACGCCTCCTTGGGTCGCTAGCAGCTGGAAAGATTGTTGGTGTCAAAGACACGTCGGACGTAAGTGATTGTCAGTTGGTTTCCAATGCTCCTCCAGTTATTATTTGGACTTCGTTGATTCTTTTGCGTTCTTCATCTCCAGTTCGTTCTTGCTCAGTCTCTCTGTGACTCTCTGTCTCTGTCTCTCTGCGTCCCTGTGTGTGTGTGTGTGTGTGTGTGTGTGTGTGTGTGTGTGTGTGTGTGTGTGTGTGTGTGTGTGTGTGTGTGCGTGCGGGCGTGCGGGCGTGCTTGCGTGCGTGCATGTGCGTGTGTGTGTGCGTGTATGTGTGCGTGCGTGTTTGCTTGTTTGTTTATTTGCATGTGTGTGTGAACGCGCGCGCGCCAGCAGAGCTCATGCGTGAGTGAATCTGAGATGCGGAGAGCAGGAAAGAGAATTTTTTTTTTTTCCCATTTGATCCAAATTCCACACACGAGGTGGTATTGCAGACGCAGAATCCGATCAGCGCATTGATCCGTTGCTTGAATCCACGTCGGCTTCACTCAGCTGTTGTACAGTGTAACAAGTGAAGTCTCACTCATGCGCTCTGTCATCAGGTATCCCTGTGTCACGGTGACATCATGGTGTCCACGAGTCTCTCGGCCGGAAGTGTGCATCGCTTATCTATGCAAATGAGGCTGAAGGTGATCGGGAGCTAGTTGTTAACGGAAACTCGTCATTCGATCTTGATGGATCGAGTGCAGAGTAAGCTCCAGATACAATTATGTCTTCCCTAATCGTCATTGTTTTTGTTTTTGTTTTTCTCTTCTATTTTAATGAATTCTAATGGTAGGTGTTTTTCAAGGAATTAATGTTGGAGTTCGTGTTAAGTAGGAAGGTGGTGGCGTCTTTAGGGGAGGGGGGGGGGGTGGGGACAGTTTAGAAGTTGGGGAGTTGGCCAACTTGCTCACTGTCTGTGCTACTTAGTGTACATGTACACTTTCCAGTCGCTCACTTGCAAAAGATATGAAAATTGAAAATCAGTGACTTTGGAATATATTTTGATAACTGATGGTCTCACACATACACACACGCGCGCGCGCGCACGCACGCACGCACGCACGCACGCACGCACGCACGCACACACACACACACACACACACCCCACACACACCCCCACACACCACATTGCTTGTCGGCTAAAGGCACAGTCATTGAGTTTTGTTGGGTGCCTTCGCACTGTAACATAAATGAAACGAAATGCCCGACAGAGCTGCTAAAAGAGGCGCAAAAGGTTTAGAGAAGACTGTAGACATGACACTTCCTCTGTCACTCCATGAAAATTTCAGGCTGCTAGAAACAACAGCATGGAAACAAAATTAGCAGACGTTCTGATGAAAATACTCTAACACAACATACAGCTGCAGTTCCGTTGGAAATTGTATCACGAAAGTTGTCAAATGCACCGTTATATTATTCTAGACTTGTAACTTCCCTTTTTTCCGCCTAAAAATTAACGCTTTAAAAAACAAAATTCTCCAAAAATGTATATTGCCTGTGTGGTGCACCAATCACACTTAATCACATTTTATTCCATTGTAAAAGTCTCCGAGGTTTTCTACCTGATTCAGTCACAGCAAAGAATGTTTCGGAAGAAAACATAGAAGATTTATTATATGATACAAAGGTTTACAACAAATTGCTGAATCCCTAATTCACACACCCATCAGGTCATTCCTGTAGATTTTTTTTCTTCCAATGTAGATTAGTGGTGAGGGACACATCCCCCTACCCACGTTTCTGTATTTTGCATTTTATTTGTTATATGTATCTTCAACATTACCTCTTTGCTGCGAATGCAGTGTTCACCGTTTTACATTACCTTACACATTTACACTCTCACACACTCACAGACAGAATGCACTCACTCACGCACACTTTGGTCTAAAAATCACTTATGGTGAAAAGACTAAAAACAAAGAACGAACGACACACACATACATACACACACTGACTGTCAGTTTAAACCCATGGCTTACACGTGCACACACACACACGGAAGCACGCATGCACGAAACACATGCACGCACGTGCGCACAACAAACACACACGCACGTACTCACGCACAACCCCCCCGCATGCACACCACACACACACACACACACACACACACACACACACACACACACACACAAACACACACATACACACACACACCACCATCTTTTCTATCCGCCATTGCTTTTCATGCCAATCTCCAAATCGGATTGAAAACCCACCTTTTCGGGCAAGCCTTTAAAATGTTCCCAAAGGCCTTTTTCTGTTTCTCCCTTTTGCATGTGTCTTTGTGTGCACGTTCGTTTGTGTTAGTTTGGAGTGAGAACGTTGTGAAAGGTGGGGGGGGGCGGGGGAGTGGAACAGGGGGTGGAGGGTTTGGGGAATCTTTTTCTCTCTCTCTCTCCCCACTTTTCGACTCTCCCCTCCTTTTCTCTCTCCTCTCTCTCCCCTCCTCTCTCTTTCTGGCTAAAATGAACAATGGTTTATTTGGCAATACTAAATTAGAAGTAGTAAACAAATACTGTTATCGGGGTTTCATTTTTCAACTAAAATCCCCGAGGATCGGGACTGAACATTTGGTTGCCAAAGGAAAAAAGCTATGTTTAATCTAGTAAGGGCTTCCAGAAAAATAAAGATATTAGTTATCAGATCTACTTTAAGATTTTGATGCCAAAATTAAACCACTCTTATTAATTCATCTGAAGTTTGGGGCCTTAACCGTTTGGAATGCCTAGAAAAGATTCTTTGATTGCATGCAAACGTTTCTTGGTGTCCCAAGTAAGACACCAAACAAAATGGTATATGGGGAACGGGAAGATATCCGTATATATCAACTCCTATATATGTGCTATGAGATATTGGTTTAAGCTGCTTAGAATGGACCAACAAAGGCTTCCTCTCAAGCATACGAAATGCAGTTTTAAATCAGATCAAAACGTAAAGAAATGCTGGGTGACAAAAACAAGAGAATTGTTATGCGAGACTGGGTTAACTTTGTATGGCTACAACAGGGAGTTCTTGGGAATTTTTAGTCAAAGACTAGTTGATATGTTTACTCAAAAATGGGCAGGATCTATAAGAACAGGAAAGGTACGCGTGTTACAAATCGTTCAAATCTATTTTTGAACGAGAAATGTATCTTTGTAACAAAGATGTATATGGTTTTAGGGTTGCTCGTCTCATACTAGACTTAATGTTCTACCTCTGAACAATAATCTTCATAGGTTCAGTGATAATTCTTATGACAAAAATTGTCCTTATTGTGTTAATAAAATAGAGATGAATATCATTTGATATACAGTTGCCCACTGTATACAGATTTTCGTGCATCACAAAATCAATGTTCTTCATTTACCAATGTCCCACTCTTCTTCAGGCACATCATATCAAAGAACCCTTCCACTTTCAAATTTATATTTCTGTCAATTCGAAGAGACAGAGCCTGACTGCTTAAATGATAATTTCATGAAAACATGAAGATAGTAAGATAATGATTTTTTCCCATATAATTGCAAATGCATTCATGTTTACTATCATCTAATTGATCGAATAGAAAGTTCCGAGGGGTTTACATATACTATTTATCTCTGTTCTTTGGGTTTGAATATATTTCTTGTTTCGAATTTGTAATGCGCAGGCTCAGTCCCACCGTTCCCTGTTCCTCATCCCCTGTGATTTCCGAAAAAATTTTTTTTTTTTTTCTCTTTTCGTTTTCTGCCTTGTGCTCCGTTTTTTTGGTTGTGTGTGTGTGTGTGTGGTGTGTGTGTGTGTGTGTGTGTGTGTGTGTGTGTGTGTGTGTGTGTGTGCGTGCTTGCGTGCGGGCGTGCGGGCGTGCTTGGTGCGTGTGGCGTGTGCGTGTATGTGTGCGTGCGTGTTTGTTTATTGCATGTGGTGTGAACGCGCGCGCGCCAGCAGAGCTCATGCGTGAGTGAATCTGAGATGCGGAGAGCAGGAAAAGAAATAGTTTTTCTCCCATTTGATCCAAATTCCACACACGAGGTGGTACTGCGGACGCAGAACCCGGGTCAGCGCGTAGATCCGTTGCTTGAATCCACGTCGGCTTCACTCAGCTGTTGTACAGTGATAACAAGTGACGTCCCGCTCCTGCACTCTGTCAGGTATCCCTGTGTCACGGTGACATCATGGCGTCCACGAGTCTCTCGGCCGGAAGTGTGTATTGCTTATCTATGCAAATGAGGCTGAAGGCGATCGGGAGCTAGTTAACGGAAACTCGTCATTCGATCTTCATGGATCGAGTGCACAGTAAGCTCTAGGTACAATTATGTCTTCGCTAATCGTCTTTGATTTTTTGTTTTTGTTTTTTTCTTCTTCTTCTTCTTTTTAATGAATTCTAACGGCAGGTGTTTTTCAGGGAATTCATGTTGGAGTTCGTGTTAAGTAGGAAGGTGGTGGCGTCTTTAGGGGAGGGGGGTGGGGGTGGAGAGAGTTTAGAAGTTGGGGAGTTGGCCAACTTGCTCACTGTCTGTGCTACTTTGTGTACATGTACACTTTCCAGTCGCTCACTTGCAAAAGATATGAACATTGAAAATCAGTGACTTTCGAATATATTTTGATAACTGATGGTCTCACACATACACACACGCGCGTGTGCGCGCGCGCGCGCGCACGCACGCACGCACACACGCACGCACGCACGCACGCACGCACGCACGCACACACACACACACACACACACACACACACACACACACACACACACACACACACACACCCCATCACATTGCTTGTCGGCTAAAGGCACAGTCATTGAGTTTTGTTGGGTGCCTTCGTACTGTAACATAAATGGAATCGAAATGGCCGACAGAGCTGCTAAAAGAGGCGCAAAAGGTTTAGAGAAGACTGTAGACATGACACTTCCTTTGTCACTCCATGAAAATTACAGGCTGCTAGAAACAACAGCGTGGAAAAAAATTAGCAGACGTTCTGATGAAAAGACTCTAACACAAAATACAGCTGCAGTTCCGTTGGAAATTGTATCAAGAAAGTTGTCAAATGCACCGTTATATTATTCTAGACTTGTAACTTCCCTTTTTTTCGCCTAAAAATTAACGCTTTAAAAACAAATTCTCCAAAAATGTATATTGCGTGTGTGGTGCACCAATCACACTTAATCACATTTTATTCCATTGTAAAAGTCTCCGAGGTTTTCTACCTGATTCAGTCACAGCAAAGAATGTTTCGGAAGAAAACATAGAAGATTTATTATATGATACAAAGGTTTTACTACAAATTGCTGAATCCCTAATTCACACCCCCATCAGGTCATTCCTGTAGATTTGTTTTTCTTCCAGTGTAGATTAGTGGTGAGGGACACATCCACCCACCCACGTTTCTGTATTTTGCATTTTGTTTGTTATATGTATCTTTAACATTACCTCATTTACTGTTAATGCAGTGTTCACAGTTTACATTACCACACACATTTACACTTTCACACACTCACAGACAGAATGCACTCACTCACGCACACTTTGGTCTAATATCACGTATGGTGAAAAGACGTAAAAACAAAGAACGAACGAACACACACATACATACACACACTGACTGAAACCAATTTATTGTCAGATTAACCCATGGTTGTACACGTGCACACACACACGGAAGCGCGCACGCACGCACGCACGCACACATGCACGCACGTGCGCACACAAACACCACACGCACGTACTCACGCACACACACACACACACACACACACACACCACACACACACACACACACACACACACACACAACACACACACCATCTTTTTCTATCCGCCATTGCTTTTCAATGTCGATCTCCAAATCGGATTTGAAAACCCACCTTTTCAGGCAAGCTTTTAAAATGTTCCCAAAGGACTTTTTCTGTTTCTGCCTTTTGCATGTGTCTTTGTGTGCACGTTCGTTTGTGTTAGTTTGGGGAGTGAGAGCGTTGTGTAGGTGGGTGGGGGCGGGGAAGGAGTGGAACAGGGGGTGGATGGTTGGGAATCTCTCTCTCTCTCTCTCTCTTCTCTCTCTCTCTCTCTCTCTCTCTCTGTCTCTCTCTCTCTCTCTCTCTGTCTCTCTCTCTCTCTGTCTCTCTCTCTCTCTCTCTCTCTCTCTCTCCTCTCTCTCTCTCTCTCTCTCTCTCTGTTTGTGGTGTGTGTGTGTGTGTGTGTGTGTGTGTGTGTGTGTGTTTTGAGAGAGACAGGCAGACAGACAGTTAGGCAGACAATTGAGCAGGCAGACAGGCAGACTGTTGTACAACACTCAGAGAAATAAACAAGCTAGGAGTAAGAGAATAGAGGAAAACGGAGAATCTCAAACAAAAATATCTTAATAGACACACCAAACGCTAACTCTCTCTCTCTCTCTCTCTCCTCTCTCTCTCTCTCTCTCTCTCTGTTACACACTTTCCTCTCCCTTCTTTTGAAATTGATTCACAACATTGGAAGAAACGGACTCACGTCACGCAAACAACATAAAGATGACAGTAACTTGCTGTGCGGCTTCCACGTGCAGACGCTGTGCGAAGTGTGTGTTTGCATGGAAGACGGATCACCAGTGTGAAAGGCCACCCAGACAGCAGCGCCAAGTTGTCTGAGTCACGATACTGTGTCCCCCGGCGTTCTCCTCTTTCCAAAAAATAAAAATCCGAAAAAAAAGGAAAGAGAGACAAACGAAGAATGAAAAAGACAGATTGATTATTCAGATATCAGGATACAGATGTTGATCGTTTCTCATTTATTGTAATGTGATTCTGGTTGAGGGAAATATAACATCTAATTTTCCTGAAAACTTGCATTATACCTTGGTGTAAATTTAGACGTTAGAAAATAATTGTTGGAATTAGAAAACATTGCATTGTTCAAAGGAAATACACGTGTGTCGTAATTGTTGAATGCGCATTAATGGACACAAGTTTCATTTCATACTGTAAAGAACAAAATATAAATATCTGCAAATTAAATTCATTACAAAAGAAGAACTTGAAACCAAAATTTGTTTACTTCTTGCACTGCATTCAAAACAGGGAGGGTGAATGTGTAAAGTGTGGTGAATCTAGAGGAAAGTAAGAACACTTAAGCTAAAGCAAGAACCATTGCACAACAAAGAAGTTAGCGAAAACTGAATGAATTATTTGTACATTTCTCAGCATTTTTGTCAACAGAAGCAAAATCAAGAGGTAATGAATGTGGCGAGGGCAGAGAATCTACACATTGGCTGGTCAATTGAACGTCTGCTTTTCTTCATCGTCGCAATATTATTTTTTCAAACAGAAGCAGTCTGTAGATACAAACTACAACCTTGTATTTGATTTATCTTTCTTGTATTTAATCTACCGTATTTCAGTTAACTGAGTGTTCTGGATATATCCAAATCAACATGTTCCAAAATAATCCTATTGTTGCAGGAGCTCCATATTTAACGTGTTCCAAATAATCATATTCTTCCAGATGTATTCAAATAAACGTATTGCTCTAGGAGGCCCCAATGTTACGTGTTCCAAATTATACTGCCCCAGTTTTACAAATAATACCGTTCTTCCAGACGTATCCAAATCAACGTGTTCCCATATTCCAATCGCTCAACATTTATCCACCAAACGTGTTCCGATCAACCCGCCTGTTCCAGATGCATCCAGATTAAGTGTTCCCGGAAAACCAAACTATTCCTGACTTTACCCGTACGTATCAAGACTGACTGATTCAATTCACCTCAACCGTCTGGATGCGTCCTAAGTCAAGTCCCACCGATCTGAATGTACTAAAACTAACGTGTTCCAGTTCACTCAATTTTTATGAACGTTAGCGAAAATAGGCTTTCTATTTAGCTCAATAGATCTGATAGGCTTTCTATTTAGCTCAATAGATCTGATAGGCTTTCTATTTAACTCAATAGATCCGATAAGCTTTCTATTTAACTCAACAGATCTGCTCTAGGAAGAAAAAAATCAGAGGAGGAAAACTCATTGTTTTTCAATTGCAAATAGAGTTACCTTTTCTCAGTTCGTGGTTCAAGCAAACAGATCAAGAGTGTCATGTGTTCATGTGATGTGCCAGGATGACGAACGTGATGACAATGTTCTGCACAGTTTCACGCATCTGTCTTCAGGCATTTTTCTCTCTCTGATTGAACTGATGGGGCAAACAGTTTCACACATCTGTCTTGAGACATTTTCTCTCTCTGATTGAGCTGATGGGGCAAACAGTTTCACACATCTGTCTTTAGGCATTTTCTCTTTCTGATTGAACTGATGCCCTGACTGGTGGGGCAAAGTTGCTTTTGCCGTGGTCGTCAGCAGCGTTGGCTCCTTAAAAACGGCGGGATCACTCACGTTGAACGCGAGCTGTAATACAAATTACCTGCCTTGCAAATTTCACAACTGACGTCTATCTATCTGGGAGTGTTTAAAAGAAACCGAGTATTCCAGTTAACCCGACGGCTCTGCATGTGCCAAACTGATCTGTTCCAACCCAAAGGCCTCTGACATGTGCCAAAAACTGATCTGTTCCAACCAACCGGTGAGCAATGGTGAGCACGTTACCGAGAAAGTCGACGCAAAAGAAACTGGAAATACACCGATGATTCTTTAAGACACACTGAATGGCCAAGTTTTTATGCGACTCGCAGGGACTGAAAAAGACAAAGACCAACACACACACACACACACACACACACACACACACACACACACACACACACGCACGAGACGCACGCACGCAGCACACAACACAGACACACACAGAACAGAACACACAGAGAGTTATCGGGGGGAAAACAAGCTGATCTAAATATTGTTTTTCTTCATAGTCATCTATGACCAAGAACATCACAGATGGTTGTATCAAAAATGAAATGGGCATTAAACGGAAAGAAATTGAATTAGAAACAAGGGTGTTTTAAACTTTGTCCCCGCTTTTCGCTTCTGTCACATTTGTATGTAAGTGAAAAAAATATATGTTGGGCAACGTGATTCCACAAATTGTGTAAATGTCCGAGTCATTGGCAGGAAAGTTGGAGGTCGTCTGCTGGAAAACCCAAGGAACATCACGCAAAGGGCTGCGCCAGCGAAAAAGCAAATGATATGCATGGAAAGGAAATCGCTTCTCGCGGTGGTCGGACATTGATCTAATGTTGACACGCATCTGGCCAGGTCTCTGTCCAAGGCAGTCTTGCAAGGAGCAGTAGAAGATGAACGACACACAATCCTGGAGGGGGGTGGGGGTGGGGGTGGGGTGGGGTGGGGGGTTGGGGGGCAACATGCCAGGCCGGCCTGAACACAACTTCTCTTCCCTGTGGCTCAAGAATGGGTTTAGAGAGCAGTGTGAGTCATTCGTCACTGAAATGTTACAGAGCGAATGAGGAAAAAAAAAAAAAAGAGCATAGAATTCAAGATAGCGGGCACCAACGCCCACTCGGAATCAATCCAAGTTTGGACCAGTTCCTGAGAAAGCAAGTTATCCGAGATCCTCATACAGAATGCCACAGTGTTTCTTTTTTTTCCATTTGTCGATTTACTGTCTGATATTGTTATGAGCAGCTCAAAGACAGCGCAGATGAAGGTAATTGTGCATATATCTGTTCACGAATAAGTTGATACAAATGACTAACTGCGACTGAACACGAACATATGGATGCAGACTGGTAGTTGTATATCTTGCTAATCTGATTTTGATCTCTTTCACTTTCCATTTCACAAACATGTAGTTCATTTGAACATGTGAGAATATTAACAAAAATCTAATTTCATACATGTGAATGTGTGTGTGTGTGTGTGCTGTGTGTGTGTGTGTGTGTGTGTGTGTGTGTGTGTGTGTGTGTGGTGTGTGTGTGTTTCTTTTCTTCTTTATTTTTGTTGTTCTTGACATTTGTCCTTGTATAAGGCTAAATGTGTTCATTTGAAGACGTGGATTTGTGTTCATTTGAAGACACGAATTTGACTTAAGAAACAAAATCCCATTCAAGACGTCTCATTAAAGAAATGAATAACTACGGATTCAATCAATGTCAGTCATTCGAATATATGTTTATGTCGTCATTCACTTTCAATGTCAATAATCAACTGCATGACAACTTTTGAGAAAACTCGACTTAATTCAAAAACATTTTTCTAGCGCGGCCTTACCATTATAGCAAATAATCCACAACGTCTTTGTTGATAAGTGTGCAAAAGGTGGGGAGGAGAAGGCAAATCTAGAATGTATGTGAGCGGTTTTGAATTCTCTCTCTCTCTCTCTCTCTCTCCTTCTCCTCTCTCTCTCTCTCTCTCCTCACACACATCACACACACACACACACACACACTCTCTCTCTCTCTCTCTCTCTCTCACAACACACACACACACACACACACACACACACTTCAGAAACACATTTTCTTAACAATCATCATTTCCTTTCCCTTACTTATCTCACTTCCACCTCACAGTTTCACTCTCTGTACCCATGATGGGTTTTGACATTGACACCATTGACCGTGAGCCAGCATTACGTTAAGAACAGGATGCAGGCAAGCCTCTCTCATTCCTCCCTCTCGGTTACCGAGGAAGCCTTTGAAGCTATTTGCGCAGCAGACTTGTCATCCCGGATATTAGTGTGTGTCTATCTACACGGCAGTCGTTCCTACATGCAAGCGAATGCAGATGGCTCCCCAGCTGCGAGCGGCGAGTGAGTCTGTAGCTGCTTAATTAACACACGTCGGTAGTTGCCCTTTTGTCTGTAGGTTACAATCTTCGCTAGTTGTTGTCATAGCATCTTTGATTAACTCTCTCTCTCTCATCTCTCTCTCTCTCCTCTCTCTCCTCTCTCTCTCTCTCTCTCTCTCACACACACACACACACACACACACACACACACACACACACACACACACACACACACACAAAATGACTGATTGTCTGGCAATCTGTCTGTCTGCTACCTCCTCCTCCTCCGCCTCCCCTTCCTCTTTCTTCTTCTTTTTCTTCTTCTTCTTTTTCTTCCTCTTCTCTTTCTCTCTCTCTCTCTCTCTCTCTCTCTCTCTCTCCCCTCTTTTCTCTCTCTCTCTCTCTCTCTCTCTCTCTCTCTCTCTCTCTCTCTGTGTCCCCCCTCCCTCCTCTCTCTCTCTGCTTGCATACGCCGTCACGTGCGAGTTCATTGAATGGCCATGTTTTGATGATGTGTTGGAAGAGATGAATAACTCTGTGTGTGTGTGTGTGTGTGTGTGTGTGTGTGTGTGTGTGTGTGTGTGTGTACGCGTGCGTATTTTGTGTTTGCGCGCGCGGGCGCGCAGGTGCGTATATGTCTATGTGCGTGTGTGAGCGCGCGCGCGTCCGTGTGTGTGCATAAAAGGAGTTGGTTTAAAAACCCAAAACCCGCTATAAACTACGGCGCTTCCTTATTACTGCTTTTAGTCTTAGATGTGTCTTTTCCTGTCGTTTTATTTATCCACCCGATTTGTTTTGACTCTGATCATTTGCATCCTGATTATCGGCTGTTTCCGTGTTAGTCAAATGACAGTTCTTTCATTTCTCAAACAGACACCGTGTTTTTCCTTTGCCCGTGCTATAGGAGGAGGAAATGAGTTCCAGGAAAACTGACAGACGCTGTCGTTCCGAAAAAGCTGCCTCTAATTGTGTGTTCTCGATGTATGTTGTTAACAACTCTTCTAGGCCTCTCAGAGAGAGAGAGAGAGAGAGAGAGAGAGAGAGAGAGAGAGAGAGAGAGACCGCTAGACAGACAGGCAGACAGACTGATAGCTAGCCAGACAGATAAACAGGCAGACGGACAGACAAACTGGCAGGCAGACAGACAGAGGGAGTGGTAAAGCGTGTGTGCCTCCATGCGTGAGTGCGCACGCGCGCGTGCGCGCACGTGTGTGTGTGTGTGTGTGTGTGTGTGTGTGTGTGTGTGTGTGTGTGTGTGTGTGTGTGTGTGTGTGTGTTGTCTGTCTGTCTGTCTGTATGTATGTATGTATGTCTGTATTTGCTGTTTGTGCTTTTGTGTGGTGTGGTGTGGTGTTAGTGTGTGTGCATGTGCGCACGTGTGTGTGTGTGTGTGTGTGTGTGTGTGTGTGTGTGTGTGTGTGTGTGTGTGTGTGTGGTATGCTAAGTGTACACCCTTTTTCAAATTCAATCATTTACTGTTTTCCTCAGAATAGTTGAGTCATTACCACCCAGTTCCTGTGTTTGGGATGGTTTGTGTTGACTGGTTGTCTCGAGAGACATGCTGGCAGAATGACGTGCTCCGTGACTCTCGCAGC
The DNA here is from genome assembly GCA_018398815.1 of Conus ventricosus. Lineage (NCBI taxonomy): Eukaryota > Metazoa > Mollusca > Gastropoda > Neogastropoda > Conidae > Conus > Conus ventricosus. The sequence goes on from CM031606.1 coordinate 50,781,816, forward strand.
TTTGCTTTGCTGTCTGGGTGGCCTTTCCAACTAGTGATTCGTCTTGCTTAAACACACACTTCACACATCGTTTGCACGTGCAAATTGAACGGCAAATTGCCATCGTGTTCCTTTCAGGGAAAGAAGAAGAAATCTGGAAAGCGCACAGCATGTATAAACATTCATATGAACGCGCGAGTGCACACACACACACACACACACACACACACACACACGATTTCTGAATCTTTTAGTGATATGCGGGAATAAATAGCAACATAAGATTTTAAAAAAAAAAAACAACTAAAAACAAAATTAAGCTTAAAAGAAAACGAACTAAAATTTTAAAAATCAGTCGAGCACGTTCGGTTTGCGATGAAAAATACAACTGAGCCCTATCCGCCCGACCCGTCAGACTCGTGATCCGCTGTTACCGCACAAAATGTCACCATTGCACAAAATGTCACAAGGACATTTTGTGCAGTTATTCACTGCACAAATTATCACAATTTGCACAAAATTGCACAAAGTGTGACAATTTGTGCACATGTATGCCTTTTTTTTTTAAAAATCACTGCTGCACAAATCGTCACAACTCTCTCTCTCTTATCTGTGTGGGGTGTGGGTGGGTGGGTGGATGGATGGATGGGTGGTCATACTCTATGATGTCCACCTATTTTTGTGTGTGTTTCAGTTTGGCTTGCAATGAAATGGGTGTTCAACGATCAGCGTGACCTTGACCTTGGACCTTGATTTTTTTGCGAGCAGTATCAGCATACCTTGCCTAACCAACAAATAAATTTGAGAAGGCTGTCTTAAGTGGTTGAAGAGACATTACCAAAAATGTCTGTTTTGGCCGACGTGGGACACACACACACCGCGCGCGCGCCACGCGCGCGCGCGCACGCGCGCAGGCACACACACACACACACACACACACACACACACACCAAAAAAAAAAACAGACTCGAACGAACTTAATAGTCTGCTCGCTTTCTTGAAAGCAGTGGATTAACAAGACTGACAGAGGTTGTGACATCTTGTGCAAGAGTGAATTCAAAAATGGGGCATTGGTGCACAAATTGTCACAACTGCGAGTTGTGACATTTTGTGCAAACCTTCACTGCACAAAATGTCACAACTAGCACAAAATGTCACAATTGTGACATTTTGTGCAGTGGTGACAATTTGTGCGGTAACATCCGCCCTGTACCGCCCGTTCCTCAGTTGGCTGATTGTCTTGGTGTGCCTCCCATATTTGGGTTGACCACAGTAATAAGACAAACTGGTCGTTATCCGGGTCTTTCCTCCCTTTACCAGCGCCATTTGTGAACAGCAGTTCGTGGCTTTTTTTTTTTTTTTCATTTTTAATCGATTTTTTTTTTTTTTTTGGTCATCCCATCGACTTCCGACTACGATCGAAATGTCGGTCTCTGACAGTGACAGTGACAGTGACATGAGCTTGATTGTGGACCAAATGTTCAATATGAATGTGTTTCAGACCGAAAATGACGACTGGAATGAATCGGACACTGATCTAGACTCTGCAGACAGCGATATTGACTATGAAGTTGAAGGAGTGAATGCGAGTAGTGACAGTGACTCGGAGGTAGGCGACGCAGGTGACACAGTGCACAACGTAAAGAAAATTTCATATCCGTGATCTGTGTGTGACAAAAGTGCTCAAAAGCAAGAAAATTTCCAGTGACTGTGTTCTTTGTGTGCGATCACATTTGGATTATATAATTCATTACTTCTGGAACCATATGGTGAGTACAACAAAAATATTTGAGTGTTGTTTTGTGTTGTGATGCCTGCCTTTCTTCCTTCCTACTAACACCTGCATATAGTTAGAAATGTCATCAGTCATAGGATTTTATTCTCACAAACACAAACTAACTCATGCAGATCAAAAAGCATGCGCTCCAACACATTTGCAGTAAATATGGTATGATTTTGACCTGTTATTTTTTTCCCCTGCTATGTAAATAAAATGCGTCACAAAAATTTCACGTATATTCCTAGCTACCTGTATAACTACTAACACCTCACAGCACCCATCAGTTCTTTTCAGATGGTGAACCTGACCATTTGCCACCAAAAAGGTAGGTGCTATAAAGTTGATGGGTGCTGTATTGCCTGTCTATCACCTATTTCACTGACGTAGGTGTGTTTTCCAGGTAAAATCAGGTGTGTGAGTGACTTGAGCCATGAAATATTTTCACATCCCCCTAAAATAACAAGTGCAAACCAAAGTTCAGCTGTGTATAGATTTTTGCTAAAAATTTGAAGTCTTTCTATCCATTAGTTAATTTTTTTTTACAATTTTTCAAACTCAGTACCCCAATTCGGGCAGCAAATTCCAATATAAACATAGTCGTCGAGGCAACGTCTGTTACACGAAATACAGGAACACGAAGAAAACAGAGATCTCGGCGGCAGTCGATCGACTCGGAGATGCGCCCTTATGCCTGAAAGCAAGATCAAATGTTTTCCTTCAGAAGGAGTAATAGTTGGTATGGACTTTAATAATTACTTCCTATGCACTTTGGGTTCCTTAACAGAACATGGAAATACGAAATGTTGATCTATTTCACATCACTAGGAAACGTTTACATTCCATGACAAATGTTTCGTAGACAAATCACTTCGGAAAGGTAGCCTCACAGTTTCATGCTCACAGAAAATTTGTAATTATCTTGTTGAACAGACTCAAAACCTGTGATTTGTTCCGGATGCGTGGTACAGATCCGTATTAAGTTTTAAGCGATTGATTCTCGGGCTTCACGTTTCGTTAAATTCAGTTCAGCAGTTTTTGCTTAACTCTAATGGATCAGCGTTTGGTGCCAAATCTGCACACGATGATTAAAACGGGTTTAGCAGAGTTTGCGTGCTCTCGCTGCGAGACAAAGAGAGCGGCCAACTGGCGCAGCTGAAGCGTTGGCCGAGGTAATGTAGAGGTCGTCACACCACCTTTCCTGTCTGTGCGGGATAGTCAGTGAATCCCAATCAGTCGGGTTGATTGGATCATCTCTGGTTACACCCACAACAACCGGGTAAACTGGAACTCATTCGAAGGATACCC
>CM031606.1:50789879-50792379 GCA_018398815.1 Conus ventricosus
AAGACTTGAAGTAAATCATCGTTGGAGAAATCAGTGAAGTGCTAAAAAATAACTGTCATCAAAGTATTACAAATGAACTCCTTTGTCAAGCAGAATATAGGCCGACCAAGCAGAACAGCTGGTTTGTTTCTTATTCACTCATCGGAAGTAGGTAGAAATTCTAGCGACAGTAGACAAAAGTCTTCGGGAAGAATTCCCCCTCCCCCCGCCACACACTGAAGCAAGTCTGCCTTGACTTCCTTATATTCATGACTCCTGGGCGCCAGTCTGCTGTCGGGTATTGTATAGATCTAGCGCTGCCAGGGTTCGAATCAACAGCTGTTGGATGGGTGAGTCTGGGGGCACTTCCTGTTGGATGGGTGGGAGTGTGGAGGCACTATGCATGGGTGGAGTGGGGATGGACTGCCTGTTGGAATGGTGGAGTCTGGAAGGCACCTATGGATGGATGGGAGTCTGGAGCCAATGGATGGTTGGATGTGAGCCACTATGGATGGGTGAGTCTGGAGCACTATAAATGGTGGGAGTGTGGAGGCACTGCCCTGTTCGATGGGCGGGAGTGTGAGGCACTGCCTGTTGGATGTGTGGAGTGTGGAGGCACAGCCTATTGATGGATGGGAGTGTGGAGGACTATGGAGGGTGGGAGTCTGCAGGCACTGTCTGTTGGATGGTGGGAGTTTGGAGGTACTGTCTGTTGGATAGGTGGGAGTGTGGAGGCACTGCCTGTTGGATGGGTGGGAGTCTGGATGATGTGTGTGTGTGTGGTGTGTGTGTGTGGTGTGATGTGTGTGTGTGTGTGTGTGTGGTGTGTGTGGCATGCGTGCGTGTATATGTGAGTAGGTGTTTTGGTGGTGTGTGTGTGTGAGTGTGTGTGGTGTGTGCGTGCAACTGTTGGATGGGTGGGAGTCTGGAGGCACTGCCTGTTGGATGGGTGGGAGTCTGGAGGCACTGTCTGTTGGATCGGTGGGGTGTGGAGGCACTGTCCTGTTGGATGGGTGGGAGTCTGGAGGCACTGTCTGTTGAATGGGTGGGAGTCTGGAGGTACTGGCTGTTGGATAGGTGGGAGTCTGGAGGTACTGGCTGTTGGATGGGTGGGAGTGTGGAGGTACTGTCTGTTGGATGGGTGGGGTTGAAGGCACGTCTGTTGGATGGGTTGGAGTCTGGAGGTACTGTCTGTTGGATGGGTGGGGTGTGGAGGCACTGCCTGTTGGATGGGTGGGATTGTGGAGGCACTGCTGTTGGATGGGTGGGAGTGTGGAGGTACTGTCTGTTGGATGGGTGGGAGTGTGGAGGCACTGCCTGTTGGATGGTGGGGTGTGGAGGTACTGTCTGTTGGATGGGTGGGAGTGTGGAGGTACTCTCTGTTGGATGGGTGGGAGTGTGAGGCACTCTCTGTTGGATGGGTGGAGTGTGGAGCACTGCCTGTTGGATAGGTGGGAGTGTGGAGGCACTGCCTGTTGGATGAGTGGGAGTGTGGAGGCACTGCCTGTTGGATGGGCGGGAGTGTGGAGGCACTATGGATGGGTGGGAGTCTGGAGGCACTATGAATGGTGGGAGTGTGGAGGCACTGCCTGTTTGATGGGTGGAGTCTGGAGGCCCCTATGATAGGTGGGAGTGTGGAGGCACTGCCTGTTGGATGGGTGGGAGTGTGGAGGCACTATGGATGGGTGGGAGTGTGGATGCACTGCCTGTTGGATAGGTGGGAGTGTGGAGGCACTGCCTGTTGGATGGGGGAGTCTGGATGAGTGTGTGGGTGTGGTGTGTGTGGTGTGGTGTGGTGGTGGTTGTGTGTGTGTGGCGTGTGTGTGTGTGCATGGTGCGGTGTATAGTGCTGTATGTGTGTGTGGTGCATCTTTGGATGGGTGGGAGTCTGGAGCACTGTCCGTTGGATCGGTGGGGCTGTGGAGGCACTGTCTGTTGGATGGGTGGGAGTCTGGAGGCACTGTCTGTTGATGGGTGGAGTTGGAGGTATGGTGTTGGATAGGTGGGAGTCTGAGGTACTTGGCTGTTGGGATGGTGGGAGTCTGGGGTACTGTCTGTTGGATGGGTGGGAGTCTGGAGGCACGGTCTGTTGGATGGGTGGAGTCTGAGGGACTGTCTATTGGATGGGTGGAGTCTAGAGGTACTGTCTATTGATGGGTGGGAGTTGGAGGTATCTGTTGGATGGGTGGGAGTTGGAGGTACTGTCTGTTGGATGGGTGGGAGTGTGGAGGTACTCTCTGTTGGATGGGTGGGAGTGTGGAGGTACTCTTTTGGTTGGATGGGTGGGGGGAGTGTGGAGGTACTCTCTGTTGGATGGGTGGGAGTGTGGAGGCACTCTCTGTTGGATGGGTGGGAGTGTGGAGGTACTCTCTGTTGGATGGGTGGGAGTGTGGAGGTACTCTCTGTTGGAAGGGTGGGAGTGTGGAGGTACTCTGTGTTGGATGGGTGTGAGGTTGAGGTACTCTCTGTTGGATGGGTGGGAGTGTGGAGGTACTCTCTGTTGGATGGGTGAGAGTGTGGA
>CM031606.1:50802379-50809879 GCA_018398815.1 Conus ventricosus
ATTGATTGGTTAGTTTGAAAAACAATTGCATTATTATTGATTCTGGTTGATGAGCAATCCCATTGACTAATTGGCTGATCAATTTGTAAACGTATCACTTGATTAACAGTTAATTGATGATTGATGAATTGATTGATTGATTGATTGATCTTTTGATCGATCGATCGATTGATTGATTGATTGATTGATTATTGTGATTGATTTTTGATTATTGCTTTGCTTTCTTGTTTGCTTGATTGATTTTCGGACAATAGGTCGTTAGTTGATCGATCAACGGATGGTCTGTTGCCCTGATCTTGTTTTTAGATATGATAGCCTGCAAAGTTTTTTTTTTTTTTTTTTTTTATTTGATGGCCGTTTATTTGAAAGGTTGATTGGACGGTAGTTTAGCTGGCTATTTCATATGATTTAACACAACAACGCTATACGTCATCAATAATTGTTAGTAACTCATTTTCTTTTTTTGCTTGGGTGACCGTTTGGCTGATTGATTAGATGGTCATGTTTGCAGAGTATCTGTTACAATGCTTCTTTGTTCTTTGTTTTGTGTTCCGTCTGTTTGGCTGTCTTGCTTAAGAATACAACCCTTCTTAAACACCCTGCGATGAAGTTTGCAAGTGGTGATTTACCTTCGGAAACTAGCAATCTTTGCATCCGTGTTTACCCGTCCCCCCCCCCCCCCCCCCCCCCCCCCCAATCACATTCCAATCTTTCTGTTGTATTTCTGAAAGTTATTTACTAATATATCTGTTTGTCTATCATCTTTTAGGAAGGAGACAGAGGGTGGAGAGACGGGAAGAGAGACAAAGACAGACAGACAGACAGACGGACGGACAGACAGACGGACAGACAGGCAGACTCGGATAGTGAGACACACAGACAATAACAAAGGCAGACAGACAAAGACACAAACTGGTCGACTAATCGAATTAAAAAAACAAAGAGGTCTTTACGGTTGTATGGCGATCCGCCAAAAGATTGCCAGACACAGACGAGAGAGAGAGAAGAGAGAGAGAGAGAGAGAGAGAGAGAGAGAGAGAGAGAGAGAGAGAGAGAAGAGAGAGAGAAGAGAGAGAGAGAAAGAGAGACAGACAGACAGATAGACAGAAAGACAAAGACAGAAAGACAGACAGAAAGACAGAGAGACAGACAGACAGACAGAGACAGAGAGACAGATACACAGAGAGAGAGAGAGAGAGAGAGAGAGAGAGAGAGAGAGAGAGAGAGGAGAGAGAGAGAGAGAGAGAGAGAGCAACCCGGACGGGCTCATATCCAAATACAGACAATAGACATAAACAAATGAAACTGGCACGCGCAGACACCCACGCCCATCAGTCCCCTGTCGGATTCTGTTTACAACCCTCCAGCTGCTCTGTCCTAAACATCACTTAGATAACGTCGGATGTGGCATCAGAGGACACAGATTTCAGTGAGGGGTGTGGGGAGGGGGGGGGGGAGGGGGGCAAATAAAATGGGGGAAAAATCGAATCTTGGGAATAGAGCGGAAACAGGATACCTGGAGAGAATGATAGGTAAAGGTAACGTTACGAGTGTAGCTCTTGGTCTGTACTGTTGGACTGATAGGTAAAAGGTAACGTTACGAGTGCAGCTTTTGGTCTGTACTGTAGGACTGATAGGTAAAAGGTAACGTTACGAGTGTAGCTTTTGGTCTGTACTGTAGGACTGATAGGTAAAAGGTAACGTTACGAGTGCAGCTTTTGGTCTGTACTGTAGGACTGATAGGTAAAAGGTAACGTTACGAGTGTAGCTTTTGGTCTGTACTGTAGGACTGATAGGTAAACAGTAACGTTACGAGTGTGGCTCTTGGTCTGTACTGTAGAACTGATAGGTAAAGGTAACGTTACGAGTGTGGCTCTTGGTCTGTACTGTAGAACTGATAGGTAAAGGTAACGTTACGAGTGTGGCTCTTGGTCTGTACTGTAGACTGATAGGTAAAGGTAACGTTACGAGTAGTGGCTCTTGGTCTGTACTGTATGACTGAGCGCAGTGACATAAAAAAGTCTATAAAAGTAGCATAAACAATATTTGTAATACATATAGAGAAGTAGCAACAGTAGCGGTCACTTCAACTATGGCATTGCAACAACGGCGTCATCATCATCATCAGCAGCAGCAGCAGCAGCAGCAGCACCAGCACCAGCACCAGCACCAGCAGAAACAGCAGCATCACCAGCAGCAGTAGTAGTAGCAGTAGTAGTAGTAGTGGCTGCAGCAGCAGCAGCAGTAGTAATAGTAATAGTAGTAGTAGTTTTTGTTGCTATTGTTGTTGTTGCTGTGCTGCTGCTGCTGCTGCTGCTGCTTCTGGCGTTGGTGTTGTTAGCGATGCTGTAGTTGTAGTAACAGTGGTAGCCCTTAGAATAACAATCTTCCAAATGTTTAAACCTCACACGGATGCATACGTCTTGCAGAGCTCTGTTCTTGTTGTTTTCTTTGTTTCTTCTTTCATTTTTTTAAAAAGCTCTTTTTCCCAAACGGAAATCTCCAAAAGGATAGGAGGATGGGAAATGATTTGAGGTGAGCGGAGAGGGCTGACTCAGGAGTTGGGTAGGGTTTGGTCAAATGGGTGGGGTTGGATGGTGAGGTGAGGGGAGTGGGACTACGGATTCAGTAAGGACAGATGCACAGGTTCTCTCCCCTCCCCACCCTTTCTCTCTCTCTCTCTCTCTCTCTCTCTCTCTCTCTCTCTCTCTCTCTCTGTCTCTGTCTCTGTCTCTCTCTCTCTCTGTCTCTGTCTCTCTCTCTCTCTCTCTCTCTCTCTCTCTCTCTCTCTGTGTGTGTGTGTGTGTCTCTGTCTCTGTCTCTCTCTCTCTCTCTCTCTCTCTCTCTCTCTCTCTCTCTCTCCTCTCTCTCTCTCTCTCTCTCTCTCCCTCTCTCAGCAGACATTAAAGAAGGAATAGTTGAGAACCATCTAGTCTCACGGTCCTGACTCCACTGCCCCACAGAAGACTGTAAGACTGACCACCGCCAGTGAAACCCCAGTGCCCCACAGAAGACTGTAAGACTGACCACCGCCAGTGAAGCTCCACTGCCCCACAGAAAACTGTAAGACTGACCACCGCCAGTGAAACCCCACTGTCCCACAGAAGACTGTAAGACTGACCACCGCCAGTGAAACCCCACTGCCCCACAGAAGACTGTAAGACTGACCACCGCCAGTCAAACTCCACTGCCCCACAGAAGACTGTAAGACTGACCACCGCCAGTGAAAGGAATAAGAACACAGGTGCAGATCAGAAAAAGGAAAGATCCTCTCCTGTGTGAGGTTTCATTGATTCACCCCGAAGAACTGCAAGTTAAAACTATGTTTCTAAATTTTGAGACAATACACTGCTTGTATGTAAGCCATGTGTTTTAACAGAATAGTTATGCCAATACTTGGTGACATCTCTCAAGATGATGAATGAGTATTCTATGGTAAAAGTTTATTGGCCACACATTGGTAAAAAGTATTAAGATGCTTGAATATTTCACCTTTGTATAAACAAGTAAAGTTGATGTGTGAAAGTACACTTGTGTCAATTCTTTGTTGTTCATTCAGTACAAAATGTTTGAACTTACCTCTAATTCTGTCTCTCGGAGCTACAAGCACTTCAAAGTGTACAGGCCTAAGGAGAATTACTCCTGAGCCACTCTTGAGTAGCTTTAACAGTCCCGAGAAAAATGAAGATTTCTTTTAATGACTAGTAGTAAAAAATGCACTATTCTGGAATTCAACAAGCCTGGCGTAGTTTAACCATTAGACATGCATGAAACTTTCTAGAATGTTCGGGAGCCAAGGCTTTGTATAGCCAGTCCTTATGCATGTACAATTCCACAAAAAGTTCAGGAACCATGAGGCAGGAGGACCAATCAAAATGCGTAGACCATTCAGGAAATTTCGAGAATCTTGACGTGGTACAAGTATGGAACTGTTTAGAAACAATTTCTGAAACTTTCTGGAAGCCTCTTGCGCTTTCTAGATGATGTTTTTGTGCCTGAAAGAAAGTTCCAAAGTGATGAAGTTGTTTAGACATACATGTTATTTGACAATCTAGTGTGGATTAATAGTTCATACAAACATTAGAAATCAAACCTCAAGTCCTGAACATATCGCGCACACAAATGAGTGCCTATGTGGCCCACAAAACCCAGCCCACGTTCTACAGTCCTGTCCCACGTTCGACAGCCTGCGGCGTGAATTTTGGCCCGGTGCAGTGGAACTCCAAAAAAACTGGGGGGAACGGCGGACTCACTCCGACGGACCGCTGACTTTGCCCAAGCTACCGGACTTTCTATCTGACCAGCATGACCAGGGAACGCAGAAGAAGAAGAAGAAACCTCAAGTGAAAAGGAAGTGCCATTCGTCCAAGGTAGTCGAGGATTACCAAAGACATAACGCTGAAGATTGGGTACGGTTTGTCAGACTGTCCGGAAAGAAAAAAGAAAAAAAGCATAAACCAACAAAGAATGTAATCTGTTTAGCCATTAATCACAGACCAAGGTGCCATTTAGAATGAACAGTTCTGTACACACACACACACACACACACACACACACACACCACCGCACACACGCACACGCACGCACGCACGCACGCACGCACACACGCGCGCACGCGCACGCACGCACGCACGCACCACACACACACACACACACACACACACACACACACACACACACAGAACTCTCATTTCGGTTTAGAACACCGATCGTATCGCTCCGTTTGCTGGTAAATCAACAAAGAATTTATGCCCGAGAGACTGTCTCAAAGATTCCTCGGCGCTGTGCGCCTGTCTGGGCGGTGGAGACTGCCGTCACACTCCACCAGGTAACCAAGATATAAAGAATCACCCGCTATCGCTCCGTTCCAGTCCCCCCCCCCCCCCCCCCCCCCCCACCCCCTTCCTTTAATGTTCGATGAGGATGAGACAACTGTGGATGAGGAAGGGGCAAAAGTAGTGAAGGTTGGGCAGTTATAGCAGTGGTGACTGAAAAAAAAAGTAGTTTGCCTCTTCGATCTTTCTGTTCGAGCTCTCTTTCTTCTTTTTCTTCTTTCTTTCTTTCTACATTCCTTCTTCTTTCTTTCTTTCGTCCTTTTCTCCTTTCTTTTTTTTCCCTTCCTTTCGTCCTTTCTATCTTTCTTTTCTTTTCTTTTTCTTTCTTTCTTTCTTTCTTTCTTTCTTTCTTTCTTTCTTTTCGTTTTTTTTTTCTCCCTTTCTTTCTCCATTTCTGTTTCTATCAGTCTTTCTGTTTTTCTTTCTTTTCTTTTCTTTTCTGTTATTCTTTTATTTCTTTCCCTATTTCCTTTTTTCTTTCCTTCCTCCCTTCCATCTTCCTTTGTCTTTTTTCTTCTTTCCTTTCATTCATAATTTCTCTCCTTGCTTTAATCGTTTCTTTTTGGTTTCTGACTTTTCTTCTCTCTTCCTTTCCTTTCCATTATTTTTTTGTTTTCTTAATTCTTTTATTGTCTTTGTTCCTTCACAGTTTCTCACTTCCATCGTTTCTGTCTTTTTCTGCCTGTTCTTTCTTTCCCGCTTTTATTCCTTCTTCCTTTGTTTTCACGTTTCTCCCCCCGCTCCCTCTCCTATCTTTTTTTTGTGAACGTTGTATGTCTCTTCAATTCTTTCCTCTAGTTTTTCTGTCCTTTTTTCGCTATTTTGTTTTCTTACTTCTCTTTCTTCCTTTCCGACTACCTTCTTCCTTTCTTCTGTTCTTCCTTCCTTTCTTTCCAGCTTTATTTCTACCATTTTTTTCTGCTTTCGTTTCTCTTTCCTCCTTTCTTTCGTTCTTTCTTTCCTGCTTTGTTTCTTTTCTTCTTTCTCTTTCTTTATTTTTGTTTCTTGCTCTTCTCTTTTTTTTTTAATCTGTCCATCTACCTACATATCTATCTATATGTCCATCTAACTATCTATCTATCTATCTGTCTGTCTGTCTGTTTCTGTCTCTCTGCTTGCCTGCCTGTCTGCCTGTCCGTGTGCCAGTGTGTCTGACTGCGAGTCTGTATGTCTGTCTGCCTGCCTGCCTGCCTGTCTGTCTGTCTCTTTGTCTCTCGTTTGTCTGTCGTCTGTCTCTCGTCTGTCTGTCTATCTGGCTGGCTGGCTGGCTAGCTGGCAGGCTCGCTCTCTCTCTTCCTCTCTCTCTCTTCTCTCTCTCTCTCTCTCTCTCTCTCTCTCTCCTCTCTCTCTCTCTCTCTTTTACAGTTCTGTAGCATACCTACAAATTTTCTTATCAGCCTGACTCTTTATCGTCAGTTTTCTTGCTTTCTTCATGTTCGACTTTTGAGTATATGGTACCACCCCTGTCTCCCCTTCCCCTTTCCCCCATCCCTCCAACTCTGGTCGTGTTACGTGTTCTGCCTTTGTGATTATCTGCCCCCCTCCTCCCACAGCCCCCTCCCCCCTTCCCCTTACGTCTCCACTCGTCTCTTAACAGATTGCAATAGACCCCAGTAATTTGAGTCATACTTCACACAACCAGTGTGACTCAGAACAAGGCGAAAACTTCACACACAGTTCACTTCAGCTGTGAGCCTCTGCGCTGTTCAGGTTGTCTGTGACGTCATTTGAGCTCCCAGATCCGTAGCTGTTTGGCGCACATTTTGAAGTGGCGGAACACACACACGCACGCACGCACGCACGCACGCACGCACCGCACGCCGCCGCGCGCGCGCGCCACACACACACACACACACACACACACAATTAAGGAGAGAGAGAGAGAGAGAGAGAGAGAGAGAGAGAGAGAGAGAGGAGGCGGAGAGGAGGAAAACATAGTGGGACGTATTGGGCAGCTTTAAATCTAGAGTGCAACTCCCTTCTAAATATAAACAGCTTTAAAAGGTTAAGCTGAGATTGTTTCAAATAAGAGTGGGCCTAGCTCTCAAATTTAGGGTATGTCGCAGACGAAAATCTACTAAACTCCAGTCATCCGAACTAGACTATCAGGACCTGAACAGCATGGATCAAGGTGTCAATTCACAGCTGTTTACATCGGCTTTAACCGTCTGCACCGTTCTCCTGGATTGTGACGTCATTCAGTTTCCAGACTTAGCCTATCTCCGTTTTTGGCATACTTTGAAAATTGAAAATAGAGTGCCGGAAAGATAATACCCCTGACCTGAATTGAAGGGATTGAAAAAAATATAGCACGGGAGACTCGGCTCAAAGACTGTCATGTGATCTGAGCTCAGAGACCCTTGCCATTTTTTTTCTGCACGCTGTGAAGATGGAGTGCTCGCCAGGAAATGCGATCGATTTGAACTGAGAGGAACCACGTTTTGAATAAGAAACCATGTTCAAGGACTTTGGATCAAACGTCGGCTCGTCTGCCTCACGATAAGTTACACTGGTGCGGCACCACTTGAATGAATACTTCAGATGTTCGTTTTGGCCGGAGCAAATGCGCGCGCGCGCGCGCACACACACACACACACACGTGCATGTATGAACACACACGCATAGACACACATATATACAAACAGAGAGAGAGGGGGTTAGGGAA
>CM031606.1:50814879-50827379 GCA_018398815.1 Conus ventricosus
GCTTGATGATGGTGGTAAATGTGTTTGAAAAGGTAAACAGTCAAACAGCCGATGCTTGCTGGTTATTCTTCGTTCTCCACATATACACTTTGCTTCGTTCATATATTTAGTTTTTAAGGCATCAAGGCATCTATGAAATATTGAAAAGTAATTTCTGTATTGGTTTCACTTGTTAATGAGGAATGCTGTTTACATGTTCATACTTAATTAGATGAGTATTTTATCAGCCACACCAACCAACGTATTCTTGTAGTGTTTTCTGAATCAGACGGTTTGCTTTAATAATTGATTGACTTAAGGTCAAGAAAACGATATATTCAATACCGTGGCGCACTTTTCATTTCTGGCTCCTCTCTTTTCCGCATCTATCAGCGAGCTCATTACCCCAAACACCACAATGCGACGGAATCCAGCAGAAGGTGACATCACTTCCTTTACATATCAAGACATGAAAAAGATGGCATATTTCATTTACAAGTTGTTCGAAATGGTATTTGGAAATTTTATGGGTTGCAGAACAGACTCTGAATCCACAAAAATAACTACTTTAAATATTGATTGTGGCAAGTCAGTTAAATATGACAACGCCATGATAACAGCTATTATTTTGGCGACAAATATTGATCTCTCTTGTCCGATGGAATATATCTTTTCAACGTTTTGTGACGGTATGACAAAAGCAGAACCTGACTGATTATTAGACAATACTGAACCATGTGTGTAAACTTTAAGATGTTGAGGATATTTCTTTGTAAATGCATCTTTACAGAATACGACGAAATATTTGGTTGGTCAGTTTTGCTCATGAATATCAGTGTGATCAGGATCAAAATGTGCCCTGTTTCTTTCCCAAGCTGGAGGAGAAATCAAGGTCACCTTTGCTAATGTCTCAGAACTGACTGTTACTCTTTGAAAAGATTTTCTGTACAAGAGCCAATGGTAGAATACGAAGAAATAGTCTGAGCTCCTTTGGCACAACGAGATTCAGGTTTATAGCAATCTCATTTTCTTTCACACCTATGACGTTGAACACTTCATAAACATATTTGCAAGAGCAATGTGTTGAGAAACATAATTCTATGTTCGGTATTGGCAAACGAATCAGGTTTATAGCACATCTCATTTTTTTACAATTAGGGCACTAACCTTTGCAAGTTTTTATCGTTGATGGCTAATGTTTAATGTGTTTAAGCATGGAACGGAAGATCAAGGCATAATTTATAGGCTTTGCTATCTATGCTTTGCAGTTTTTTTGTAGCAAGTGTGTTTAGGGGCACTGAAAAGAAAGCCTCTTTGCATAGCCAAAAATTTGATCGGATCAGTGATGTGGCTAAATGTATTAATGTTTTTATTCTGACACCAGCTTTGTTTACTGTAATTTTCAAAACGTTTACAACACACCACACACAACACAACAACACACCTGCACACACACACACACACACAAAACACACACACACACACACACACACTTGCATAGTCACAGACATTCATGCATCTCTCTCTCTCTCTCTCTCTCTCTCTCTCTCTCTCTCTCTCTCTCTCTCTCTCTCTCTCTCTCATAATTATCACAGATGTGAACAGACGTAAAACTAAAGTACTACTACTACGATTATTACTACTACTACTAGTACACACACACAAACCCGTAAATGCATCCCTTCCCCACAAACAGACCCAATATCGCCTCCTCACACACACACACACACACACACACACACACACCACACACACACACACACACACACCACACACGTACGCACGCACGAACGCACACACACACACACACACACACACACACACACACACACACAACACACACACACAGCACACACACAACACACACACACACACACACACCACACACACACACACACACACACACACACACACACACACACACACACACACACACACACCACGTTCCCAGATTTGATTGAACGCAAACAGTCGGCAGTAGTTTCGGGAAATGAGGGTGTTTTTTTTTCAACTCCATTTGAAGACCAGTGAATTGCTGCTTGGAGCAATATTTTCCATAATTTTCTTAAGTATGGAAAAGGGGTGACTGGGGAAAAAAGGTTTATTGATCTCCCGCAAAACTCAATGATGCTATACGCGCTAACGAATGCGAAATGGGTTTACATTAATTGAATATTCAATTTTTTGTTTTACATTATGTCTGTTTGTTTGTTTACAGCTTTTTCCCATAGTTAATTTCTGTCCAGTCGAATTATTCGATCTGATATAGAACTCCTTAGAAATGAAATTCTCTGATATTTTTTGTCTTTTATGACTGTTCAGAAATCATAGATTCACGCACTCTTTCATTCTCTCAAGTCCACAAGTGTGGTTTATCTTTGTTGATAACTTCTAGTTGATAATACATTTTTTCATTGCTTTCATTTAAGAGAGAGAGAGAGAGAGAGAGAGAGAGAGAGAGAGAGAGAGAGAGAGAGAGGAGAAGAGAGAGAGAGAGAGAGAGAGAGAGAAGATCACCGAAACATCAAATGCAGCAGTTCCACTGAAGCCCGGGACGGTGAGCCTCTTTGGCACATCCTTGACACCCGTTCAAATCACTCACTGGATGCGTCTCCGAGAGCGTTGTTGTCATTTCCTGACTATAACACTGCAGGCGTATGTATTTCTCTAGCGAGTGTGAGACACAAGGATTTATGATGAACGTCCGCGTACATTACACGAAGTCTAAGACCCGATTAGACGTGCGTAGGATCATTTTCATCACCGCTGTCTTCACTCATCATCATAAAACTGTCATGAATTATGTGGCCCTTCATGTCTTGTTCGTGTTGTGATCTCAGTCGTCATTTCCTCTCCGTGACGACTTGGGGCCAACGTCGACGGTAGCGGCAGTGGAGAGACCTCTCCATAGATGGATGCATGTGATGCCGTTTGAACGTGTAACTTATTCACGTTGGCTCCACAACCAAGCAACTGCTGTCGTGAATAGGGGTCTTAGCTGGTGGTCTCCTACCTACGTTGCTGAGACGGGCAGCTAGACTGACTCTATCTGACAGCTCTTTATCGAGCACGGAAAGGCAGACAAAGCAGAACATAGCCTGCAAACAACTGGCCTTCGATTGAATTTAGTTTTACGTTCAAAGTCCATATAAATATGACAGCACCATATCTGGATGAGATTGTGGCTGCGAAATTCCAATGAATATATTTCAGTCTGGCAAGCGGTGATTTATTTAAGTCCAATTTGCATTTTTGGATCCTCCGTTCAGACCTTTACCCCATCGTCTGTCTAAACATGTAAGTCACTGCAGTCCTTGGAATTAGCCTCAGGAAAACTAATACTTCACGTTTAACTTTCAGACTGTTTGTGACTGCGTTCCTTCTGAATACACCACAACTCTGTCTGTCTGTCTGTCTGTCTGTCTGTCTGTCTCTCTCTCTCTCTCTCTTCTCTCCTCTCTCTCTCCCTCTCTCTCTCTCTCTCTCTCTCTCTCTCTCTTAAATTGTGACCTGACTATAGCTTTTTTTCAGCCGTTGCTTCTCAACATTCTGTTCATGCTCTACTGTGTTTCAAACTCTGTATGAGTGTTCTCATTATTTCAATTTGTCTTTTTTTTTTTAATCTTTTACAACCTTAGGGGTGTGTTTTCAGTTTTCGTAGAACATAGTAGAACAGCAAGGACAAATGGAAAGATTACATAGACTAAAATTTTTATCCTTGAGTACAAAGGCTTTATTTAACCCTCTCTCCCTTCTTCCTCTCTCTCTCTCTCTCTCTCTCTCTCTCTCTCTCTCTCTCTCTCTCTCTCTCTCTCTCTCTCTCTCTCTCTCTCTCTAAATTGTGACCTACTATAGCTTTTTTTCAGCCGTTGCTTCTCAACATTCTGTCATGCTCTTACTGTGTTTCAAACTCTGTATGAGTGTTCTCATTATTTCATTTGTCTTTTTTTTTTTAATTTTTACAACCTTAGGGGTGTGTTTTATTCAGTTTTCGTAGAACATAGTAAACAGCAAGGACAAATGGAAAGATTACATAGACTAAAATTTTTATCCTTGAGTACAAAGGCTTTATTTAACCCTCTCTCCCTTCTTGCTTCTCCATCTCATTCTCCTCTCTCTCTCTCTCTCTTCATTCTCTCTCTCTCTCTCTCCTCTCTCTCTCTCTCTCTCTCTCTCTCCTTTCTCCCGCCTCCCTTCCTCCCCCTCTCTCTCTATTTCTCTCTCTGTCTATGAAACGCGCGCGCGCGCGCGCGCGTGTATGTGTGTGTGTGTGTGTGTGTGTGTGTGTGTGTGTGTGTGTGTGTGTGTGGTGTGTGGCGCGCGCGCGCGTGCGCGTGCGCGTGCGTGTTTGCATGTGTGCGTAGGTGTGAGTGTGGGTGGGTGTGGTTGTGCGTAGACCAACGTAGCAAAAAAAGAAAGAGAGGCAGACCGGCAGACAAGCAAGGAGAGACAGACACAGAACCAGAAACAGAAATGGAACCTGAAGACCAGAAACGAGCACGTGAAGCAGTGAGCGTGGGCGGACACTCGGCTGACGAGCGCATCGTCATTTCCGAACGTTTGTTTTGACGAAGGCGAGTGTGCAGCCGAGTATAAGCAATAGATGCCTTTGACATTTTTCTGCGCTTTATTTTGGCACCATGCTGTGACTTAGTTTTCAACAGGAAAAAACAACAACAGTCTATTGCAACAATGGCTGGAGTTTCGCTTGGATAGCATTTGATGGACAGCCTATTACATTTTTTTAAAAGTTCGTGGCAGCAGGAAGGGAGGTATGGTTGTTGCTCTGCGTTTACGTTACGCCAAAGAGAACAGAGTCTGCCTGTTTTCCTTGGATGCTTGATAAATGTTAGTATTCTTAGGCGGGGTGGGAGGTGTGAAGGGGAACAGAGACAGAGAGAGAGGGAAGAAGAAGAAGAAGAAGAAGAAGAAGAAGAAGAAGAAGAAAGAAGAAGAAGAAGAAGAAGAAGAAGACCAGTATCATGATCATGATGAATAAGATGAAGAAAAGTAAGACGAAGAACAATATAAAAAAAAATAAAAAAAGGAGGAGGAGGAGGTAGAAAGAGAGAGGAGAAGGAGGAGGAGAGGCAGAGACAGAGACAGAGGAGAGAGAGAAGAGAGAGAGAGGAGAGAGAAGGAGGAGGAGGAGAGACAGAGACAGAGAAGAGAGAGAGAGAGAGAGAGAGAGAGAGAGAGAGGAGAGAAGAGAGAGAGAGAGAGAAAGAGAGAGAGAGACGGACAGACAGAAAGACTGACAGATTGACAGACAGAAATAGACAGAGAGGCAGACAGACAGACGGACGGACAGACAAGCAGACTGACAGATGGACAGATGGAGAGACAGACAGACGGAATGACCGACACTCCAGAGAGACAGCAAATGTTTAATACAAAACCACGCACTGTTCTCTCATGAACCTAAAGCTTGATCTCCGTGTAGCAAAAGTTTAGAGTTTTCAGTTTTTGGCCACGAGTCCACCTCCTCACCCTCACCCTCACCCTCTCTCTCTGTGTCCCCCCACCTCTCCCCTCTCTCTCTCCCTCTCTCTCTCTCTCTCTCTCTCTCTCTCTCTCTCTCTCTCTCTCTCTCTCCTCCCTCCCATAAAGGTCTATACAGACACATGGATGCACGAAGGTATACAGGCGCACATGAGGACGCTAATACACATTTGCCGTTCGAGTTTCAGTTACAGAATGTGACAAAATGATCTGAAAAAGATTAACTCTGAAAGAGAATAGCGTAGCCGCTTTTGTGACATTTACTAGAAGGAGCTCCACAGATATTTCCTGAGAATGACAACTTCGTTTTGAAGATATAAATTCCAGGACTTGGTAACAATAACCGCTGGGTCGATTAAGGACTGAATTTGTTAACAGATTCGACAGATATGATGGGACTATATTGTTCAAAACTTTGTACAACATTTTACCCATGTTAAACCAGACATGTTCCCAAAGAGGTCAGATTTGTAACTGTTCCATCTTTTGTTCTGTGGAAAGGTGCAGATCAGGTAAAACAAGCTTGACTTCTCTCTAATGCAGGGAGTCTACTGTCTTCAGATTTAAACCAGCACAGTTATCTAATGCAGGGAGTCTACTGTCTTCAGATTTAAACCAGCACAGTTATCTAATGCAGGGAGTCTACTGTCTTCAGATTTAAACCAGCACAGTTATCTAATGCAGGGAGTCTACTGTCTTCAGATTTAAACCAGCACAGTTATTTCACAAAATGGAAGCATAAACAACATGATCTTTTATGCGGGCACTGCAAAATATTTTATGGTAGCTAGTATTAATACAATAATTGAATTTATTTTAAAATGATTAAATTTTCGAGATAATTTTGCACATATAGATAACATGACCCTTTCACCGCATGTGGTTCTGTACAGCTAGTCGTAATAGTATGTTACCTAACTTGATTTTTTTAATACCCTTCGATAGAACTACGTGAAAACAAATCTAGCTGATTTTCTTTTTGTCGGATGGATATAATCATGCACTCTGGCTTGGTAGAATGTAAGAGCATTCATTTTCTTTTACACCAGATTCTACTTTCATGTTGTAGCGATCGTTAATATTGTCGATATCCTTCTCAGGAACATGATTATATAGTACCATCAGCAAGCGTTGCTATTTGAAATACGTAATGGCAGATCATTAACAAGCAGATATACGAGGCAGTGGCCTAAATTGTGGCAGTACTTTCTTCACCTTCTTTTTGCCAGAGCAGAATCTATTGAGCAAGACTAGTTGGTACCTGTAACCAAGATAAGACTCAATGAAAGCTGTTGTGCGTTGAATGTTGGTATACACCCAAGATTAATGTTAATGCTTCATTTTGAATTCTTTCTGATTTCAGAAGACTGCTCATTGACAGTGTTGTAAGCCTTAATCCATAATCAGTCACACTTAGTACAACTACATGATACAGATGGCGCTGTTCAATGCCTTTAAGCTGCCGTTGCTTTGAAGGCAGACAAGCCCTTTTTGCATGAACAATATTCTTAACATTTTTTCTAAAGGTCAGCATTCCATTAAAGCCCATGCCCAAGAAGTGCAGACTGTCAGTTGATTCAATTTGTATTCCATCGAAGGAAACTGGTGAGGGTACTTGTCCTCATGTCTTATTGTTGAGAGCGCTGACCAATGACTGGGTCTTTGTAGGGTTGATGGACAATCCAGTTTCTTGACACTATTGAACAATGTTGTTCAACTGCTGCTAAACTGTTTTTGTTCTTTCTTGAGCATGTTTCGATGTTTTGTAGATTTGACCATCGTCTGCTGATGTCAACGCTCGAGCAATTCCGTTTCATTCACGGTCTGCAAGGCCTTTGGTGAGTCTCTCCGATGGAAGCTGCACATTACATCATCTCAAGCAGGGCTTCCCTTTCCACTTTCCACCTTTTCAATCAGCTTCATGGTGTCAGTCAGTATCGTGACTTGCTGAATTCTAAGCTGGTCTGTGAATGAGATCTAGTGGAGTGCGTTTGTCACTGCTTCTACTTCCATTGTTTGACTTGAAGCTGTTTAACTGTATGCACCACTTTCTTCCTGGATAGTTGGGCCATTTTGCTTTATTGTGTATCCCCAGTCTGACTTACCGTTTGTGACAGACATAGTGCAACAATCTCTTATGGTGAGATTTTCACCTGCATCTGAATGTCTGTGTTAGTTTTCCTTCTGACCATTCTCGACAGTGTGTTTTGAGCTCTGCAGCGATGGCAAATTGCTAGAAATGTTTGAAGCTGTCTGAAGTATTTTCCCAATTCCTTCGTTTCTGTATGAATGAATGTATGCACCGACATGTTCTTGAACTTGGAGTTCGCAATCTGTCAGATCCCTCCGACCGTCTACTGTCGATGCGGTCGTGCACAGGGTGTGTTTCATCTCCAAACCTGACAAGAGTTTGTCCGTTTCTTAAGGTTTAACATCATTAAGAATGTCGTGTCTTTTGCCCACCACCCCACCCACTTTCTCAAATGACTCAAAACTGTCTTTGTGACGATTTGTTGTTACTGTTGTTGTTGTTTGTTGTTTGTTGTGTCGTCGTCGTCGTGTTGTTGTTGTTGTCGTTGTTTTTTGTTTCTTTGTTTATTTGTTTGTTTGTTTTTGTTTGTTTGTTGTTGTTTTTTAAATACCGGGATTTTCATCCGAGTCAGCTCCTACTATCCTACTATTTTATGGGTTCTGGGCATTTCCACTTAGAGACCTCAGTAAAATGAAATGACTGCTCCAAAAGATATAATCATCACACCAAGAAATGTGTATGTGTCCACCAGCTTAACCATTTCATCTTTCATTACAATATGCATTAAACATGTTTTTTTCTGTTGTCAGTGATGAGCTCATTTGTCTCGGTAATATTTAGTTCCAGTTATGGCACTAGTTCACAAATCTCATTTTCTCTTTGGTAATCAGTATCTCTGTCGTCAGTAATTAAATCCAGTCAGTCTCGACTCATCTACAAAATTAATCAGTGGATATGATTCTGTCAATCTTCTGCATTCGTCCTTTTGTACAAAGTAAACAGAAATGGTGAAAGCACTGTGTTTTGTCGTGCTTGAGTTTTTAAAGGAAGTGGTTAAAAAGCAGTCATTTCATTTTACTGAGGTCTCTAAGTGGAAATGCCCAGAACCCATAAAATAGTAGGATGGCTAAGTTCACATGCAAGCTCTTCTTAACCAAACGATGAGGCTTAATAGCAGTAAAAGCACTAGGAAAGTCAAACAACATTTAGCGAACACTTGCACTAGATTTGCCTTGATGCGAATAAGCTCTTTTACAAGACAAAAGATATAACATCCTCCACACTTCTCTTACCCTGTACAAAACTTATGTGGGATCTAAAAAGGATTGACACTGAAAAGGATTGACAAAGTCCAACGAACGGACACAGGCACCACTCCCTAAAAGACTTTCATCACTGAAGATTCAACGCACAAGACGACGATCATTTATGTGTGTGTTATATGGGAGGGGTTTTTTATGCACGGGTATAGTGCAAGAGGTTTTCCAGAAGGAAGATATTTTCCGGTGATAAACTTCTTTTTTTTTCAAATGTCGAAATTTGGAGAATTTGAATCGCAAATATTTGAATGAGTTTGTTCGAATCCCATCTGAGTCAGGTGCTTTTCTATTCTGTTAACACACCACACACACACACACACACACACACACACACACACACACACACACACACACACACACACACAACACACACACACACACACACACACACACACACACACACACCACACAACACAACACGCACACCCACACGCACACGCACACGCACGCACGCACACACACACATACAATTAAAGGCGAATAGAGCAGACAGACAAAGTGTGTTTAATGAGACTTATGGCAATGATACAGACAAAGTGGAGGACTCACAAATAAGATTTTTCGATCTGTTGAGGTTTGGGTACCTCAGTCCCTGAACATACATCCACCACAACACACACCTGCCCTCGCTATTCCCTCTTTAACAAAAAAGAAAGAAATAGAGGGAAAAGCTAAACAACCTTTTTTCCACATAAACAAGACATTAAGTTAAAAGGTTAAAGTCCCATAGCCCGATGGCCTTAAGAGCAGAACATTGCCAGGTCAGACGTTCACTGTGTATGGGGCACGGCAAATTGGAAGGTAGACCCACCCCCCACGCCCCTCCCTGTTTCTCCCGCCTTTGACATTACCTGAAATGAAGCAGAAAAGAAAATACTACTGGATGTACAGATAAGCTTTTAAAGCTGAAAAAGATCCGACACCACGAGAGGTTCGAAATCACGAACGTCAGCACCAAAGAAAATTCTCTGACCATTTGACCACGGGTCACCCCATCAAGACACTAGACACTGAAAATTCGGTGCATAATTAGGTTAATCAGACAGGGAGGCATAGAAGGGGGTGAAGGGGGGGAGGTGACGGGAAAGGAGATGGGAGGGACGGGGTAGGGCCAGGGAGGAGGCAAGAGATTCACAATACAATGACAGGAACTTTTTTTTAAAACTGAGATAGAATTATCGATAATAACGAACAAGTACAACATATTATCAACAGAGACTAGGGGGGTCCTCAAGTGACATATCTGTAAAGAATGCATTTAGTGCAAGACAAGAGACAACAAATCAGAGAGAGAGAGAGAGAGAGAGAGAGAGAGAGAGAAGAGAGAGAGAGAGAGAGAGAGGAGAGAGAGAAGAGAGAGAAGAACGAACGAAATTTTATTTTACCAGGGTAATGAGATAAGCAAATTGCGCATGCTTTTTTTCCACCCAGCCCTGAGAGAGAGAGAGAGAGAGAGAGAGAGAGAGAGAGAGAGAGAGAGAGAGAGAGAGAGAGAGAGAGAGAGAGAGAGAGAGAGAGAGAGTCCAATCTTAGAACCAAACACAGAACGAGAAAAAAAGATAGAAACACAGACGCCAAACAAGCTCAATTATAAACCATTCCGGCCACCCTCTACCCCCCTCCACCCCCCCCCCCCAAAGCATTTACTTTGGTTCATAAGACCCATGTCATTTGCCAAACATTCGGACAACCCCCATCTGGTTTCCAAAAGGTCGCCACCCTTCATCCTCTCTCGCCGTCCTCACCCCTCTCCTCCATCCCCCAGACCTCCTCCTCTGTCCGACCTGTCCTACTCGATCCCTCCACGCTTTACCCGTATCCTCCTTTCTCTCTCCCCCCCCCCCCCCCCCTCCCTCCTCACCCCAGTCTTCTCTCCATCCAGTGGATAACATCAACCTGCCACAGCGCTGTGGTCAGCATTAGGGTCGTGGAGGTGAGTGAGAGAGAGAGAGAGAGAGAGAGAGAGAGAGAGAGAGAGAGAGAGAGAGAGAGAGAAAGAGAGAGACAGCCAGATGGGAAGAGAGCGTTACAGCGCTGGGCGGGGGGGGGGGGGGGGGGGGGGGTAGAGGGAGTGGGTGTGTAGATGGGAAGGAAGAGTTAAAATGGAGATGGAACAGAGGGATGGTCAATTGGAAAATCCATTTACTTTCCTTGGTTTTTTCTTCTTTTTTATGTATGATTTGGTTTCATCAATCCACGTCCTCTCTTTGCATGTATGAACGATTCTCTTCCTGTGTTTTGTGTTGTTCTGAATGTAAGTCTCTCTCTCTCCCCTCTCTTTCTGAAATGTAAGTCTCTCTCTCTCTCTCTCTCTCTCTCTCTCTCTCTCTCTCTCTCTCTCTTCTATATATATATATATATAATATATATATATATATATATATATATATATATATATATATATAACAAACTAATAAATTCCAAGGATAAGTACCGAGCACCTTCCAGCAACTTACAGAGCAGCTTGGTGTTGCAATGACTGCAAGAAATATTGAATTATAAACAAAGCTTGCTCTTATGTCTTAGATTGAAGAAATAGGGGGAGATACGCATTCATACTGCAGTGGTAGATGATTCTGCCAAACTAACAGTATTGCATGGGTGTGTGAAGAGGATATCTTTTTATATTTTCTACTTTCACAAGAAAATGTAGCTTGTTTTGCTCTTTCATGATTTTCTTTTGCTTCGTAGATGGCACCTTTGGTTGGTTTTTTGAAAACTCAACAAACATACTACGTATTGCACACCAGCCTTTTCTGGGATTGCATTCTTCTTAAAACTGAAAAGGCAGAGGAGTCAATTTACCACTTTCCGCGGTCACTGAGGAGAAACAACCAAGTTTCGAAATATCGGTATATGACCAGGAGTTATATGTTAGTGAGTTTCCCTCCCTATTGGAGGATGTCTCCCCCTTGGAGAATATAAGCTTGCTGAAGGCTCATTTTGAGAAGCATTTATTTTATTTTTCCCCCTTCACCCACTCATGCACATACTGTTAGTTTGGCAGAATCATCTACCACTGCAGATATGAATGCGTATCTCCCCCTATTTCTTCAATCTAAGACATAAGAGCAAGCTTTGTTTATAATTCAATATTTCTTGCAGTCATTGCAACACCAAGCTGCTCTGTAAGTTGCTGGAACGGTGCTCGGTACTTATCCTTGGAATTTATTAGTTTGTTGTATTTTAGCTCCCTTGCGGATTCATTCCAAGAACTGGCCCTCAGCACTTGTGTCTTAAGAGGATATCTTTTTATATTTTCTACTTTTCACAAGAAAATGTAGCTTGTTTTGCTCTTTCATGATTTTCTTTTGCTTCTTAGATGGCACCTTTGGTTGGTTTTTTGAAAACTCAACAAACATACTACGGTATTGCACACCAGCCTTTTCTGGATTGCATTCTTCTTAAAACTGAAAAGGCAGAGGAGTCAAATTACCACTTTCCGCGGTCACTGAGGAGAAACAACCAAGTTTCGAAATATCGGTATATGACCAGGACTTATATGTTAGTGAGTTTCCCTCCCTATGGGAGGATGTCACCCCCTTGGAGAATATAAGCTTGCTGAAGGCTCATTTTGAGAAGCATTTATTTTATTTTTCCCCCTTCACCCACTCATGCACATACTGTTAGTTTGGCAGAATCATCTACCACTGCAGATATGAATGCGT
>CM031606.1:50829879-50844879 GCA_018398815.1 Conus ventricosus
TGAGGCCTTTTTTCCTCCAACCCACTTGGTCAGAATGTAACGGATGGGAAAAACCGTCACGGAAATCAGTATGGTTCATTTTGTGTTTTATACGCTGTTTCATTCTGTTCTTTCGGGTCCTGCAGTTGGCATGGTTTGGTTTGGTTTTGTGTTGAGATTTCAATATGTATACAGCTCTTTTTTTTTTACTTGTTTGCAATCCCAATGAGGCCTCCCTGATCGGCTCGGTCTGTAATCGTTATGATTGAAATTGATAAAGAGTAGTTTTGTCAGTGAAAGCAAGCACCTGCTCTTACAGAATGACAAACTGACAAAGACAGGCTGGCCTGAAGCACAAGCATACCACCAGAACGTTGGGTTATTGATTCTTCTGACATTAGTGTCTTCACAACAGTGCCTTATCTCACTCCAGAGACCATAAACCAACCTCAGCTTAATGCCTTCAATCGGCCACAGAAAACCCATCTTCAAAGTTTCACCCCGGTCACGAAATGGAGCGCGGACACGCCGCGGCCAGCCAGCTTGTCCAGACTGTTAACAGGTCCACAAAGTAGTCCTCGTTGTTACCTCCCCTTTCAAGTCCATAAAGAAACCCTCGTGGTAACCTCCCCTTTCAAGTCCATAAACTCGTCCTCGTTTTAACCTCCCCTTTCCAGACAATTACCAAGGCGAGAGGGAAAGAAAGTCTCATGTGGGGTGTTGTCGTTGGACCCGGTCGTACATCAGGCATTTGGCAAGTCTCCGAAAGGGAAGTAATCCCATCACCCTTTCTCTGTTCCTCTCTCGCGGACATCTTTCCAGCTCTCGTTCCAGTCCTTCAGTTCCACTCATTTCCCATCCTGACCGCTTTCCTCAGTGTTCACTGTCTGCATAGAGACTGGATGTAACATGCAGACCCAGCTCCAATGATATCCTCAGTGTCACTGTCTGCATACAGAGGCTGTGTGAACACGTGTTCTTTCCTTTGGGACGGACCCAGCTTCAATGATATACCATGATTGTGCTTCACGGGCTGCTGAACTCTACCCAGACTAAGTGACTGTGTTAGATGGTTAGTGGATATTTATGGACTGTTTCCACTTCGACGAAGTATCTCGAGAGATCTAAGGGTTCACCTGTATTGGTACAATAATGTTTGACAGAAAATCTTGTTGTGCATCGAATGCATCTGTCCAAAATGCGTTTGGTTAGAAATCGAAGAAAGTGTTTCAGGTCCACATTTTCTGTCATCAGGTAGGAGAAAATAAAATAAACCTCGCTGTAGTCTCCCACTTTTGTTGTATTTTCTTTTCTTCGCTGCTTAGTTATTTTGATGAAGGAGCACACACACACACACACACACACACACACACACACACACACAACACACCACAACACACACAACACACACACCACACACACAACAGATCACACACACACACACACACACACACATCCGACGGACACAAAGAATAAACACACTCACCACACACTCACACCCTCTCTCTTCTCCTCTCTCTCTCTCTCTCTCTCTCATCACTACTCATCTCTCACTCACTCCACCACACACACACACACACACACACACACACACACAGAATCCCCCCCCCCCCCCTCCCGCCCGCAATCAAGGGCTGAAAAAAGGGACATCGACAGGAGAGAAGACTGAGAGTTTAAAAGAAAAAACAACAACATCGTATGGTCTAACTATGCAATTCTTTAATAACATTAGCCCCCTCTCCTCCTTCCGCCCGCCCTAACTCCATTTCCCACCTCCTCCCATCTCCTCTAGTCCCCTCTGACTGCCCCCCCCCCCCCCCCCCCCCCCCCCTCACCTCCCTCATTTTCTCCGATGTACCCTCCCCTTGTGCAGGTATAACTGAAGACGTCAAGCGGGAAGCCCCCTGCGGTTGGTCGATGGTTCAAATGCGGAGAGCGCATTACGAGGCCGAGCGAATATGGATCTTTCTCTTAAGTCCCCGACGGGCGGATGAAATGTTCGTCCTGACCTTTTGCTAGCCAATAGTGAAGGTGAGCACTGCAAGTTAGAGGCTGGTGAAGGCTGGTCGCCAAGGCTGTTTTTTTTTTGTTGTTGTTAGCTAGAGAAAGAAAGTGAGAGAATAAAAAGTGTCGCACTCCATTAGAAAATGTCTTTCATAAGTACGCGCGCGCGCGCGCGCGCGCACACACACACACACACACACACACCACACACACACAACACACACACACACACACAGAGAGAGAGAGAGAGAGAGAGAGAGAGAGAGAGAGAGAGAGAGACGTTAGAGAACATACTTTTGTGAACAATATCATTTTGCAAGGAAGCTAATACCATGATCTCCTCCATCCCTCAGTGACTGTAACGCGACAGCCCTCTCGACCAAACACCTGAGACCAATTCTGGATTTCCTCATAGACTCCGCATCTTTTATCGTCACCACAAATTACGTCACAGCTCTTCACGTATGCCGTGACGCAAAATATTGTCCAGGCTGCTCAACTCGCAATTTAAATCATTTTTTTTCTCATACCGAAGCAGTTTCAAAACACCACGTCTGCTTGTATGTATTTTATTTTTATTTTATCGCGCTGCGAATCCACAGAAGTAACATCAGCTTTTCGACGATGCATCAAATCTTCATGTGTCATTGCTAAGCATCGTCGTCAAGACATCTCTCTAAGGAAATGACGAAAAAGAAAAAGAACAGTTATTGGAGACGTGGGAGAAAGCAGCAGCTAGTCAACGGGGAAATAATCGGAACTCAAGAAGAAGTTGTATCTTGCCTATACCGCAAGTCAGCGGAGGAACACAGACGTTGAGAACATCGAATCGATCAGTCTCAACATATACCGTGGCCCGGGTTAGTGCTGAAAACCACGTATCGAGCGCGCAGAGGACCGACCCTGACCTGACATCTAGGACTCTGGCACGCTGGTGTCGCTGGCGGTCAGGAAACTCTGGGCATGCGCTCGGTGCTCCACCTTTTTACCAGTGAGTCTAGTCAACTTCCTTATATTATTATATTTGTTATGTAGACTAAGGTAGTCAAGAGGGGAATATGTTCAATTGGTTTATTGAATGGATGTATAGTTTTTTTGTGCGAAGATTGTCGCACGTACATCAAAATCCATATGTTAAAATATTTTCATATCCCAAGTTTATTGTTCGGTAACACAGTTATGGCCGACGTGGTTAGGCTAGATTCATTGATATTACATCTTTATTGCAGATGGAGGAGAGTGCGCCCTGGGGTGGAGTGGGGGTCATTCTCATTTCATGTATCGTTCCATCTGCATCTTTCTTTTTATTTATTACGTCATCGTACCGCAGTAGACACATGCAGACATGGCACTACGCACTAGGTTGTGTGCATTTGTGTGGTCACGTCTGTCTTTTCATATTAACAAATAAAATACACAAACAAGTCTGCTGCGGGGAGATTACTCGTGGAATAGGACACTGATGCCACTTGCTCCTGTGCAGGTGGGTTGCTGCTTTTCTTTTTTTTTTTTTTTCTTCTCTTGGTTCTTCTGATAACCTCTACCGGAAGTCTGACCGACTGGACTGTCTTGGACGTTGACGCCTCTTGGGGTCTATCAACTGGACTGTCTTGGACGTGGCGCCTCCAGAAGAGCAAGACGGGTCAAATCATCACAGTCAGCGTCGTCTGCGAGAGGACAACAGACGTCGAAGGGTCACACGAGATATAAAGATAAGAACACTGCAAGACATCACACCATGTAAAAAGAAAAAAGAAACATATTCATAATCACGCATACAGACATACACTACATCATTTGTGATTGAAGATTGTTGAAAATTATATTTTTCTTTGAATCCGACGTGAAGTGTGGGTGTTGAGTTGTCGGCGAGTTCCTTGAGCTGAGGCGAGTTGTATATCAGCACCCCATTGGTGTGACAGTGACCATCCCGACATCTCTCGCTCCCACCCTCCCACCCCCCTACACCCGCTCTACATTACGGCTCCTCCACCCTGCCCCCACCCCATTACTCCCTTTACCCGTCCGTCTGTCTCCCTGCCCCCACCCCATTACTCCCTTTACCCGTCTGTCTGTCTCCCTGCCCCCACCCCATTACTCCGTTTACCCGTCTGTCTGTCTCCCTGCCCCCACCCCATTACTCCGTTTACCCGTCTGTCTGTCTCCCTGCCCCCACCCCATTACTCCGTTTACCCGTCTGTCTGTCTCCCTGCCCCCACCCCATTACTCCGTTTACCCGTCTGTCTGTCTCCCTGCCCACACCCCATTACTCCGTTTACCCGTCTGTCTGTCTCCCTGCCTCTCACCTCTACGACCCAGTTGCTGACAACACGGATGTAACGGCATATTAAATGGTGTCTAAGGGATGGTGAGGAAGAGACGGGGATAAGAGGGGACGTGGAGATAGGAGAAGATATTCGTGGATAGACCAGGACATTTCGGGGATTGAGAGGGGAGGGGATACGCGCGGGGGGAAGGGAGTGGGTGGGTGGGTGAGGAAGGTGAAGAAAGAGGAAGGGGGGGGGAGGGTTCAGAGGTGAAGGTGGCGACCTTTCGGAATCCAGATGGGCTTGTCAGAATGTTGGACGAATGACATCGATCTCGTGTAACACGAGAGCAGTCACCGGGGATGGGGGTGGGGGCGGTGTGTGGGAAGAGAGAGAGAGAGAGAGAGAGAGAGAGAGAGAGGGTGGGTCGGAGGGATGGGGGGGGGGGGGGTATGGGCTGGGAGGATCAGAGGGATTAGAACTGTCATGGCTGAACCATTAATGTGTCCGGCCTCTCTGTGTTGCTGTCCTCTGTCTCTGCTTGTCTGGCTCCCCTTCCTCCCTCCCCCCCCCTCTCTCTCTCTCCCTCTCTCTCGGTGCGTGTGTGCGTGTATGTGTGAGTGAGTGTGTGTGTGTGTGTGTGTGTGTGTGTGTGTGTGTGTGTGTGTGTGTGTGTGGGGGGAGTGTGTGTGTGTGTGTGGAGTGGTGTGTGTGTGTGTGTGTGTGTGGTGGTGAGAGAGAGAGAGAGAGAGAGAGAGAGAGAGAGAGAGAGACAGACAGACAGACACAGACAGACAGACAGACAGAGGAGGACACAGAGAGTGAGGAGAGAGAGAGAGAGAGACAGACAGACAGACAGACAGACAGGCAGAAAGAGAGAGAGTGAGAGAGACAGAGACACAGAGAGGGACAGAGACAGAGACACAGAGAGGGGGGGGGGGGGAGGAGAGAGAGAAAAGGAGTGGGAGTGGAGGAAAGCAGAGGGGGAACAGTGTAACAGAGAGAGGGTATTCCTATGTTCTATCTGTATCCCTCTCTGTCTTCCCTGTCACTGTGTGTGTGTGTGTGTGTGTGTGTGTGTGGTGTGTGTGTGTGTGTGTGTGTGAGAGAGAGAGAGAGAGAGAGAGAGAGAGGGAGAGGCAAACAGACAGAGAGTCAGACAGAGACAGAGAGACAGTGTGTGTGTGTGTGCGTGTGTGTGTGTGTGTGTGTGCGCGCGCGCGCGCGCGCGCGCGTGCGTGCGTCATGCACATACGCGCGCGCGCGCACCTGTGTGTGTGTGTGTGTGTGTGTGTGTGTGTGTGTGTGGTGTGTGTGTGTGTGTGTGATTTCACATTATCGCTCTCCCTCCTACCCTCCCTCTCTGCTGTCCTCTCTCTGTCTCTGTCTCTCTCTTTGTATGTGTAAGTGACTTCACATTCTGTCTGTCTGTCTGTCTGTCTGTCTGTCTCTCTCTCTCTCTTTCTCTCTCTCTCTCTCTCTCTCTCTCTCTCTCTCTCTCTCTCTCTCTCTCTCTCTCTCTCATTTCATGCACTCGAGCCATCCCTCAAAAACATGTCTGTCCTTGAGCAAATCTCTGGTACGCATTTGCTATGTGTTGTTATATATTTGTTCTTTTATAAATCCGTTCCTGTTCATATTGGTTATTGGACATTTAATTCCATTCGACAGCAGTCTTGCCTTCTCTGTCTTATTCCCCCCCCCCCCCCCCCCCCCCGGCCCCAAGCCAGTGCTTTCCCTTTCCCTTCCCGTCAACCTGACACCCTCTCATCCATCCCCTGTAGCACTGGCCTCTTTGATTAGCCTGATTATGTAGCTACTTCCTAGGTTTGATTAATGTCCTGTGGAGGTGAAAATCGAGGTCGCTCTTTTGTTTGTTGCTTGGTTGGTTTGCTTTTTAAGTAGTGTATATGATGTAGGGAGAGGGAATGGTGGGGTGGGGTTAGACTCGCTTTTGTGATGGTGACAGTGAGGTAGTGGATTAAGTTGCACTTGTTATTCCCTTGTCATTTCTTCGTGCCGTAGCCTTGGTCTAATTATTAAACAATGTCTTCTTATTTCAACCCTGAAGGCAGTCTATATTGTTGTTGGTTCTTTGGGATATGTTTTTGTGTTTGTTCAAGCCACCAGCGTGCCGGATGCATGGGTATCGCAGTCAGCATTGATCTGAAGCTATGTGCCTTTAAGTGTTGAATTCTAATGGGAGCAAACGCCGCTGTACTGGGAACGTACCACTAGTCCGAGGGTTCACTAGTCCGAGGGTTCACTAGTCCGAGGGTTAGGGTTAGGGTTTGGGTAGTCCGAGGGTTCACTAGTCCGAGGGTTAGGGTTAGGGTTAGGGTAAGGGTTAGGGTTAGGGTTAGAACCCTACCCTCGGACTAGTGAACCCTCGGACTAGTGAACCCTACCCGCTGTACTCGTGTGGCAATGATCAAGAGAAAGATAAGCCTTGTAAGCAGATTTCTTCCCTGGAATCTGAGCAAAGATCGATTTTGTTTTCGCGTAAGGAGAAAAAAAAGCCACTGCAATGATTAACTGTGGCATATTTGCAACATTTCACTTTGTTTCACAGATTTGTGTTCTCTTTCTGATGGATTCGGCCGATTGATTGACATGTACGAGATTTAGATCTAATGGTAAAGGGAGGCGACTGCAGGAGGAAATCTAAACAAAAAATGTGAAAAAAGATCGATAAAGCTCCGCCGGTGTTTTGTCTTGTGATTCGTTTGTTAACATTTTTCGGCGGAGCTTTATCAATCATTTTTCAAATTTGTACCGAGATTTAGTTTATTGAAAATGATATCGAAAACAGACTGCTCCTCTCCAGAGCTGCGTTCCATGCCGTCCGCGTGCCGGTGTTCCCCGGGTTCTATGTTCCCCAGTAGCGCTGTTCCCCGTGTCTCTGTTCCCCAGTGTCGATGTTCCCCGACCGAAAAAGCGTGCCGCTGTTCCCGTACCGGTGTTCCCCAGGTTCTCTGTTCCCCAGTAGCGCTGTTCCCCAAACAGATTTCAATGCGCCAACGGCAAAAACTTGGGGAACAGCGGGCCTGGGGAACACCGGGACTGGGGAACACCGGGACCGGGGATTTGCAGGAATGGGGAACAGCGGGATCGCCACAGGGTGGGGAACAACGAAACTGGGGAACTTAGGGACTGAATTTCGATTTTTTTCTTGAGGGGAACACCGGGACTGGGGAATATAGAGACTGGGGAACAAAGAACCTGGGGAACAGCGGCAGGACCCCAATATATATTATTCCTCTAGGGTAAAAATAGAATTCCACACTCATTAGGTGAACATTGTGCAGCAATAGAAATTGAACCGGTCTTTCTTGAAGATTTCATGCTGTCTATTCAAATGGGTTCTCTTCGTCACCTTCGGTTGCTTTCGCGGAGAGGAATAATACCACTTTACATTCAGATCAAAGCGGTTGATCAATGAAAATGCGGGGTTTAGGTAAACAAAAATCATGAATCGGTAAGTGTCCTGCCCTCTTCTAGAGGGATTTCCAATACGGCAGATATTCCTTTCAAATATCGAAAACACAGTCGGCAAACATTTGAAAAGGTGATTGAAAATGATCATCTGTTTAAGTGTCAGTTTAAATTTCATCGAAAAGGAGTCATAGCATGTGGCGTCAGCCCATCTACACGATTGAAACCGCTCCTGCTATTCCGTTACAACACTCTGCGCAGGTTTGCAGCCAGATAAACAAATGAATAAACTTACAAATATATGGGGGAAATACAGAATTGAATAAATAAATGTAAATAGGAAAATGAAAAAAAAATGAATTAAGTAAAAGAACAGATTATTAATACATGTCAAACAAATAAATACATAAATAAATGAAAAAATGAATAAACAAACCAAGCAACAGATCAATCAACCAATCAATCAATCAATCAACCAATCAATCAATCAATTAATCAACAGGGAAAGATGTGGGAAGCTGGTCCCGTGGACCCGTCACATAGCAGATGGTTCACCTGCTCTTTAACCCAACGCATTGGTCAGGCCTCTGAACCTTCTTAGCATTGTGCAAGTCTTTATCATAGTGTGTGTGTGTGTGTGTGTGTGTGTGTGTGTGTGTGTGTGTGTGTGTGTGTGTGTGTGTGTGTGTTGTGTGTGTGTGTGTGTGTGTGTGTGTGTGTGTGTGTGTGTGTGTGTGTGTGTGTGTGTGTGTGTGAATGAAAATGCTGACGATGATGTTTTTGTTTCAGTTCAGTTGCAAGCAGATCGCAGAATACTTTTCTTTCGTTCTTCTTCATCTCTTGTGTGTGTGTGTCACGTGTCTCTGTACATTGGTATTTTTTCTTTCAGTTACCTCAGTCTACATTTACCATACAACATCGGCCACTCTAACGAGATTCTTGGCCTTCTTTAGTGCTTATTGGTGTTTGGGCTCCTGTTTGTTCTGTTACTTGAAGAACTAATATATTTCACAGTGAGTAGAACATGAGATGGAATGCACCATGGAGCTTCTTCACATTTTCAGAGATAAGAATGGATGTAAAACGAGTGGCCTGTACGCAAACGGCACAGGACTGTTTCGTTTTTACGTCCACCTTGAAAACATGGTAAAAACTCTTTGGTTTGAACGGAGTTTGTACAATTTGTTACCCGTCTGCAAGTTCCATTCCTCTTGCCAGAGGTCTTTGACATAACCCTGTGTTTGGGGTTTCAGATCATTTTGTGGGATAGACAATCTACTCAACTTTTCCTTTGTGGCATTCTTGGCAAGTTGCTCATCCACCTCGTTGCCTCGAATGCCCACATGGCTGGGGACGCGAGCAAAAACTATGTTGTATCCATCTGATTTCAGACAGGTGTACAGCAGCTGAGGGTGCTTGAGATTACGGCCGGCAATGGCCTCCAAAGCAGAAAGTGAGTCTGATAAAATGAGGAAATCTTTATGTTTCGATTTACAGACCATGTTAAGAGCCAGGACCAAGGCTATCAGCTCAGCAGTGTAGATGGAGCTATCGGTGGGAATGTGTTCGGTGCATCTCTGAGGGGGATCCACTGCACAAAGCACAGCAGAGGCAACTCCTCCTCAGATTTAGAACCGTCGGTGAAAATTCTTTTGAAGGATGGAAACTTTGAACATAGTTCAGCAAAAAGGGACTTGTATGCCAAGGAACTAGTGGAATCTTTAGGGTACGAGGCCAAATCAAACCGGATATCTGGAGTGAAGAAAATCCATGGAGGGTCATCAGGAAACTTGGATAAATCACAAACTAATCCAAGATCTACTATATCTGATTTATTCAAATGGGGAATAACACGAATTCTGGGTGGAATGGAACTGGGGTGGTCATCGAATTTCTTTTTGGAACTTGGGGTCCAAAACACAGTCATATGCAGGGTTTTGAGGTTCAGAAGAGAGATTCAGACAGTAGTTCAAGGCAAGTTTCAGTCGACGGTTTGAGAGGGATGGTTCTCCTGCCACAGCATACAGGCTATAAACAGGGGTGGTGCGCAACGCACCCAGACACAATCGAAGCCTTAAGGAAAAAAAATTAAACGGCCACATGGGTTAGCAGACACCGCAGGTTAGACAGTCAGTGTACACTTTGCATAATGATCACACTATCTAGTCCCGCCATTACCCCAACAAACCTGCACTAATACTTTCTGGAACGAGGACAGGAGCATGGACCACAAAGGCAGAACAGCAGGACAGATTAAATGCCTTTTTTTTTTTATTTGCGGTCAAAGAGAGTAACTAAAAAAAGGAAATACAATCACAGAATTTCTAAAAAAAAAATTGAGGTTCAAGTTTACCGAAAACAAATTATGATAATAATGACCATAAAGATGATAATAATGATGATGACGACGACGACGAGGAAGGCGACGACGACGACGACGACGACGACGACGACGACGACGACGAAGATGATGATGATGATGATGATGATGATGATGATGATGATGATGATGATGATGTCATGATCATGATCATGATCATGATGGTGGTGGTAATGATGATGATGATGATGATGATGATGATGATGATGATGATGATGATGATGATGATGATGATGATGATGATGACGACGACGACGACGACAACGATGACGATGACGACAACAAGTGTCGAAGTCGCTGCTGCTTTTTGCTGTTTCTGTGCGTTGTTTTTATGTTTTCACCTTCCTTCCTTCACCCTCTCTTCTTGTCTGCTGCTGTTTTCCTATCACTCTATACATTCGCCCCTCCAAAAATAGAGCCAGTGCCAGACAGGTGCCACTCCCCTCTCCTTTCCCCCCGTGTCTATCTCCACACACATCAGCCCCTCTTTTTCCCTTGACACCTTTCATGGTCCTCGGTACGAATATGACGACAGACAGATGAGATGGGGATGTTTTAGGTGTTTATGACATGGGAGTGTGTTAGGTAGTTATGACATGGGATGTGTGTTAGGTATTTACTTGGGGTCTTTGTCGTCATCTTGTTGTCTACTTTTGATCATCAGTCTCAATTTGTGATCAGAACAAGGGACACTTGCTTTACTGTCGTCTTCGGGATATCACTTTGTGTGTCTCTGTCCTTTCTCCTTTTGTTTCGGTAACTCACATTATGGCACGCTGCGCGTGCGCACGCGCGCGCGCACACACACACACACACACACACACACACACACACACACACACACACCACACACACACACACACAGCACGCACGCACGTACGCACTCACGCTCGCACGCACGCTCGCACGTACCCACGCACGCACGCACGCACGCACGCACGTATACACACACACACACCACACACACACACACACACACACACACACACACACACACACACTGAACTAAGGAGGAGGATGAATAACTGCAGCTTTAAATAGCGCTTATTTCTTTGTCCACATGAGAAAAAAACTATCAAACAAACAAAATAACGAGCACACGAATCGTGCATTTCATCAGACATCTGATGGTTACTACAGTCACTTATCGATCAATTCGTTCAGTTCAGTTCATAGGGGAGTGAAGGAAGGATTCCTGAAGAATGGAATACACACAGAGAAGACCTGTAATCAGGAATTGAGAATCATCGTTAATAAAAACGGATTTCTGTCTGTGTTGGTAAAATCAAAAATCGGTCATTGATGGCGGCAGTCATTCTTCTGTGGGCTAGTTGATGCAGTTCTTGGAGATGGTATTATAGTTATAGCTGCATTACTATCTTTGTAGCAGTTTCGTACAGATTTATTAATTGTTGTTTGTGTTGTTGTTGTTGTTTTGGTGGTGGTGGTGGTGGTGGTCGTGGTGGTGGTGGTGGTGGTGGTCGTCGTCGTCGTCGCCGTTATTGTTCTTGTTCTTTTCTCTTCCACCTCCTCGTCCTCCTCCTCCCTCCTATGTACATATGTGTGTGTGTGTGTGTGTGTGTGTGTGTGTGTGTGTGTGTGTGTGTGTGTGTGTGTGTGTGTGTGTGTGGCGCGCGCGCGTGCGTGCGTGCGTGCAATGCGTGTGTACGTGCGTGCGTGCGTGCGTGCGTGCGTGCGTGCGTGCGTGCGTGTGTGTGTGTGTGGTGTGTGTGTGTGTGTGTGTGTGTGTGTGTGTGTGTGTGTGGAGAGAGAGAGAGAGAGAGAGAGAGAGAGAGAGAGAGAGAGAGAGAGAGAGCACTCGCGTGCGCGTATTTGTGTATGTACGTATGCATGTATATGTGTATGTATGTATGTATGTATGTGTGTGTGTGTGTGTGTGTGTGTGTGTGTGTGTGTGTGTGTGTGTGTGTGTGTGGTTTTCGAACTGTAGAACTGATTCTTTTTTTCCCCCACAAGAACGTGTTGACAATTTGTTATAATTGCTCTTAAACGTCAGTACAACTCAAGTGCCATTTGATAACAAACCTGATTCACTCAGTGTTGCCTTCTTTGGTGCTGGGGTGACGGTGATGGGGTGGAGGGCGCGTCACTGTAAATGCAAGACGGGTATCACTACAAACGGCCAAATCTATAGAACACAGCACACCTTCCTGGCTTTCTGTGTGAACGTTCAACTTACGCCACGTCCATCTACTGAAAACCACCACAAGTCCCAAGAAAAGAAAAAGCTCTTGTAAACAGGAGACTAAGTTTTGTTCAGGGGACTCAACCAATACTCTACAATCCATGCTGAAAACAGCAGATTTGACCATTCGTGATTGTAAAGGAATCAGTCAAGACATGAATAAATAAATTGTTATAAGGCGGATCTGATGTTGGCCAAGAGGCTTTTAAAAAGTGTGGACCCATTAGTCGCCCACGGTATCCAAACTCTGTTGTCCACATCGTCACCATCACACACGGACAGCTTTTGTCACGCTTTGTCACCCTCCTCGACATACAGGGAGATGTTGATAATCACACTTCGTCTGTCGGTTTGTCGGTCTGTGTGTCTGTCTGTCTGTGTTCCTCTCTCCTCTCTCTCTCTCTCTCTCTCTCTCTCTCTCTCTCTCTCTCTCTCTCTCTCTCTCTCGCACGCACGCGCACACACACACACACAAGCACACACGCATGCACACACACGCACGCACGCACACACACACACACACACACACACACACACACACAGACACACACACATATATATATATAGAGAGAGAGAGAGAGAGAGAGAGAGAGAGAGAGAAGAGAAGAGAGAGATCAGTATATTTAAAATGCCTAAAACAATTTTTTAAGTGCTCAACCCCTTGGGGAGCAACATTAGTTAAAACAAGTTAAAAGAGGAATCTTAAAACTATCTACAAATTTGTTTCAAGCGTGTTGCGCTGTCATCAGGATGGTTTTTGGTTTGCCCACCGCCGATGTTATATAGCGTGTGGGCTCCCGTTTGCGGTTGTTTGCACGTGCTGGTTGGCTGCACGTGTTTTTTGGGGGCTTTCAGGTTTTTGTTTTGGGTGTGTTCACTAACAACGATTTCCATTTATGCCTGCAGTTGTTTACTATTTCTGTTTTGGTGTTTAAAGTTGCTAAGTGTGGTTTGCATAGTATTAACCATTTTTCAGTTAAACATAGGTTGCACCTTTTTGAAACATTGCTGTATGGTGATGCTCTTTTTATGATTTTCCAGGATATATTGTAGCTTGTTTTTGCGTCTTTAAGTTTCCAAATATATTTGCTCAGTTCTGTTTGGTTTTTATATTTTTCTTTATTAAATGACTGTTTGTGGTTTGCATATCTGGTTTTGAAGTGGTTTTCAGTGATCCCTATGTATGTTTCTTTTTCATTTTCTGATATCACAGTAGCATGGTATACAATGTTGTTGTGAAGACATTTATTGTTTAGTGGGCACTGCTTCTTTCTGGTGCAATTGCAAGATTTCCTTTCTTCACCCTTCTTTGCTGTGTTGATTTTCATTTTGTTGGATGCGTCAATTAGGTTTTTGAGGTTGGGCATACATGAGTACGATAGTTTGACAGTGTTTTTGTTAAATATTTTGGACAGTTTGTGTTCTTTTGGAAATGAAGTTGTTAGGATTTTGAAGAATTCTTTCCCTATGTTTGTTTTGAGTTTCCCGTCGTATGGGGGTTATACCATATGATTTTTCTTTTCCTATTTTTCTTGCTTTTATTTGTGTTGTTGTCTGGGTTGTATTGTAATTTGTAATTGCATCCACTTGTTTGTAGTGCCTCCTGGTATTCTACTACTGCATTGTTGAACACTCTCTCACTGCATGACAGGTTTGATAGTCTCTTGTTTATGCCATGGGGTATGGTCTTTAATATGGATGGTGGATGGTTACTTTTGGTGTGTACATAAACTTGTTTTTTTAACTTGTTTTAACTATATATATATATATATATATATATATATATATATATATGCACACGCACACACACACAGACCCCCCCCCCCCCACACACACACACACACACACACACACACACACACACACACACACACACACACACACGCGCGCGCGCGCGCGCACGCACGCACGGAAACGATCATCAGCAGGTACATACTCACATAATTATATGCATGCGGGAGAGCGCAAACACTGCAACATCTCTCTCTCTCTCTCTCTCTCTCTCTCTCACGTGGTCGTATATATGTCACTCACTCTGTTGTCACCTGACAACCAGACAATGATCACAGAAACGAGAAGCAGAGACTAACTTGTACTGGGAGAGCGTGAACAACCAGGACGGAAGTGAAGGGAAGGGAGTGGGGGAGAGAGGAGAAGGCGAGGGAGGGGGCGGAGACGGAAGTGAAGGGAAGGGAGTGGGGGAGAGAGAAGAAGGCGAGGGAGGGGGCGGAGACGGAAGTGAAGGGAAGGGAGTGGGGGAGAGAGAAGAAGGCGAGGGAGGGGGGGGAGACGGAAGTGAAGGGAAGGGAGTGGGGGAGAGAGGAGAAGGCGAGGGAGGGGGCGGCGACGTGTGTGGGGCAGGAGGAAGTGTGTGGGAGGGGAGCTGGAGGACAGGACAATGAACAGGAGCATCCGGAGAAGTGCTGAAACAATCACCCACTTCAAAGACGTCAGCGTCCGTGGAGGCGAAAGAAGAAGGATGTAGTAGGATAGGCCCACTTCTGGACGTGTTCACAATGTCTGTCTCTGAATTAAGTTTTGTTTTGTTTTGTTTTGTTTTGTTTTGTTTCATCTTCCTTAAATATTTTATTATTAGTTCAGGCGCGTTAGAAGTATGTAATCGCTTTCCATTCACACACAAACACACGCGCGTGCACGCACGCACGTAATCACACACACACGCACGCACGCACACACACACACACACACACACATACACACACACGCGC
>CM031606.1:50857379-50864879 GCA_018398815.1 Conus ventricosus
TATGGATTTCGGACATTTGCTACGTCATGAGAAGTTAAGGAAAAGGGTTGGAGAAGGATAGTGAGAAGGAGGAAAACTAGGACGAAAGAGAGAAAGAAAATGAGGAAGGCGCCAACAAGGAGGAGGATGTCGATGACGCTGATGAAGAGAAGGTTAAGGAGAAAGGACTGTAACCGTGAGGACGGGGAGGAAAGCGATGATAATGAAAACAATGGTGATGTTGAGGAGGAGGAGAAGGAGGAAGAGAAAGAAGGCACTGATGATAATTATGAAGAAAAGGAGACAATGAAAATGAGGAAAGGTGAGGATGGTCACGATGAGATGAAAATGAGAAGGTGAGGATGGTCACGATGAGATGAAAATGAGAAAGGTGAGGATGGTCACGATGAGATGAAAATGAGAAAGGTGAGGATGGTCACGATGAGATAAAAATGAGAAAGGTGAGGATGGTCACGATGAGATAAAAATGAAAAAGGTGAGGAGGTCACGATGAGATGAAAATGAGAAGGTGAGGATGGTCACGATGAGATGAAAATGAGAAAGGTGAGGATGGTCACGATGAATGAAAAAGAGAAAGGTGAGGATGGTCACGATGGGGAAAGAGGATGAGATTGAGAAGGGCAGGAGGTTTGGACTCGTGGGAAGGAGGGGTGGATGTTGAGGATTGGGAGGAGGAAGAGGATTGTTTAGGATGATGCGGAAACAGGAGTTTTAGGGAAAGGAAGATGAGGCAAACACAACATTTTAAATGGTAATTTGGAGAAAGAACACGAGGGGAGGGAACGGACAAAGAGGTTAATGCTTAGAAAGAACAGAAGAGGAGAAGATAGCGATGATGAATCCAATGCGCACGCGCGCGCACACACACACACACACACACACACACACACACCACACACCCCACACACCCCACACACACACACAAAACACACACAAACACCGCGCGCACCGACGCACGCACGCAGGCACCCCAAAACATACACAAACATTTTTTTTTTTGGTGGCATCAGTTATCGGATCAATGGAGCACCTAATGCGGTGATTTTTTTCCGTAAGGTCAAAATTTCCACCTCTTCATTTTTTTTTGCTTCACACTGTCCTCTTCATCTGGCAAAAAAAAAAAACATCAACAAAGATGGGTGGGGGGGGGGAGGGGGAGGGAGGAAAACAAAAGAAACAATTTCCACTACTTTTTTCTCTCCTTTTGTCTCCAGCCAGTCTCAGTTGTTATGTTCTCTTACACACCCCTGCATAGTCGGGATGTTCTCTTACACACCGTGCATAGTCTGTATGTTCTCTTACACACCTCTTTAGTCTGTAGTTCTCTTACACCCATGCACGTCTGTAAGTTTTCTTACACACATGTATAGTCTGTATGTTCTCTTACACACCATGCACAGTCTGTATGTTCTCTGTATGTTCTCTTGCACACCATGCACAGTCTGTATGTTCTCTTACACACCATGCACGTCTGTATGTTCTCTTACACACCATGCACAGTCTGTATGTTCTCTTACACACATGCTAGTCTGTATGTTCTCTTACACCCATGTATAGACTGTATGGGTTTTCTTACACACCATGCACAGTCTGTATGTTCTCTGTATGTTCTCTTACAAACATGCACAGTCTGTATGTTCTCTTACACAACATGCACAGTCTGTATGTTCTCTTACACACCATGTTAGTCTGTATGTTCTCTTACACACCATGCACAGTCTGTATGTTCTCTTACACACCATCCACAGTCTGTATGTTCTCTTACACACCCTGCCAGTCTGTATGTTCTCTGTATGTTCTCTTACACACCAATGCACAGTCTGTTATGTTCTCTAACACACCATGCACAGTCTGTATGTTCTCTGTATGTTCTCTTACACACCCATGCACAGTCGGGATTTTTCTCGTACACACCATGCACAGTCTGTATGTTCTCTTACACACCATGCACAGTCTGTATGTTCTCTAACACACCATGTATAGGTCTGTATGTTCTCTGTATGTTTTTCTTACACACCATGCCAGTCTGTATGTTCTCTTTCACACCATGCACAGTCTGTTGTTCTCTTACACACCATGCACAGTCTGTATGTTCTCTTTTCACACATGCACAGTCTGTATGTTCTCTGTATGTTCTCTTACACACCCCTGCACAGTCTGTATGTTCTCTTACAACCCTGCATAGTCTGTATGTTCTCTTACACACCCATGGGATAGTCTGTATGTTCTCTTACACACCCCTGTATAGACTGTATGTTCTCTTACACGCCATGCACAGTCTGTATGTTCTCTGTTTGTTCTCTTACACACCAGCATAGTCTGTATGTTCTCTTACACA
Source organism: Conus ventricosus (assembly GCA_018398815.1). Classification (NCBI taxonomy): domain Eukaryota; kingdom Metazoa; phylum Mollusca; class Gastropoda; order Neogastropoda; family Conidae; genus Conus; species Conus ventricosus. The sequence goes on from CM031606.1 coordinate 50,859,718, forward strand.
CCATGCACAGTCTGTATGCTCTCTGTTTGTTCTCTTACAGACCATGCACAGTCTGGATGTTCTCTGTATTTTTCTCTTACCCCACCATGTATAGTCTGTATGTTCTCTTACCCCACCGTGCACCCGTCTGTATGTTCTCTTACACACCCTGCACAGTCTGTATGTTCTCTTACACACCGTGCATAGTCTGTATGTTCTCTTACACACCATGTATAGACTGTTGTTCTCTTACACGCCATGCACGTCTGTATGTTCTCTGTTGTTCTCTTACACACCATGCACAGTCTGTATGTCTCTGTTTTTTCTTTACACACCATGCATAGTCTGTATGTTCTCTTACACACCATGCACAGTCTGTATGCTCTCTGTTTGTTCTCTTACACACCATGCACAGTCTGTTGTTCTCTGTTTGTTCTCTTTCACACCATGCATAGTCTGTATGTTCTCTTACACACCATGCATTTGTCTGTTTGTCCCCTTACACACCATGCATAGTCTGTATGTTCTCTGTTTGTTCTCTTACACACCATGCCCCAAATCTGTATGTTCTCTGTATGTTCCTTACATACCATGCACAGTCTGTTTGTTCTCTTACACACCATGCATTATCTGTGTGTTCTCTTACACACGGCACACTCTGTAAGTTCTCTTACACACCATGCACAGTCTGTATGTTCTCTTACACACCATGCACAGTCGGGATGTTCTCTTAAACACCATGCACAGTCTGTATGTTCTCTTGCACACCGTGCACAGTCTGTATGTTCTCTTACCACCATGCACAGTCTGTATTTCTCTTTACACACATGCACAGTCTGTATGTTCTCTTACACACCGTGCACAGTCTGTATGTTCTCTTACACACCATGCACAGTCTGTATGTTCTTTACACACCATGTATAGTCTGTATGTTCTCTTACACACCATGTATAGTCTGTATGTTCTCTTACACACCATGTATAGTCTGTATGTTCTCTTACACACCATGCACAGTCTGTATGTTTCTTTAAAACACCATGCACAGTCTTAAGTTCTCTTACACACCATGCACAGTCTGTATGTTCTCTTACACACATGTATAGTCTGTATGTTCTCTTACACACCATGTATAGTCTGTATGTTCTCTTACACACCGTGCACAGTCTGTATGTTCTCTTACACACATGCACAGTCTGTAAGTTCTCTTACACACCATGCACAGTCTGTATGTTCTCTTACACACCATGCACAGTCTGTAAGTTCTCTTACACACCATGCACAGTCTGTATGTTCTCTTACGATGGACATAATTGTTTTTTGCTGGGTTTTTAGTGTTTTTGCGGTTGATACAAAGTGTCTGGGTTTGTTGATGTTCTAATGTGCAGTGCACTGGCACTCTCAGACTGATTAATGTGCTGCTTATACAACGAAAACGACTTTTAAAAGAAGCACACAAAAAAAGACGATCGGCTTCAGAAATTAACATCAAAACGTAATGATAATAAGCGCGCAGTGCGCAACGTCCCTCTCAACGTTACTGAATTTCCAGAACACCTACTGGCGGTGCGATCAATGAAAGCAAGCATGCAGGTAAGTTTTTGATAAAACGACGTTGAATAAAGAAATCTCTTCCTTCTCTCTCTCTCTCTCCTCTCCCCTTTTCTCTCTGTATCATGATCTTTCCTCTTTTTTTTTTACTCGAATTTCTTATTTGTTCGCATGTTTGTTTTCTTTACAAGTTAGAAAGAATTCAATGGATGAACCAGCCCCAATATGTTGTTTCGCTTTTCTTTTCCTCTCTTTTTTTTTTTTTTTTTTGTAGGAATTTTGATTCGGCTTTCTTAGCAATAAACCTGCATGATTAACTGTGAAAGTTCATGTAAAGATGCATTAACTCCCCCTCTGTCACACACACACACACACACACACACACAACACACCCCAAACCCCAACACACACACACACGCGCGCGCGCGCGAACGCACAGATACGCATACACACAATCACATGTTCAAAAACATGCACGCGCATAGGTGCACGTGGGACGTGCATATTCAAACACCACACACACACACACACACACACAACACCACACACACCCAAAACACACACACACACACACACACACACACACATATGCACATACACAGCACACACGTGCGCGCGCGCACGCACGCACGGACACACACAACACACACACACACACACACACACACCCCACACACACACCACACACACACACACATTACTTCTCTCTCTCCCATCACTCATTTGTTGCAGGTTCAGGCATGGATCAGATGGTTCAGCTCACGTCAAAGGAGAACAAAGCAGAAGCTGTCCAAAGCCATGAGGGCCAACACCATGTGCAGGACAACTGGCGCCATCAGTCACACTGGCACAGGGCAAACCCTCCCACACTCCGAGCCCTGTGTGGGGGAGGCTGCAGTCAGCCGTGCCACTGAGGTTCGTCATCTTCAGGTTTCCCTGTGGAAACAAGCATGATAGAGTATTACGGTGGTGATGACGACGACGATGACGACAACGGTGATGATGATGATGATGATCATGATGATGATGATGATGATGATGATGATGATGATGATAACACCAATTCTTATTGTACTGCTTAACAATGTTGTTTTACACGTTGTTTCTTCAATCCATAAAGTCCTTCTGTTTACATAGCAAAGATGCAGCTCATTCAATGTATGATAGGACATGGAACTTGACTTAACCTAACATCATATACACACAGATACGAATACAGCTTACAAACGCACAGACACGCGCTCGGGCACACATACTCTCTCTCTCTCTCTCTCTCTCTCTCTCTCTCTCTCTCTCTCTCTTCTCTCTCTCTTCTCTCTCTCTCTCTCTCTTGATCAGGGCTCTAACATATTTGCTGGATTTTCAACAGTTTGTGTTCCTGCAGTAAAATTTACGACTCAGGGGAGGCGATCTGGTGGTTTAGTATGTCTGATTAGAAATGACTTTTTACCATATGTTGAACAAGTTCATATCAAATCTCGAAACTGTGGTGCATTTTCGTATTAAAAAGGACTTGTTTGATCTGGACAAAGATGTTCTATATATTTATTCCTATGTACCTCCTGAGGGTTCGCCGTATTATGTTTATTTCGAGACTGAAAATGGTATAGCGCTTCTGGAGGATTACATAACTGATTGTATATTGACTTATAATGACGTGTATGTGTTGTTGTGTGGAGATATGAACAGCAGAACTTCTAACATTTCACATGTTTGTCAGAGAGTAGATAATGATAATATTTTCGAGTTGCAATGTGCGAGTCATCCATTAATGTTGGTAGATGTTCCCAGGATAAATCGTTGAATAATTATGGTAAGTTGTTGTTGAATATGTGTACTGCTGTAGATTTGTGTATACTTAATGGATTGTGTCATGGCGACCTTGAAGGTCGCTACACATACGTGTCAGAAAATGGTTGCAGTGTTAATGATTATTTTATGATGTCTTGTGAATTATTTGCGTGTTTAAGTGATTCGTGTGTGCTGAACGTGTGTGAACGTATTGAATCAGACCATTTGCCTGTTGAATTTCATGTCAATCGTGAAGATAACCCAAATACTAGTTTAGATACGAATAGCTTTATCATGGAAAAATATGTGTGGAATGATGATTATATATGGTGTATTCTGTGATAATTATAACGTCAAAACATTTACAGGATAAAATGGCATTTGCAATCAGCTTAATTGATTTTGACATTAACGAAGCACTGTGTCACTTTAACATATGTATAAGGGAAGCTGGGGAATGCATGAAAAAACAAGTAAGATGTACGAAAAGTGACAGACCTAAAGACTGGTTTGATGCAGAGTGCAGAGCCTGTAAATCACATGTTCGTGGATTGCTGAATAAATCGCTGCGTTCGCATGACGCTGACGATCGTCACGAGTATTGTAAGGCAAGACGTGAATATAAGCATTTACAAAAGAGAAAGAGGAAACAGTTTAATGAAAATTTAATGTCGGAATTATTATCATCTGTAAATAGTCAAAAACAGTTTTGGGACACTGTGAAAAAGATTTCTTTAAAACAAAATCAACCTCCAAATAGCATCAGTATAGATACTTGGTTCGACCACTTTAAAACACTACTGACTAATAACACAATTGTTGATGGTATATTACGATGTGAACACAATGAAGAAACTGAAATGTATTTTAATCGCCCAATTTCCAAAGAAGAAGTTTTGTATGCCATGAGGAAATCAAACACCATAAAGCTGCTGGACCGGATGGTATTGTTGGAGAGTTCTGAAATACTGTAGTAAATCTGATCCTATTTTGCATTTTCTAGTAACATTTTTCAACTCTCTGTTTGATAAAGGAATTTATCCCGAGAATTGGTCAGAATCCATTATTATAACCCCTGTACAAGAAAGGAAATTGCAAACAATCCCAATAACTACCGAGGCATTTCTCTTTGTGATGCTTCTAGTAAGTTGTATAGCACTATCATTAACCGTTAGGTTACAGGAATGGGTAGAGGAAAATAATCTTACGGGAGAATATCAAGCTGGATTTAAACGTAATTATTCTACTGTTGATCATATGTTTACCCTGATGGCGTTTATTCAAAAGCAATTCTCTTTCAATCGTAAACTATATGTTGCTTTCATTGATTTTGAAAAAGCTTTCGATTCTATTAATAGAAGCATTTTATGGCCTATTCTGTTAAAAAATGGTATTCATGGTAAATTATTTAAATGTATAGTAAGTATGTATAATTGTGTAAAATCTAGAGTAAGAAGTGGAGGGAAATTGACAGATTATATTATGTGTACTAGTGGTGTTAAACAAGGTGACGTATGTAGTCCTATTCTTTTTTCTTTGTTTATTAACGAATTAACATCTGAAGTTATAAATAATGGTAGACATGGAGCCCAATTTATGGATGACCTTTTAGAACTGTTTATTCTTCTTCTAGCAGACGATGTTGTTTTGTTATCTGAAACAGTTATTGGTCTACAAACACAGTTGAATAATTTAGGGCGCGCTGCTGCTTCTCTACAACTGAAAGTAAATATGCAGAAGAGTAATATAATTGTATTCAGAAAGGGTGGCTATCTGGGAGCAAGAGAACACTGGAATTATAACGGAATAACTATGCCAGTCGTAAATGTATACAAATATTTAGG
>CM031606.1:50876574-50884074 GCA_018398815.1 Conus ventricosus
AATCTCTCTCCAACGGGTCACCAAATTTGCGGACATGTTGTTTAGAGTAAGACAAAGAGCCCCAAAACTGTAGGGGGGGGGGGGGGTTGCGGGCCTTAAGTTCTGCGCACTCTTTTTGCCTGTAAGATTATAGGGCTACTTGCAAAGTCATGAGTGCCAGATCATTCCCGTGACCGAGGAGGCAAGGTTCTGCTAGTGGATGGATACAAGTACCACAAGCAAGTCACTAGAAACCAAACAATAACTTGGCAATGCGCGAGGCGCAGGATTTGCCAAGTTAGGATCAAAACGAACACGTTTGACCTGCAAGCAGCCGACCCAGACATTCGCCTCAGGGCCTTTAATTTCAGTCGGCAGCGCCCCACTACAGAAGGAATTTTCTATGGCTTTAGAAGAGAAAGAGCGATGTTGTTTAGATATAGATCAAGAAACACTGAGACCCAGAGCCGTAGCTCTGATGTAACATATAGGATCTGTGGCATTGCGGCCCCGTGCATTGCGGCCCCGTGGCATTATGGCCCCATGGCATTGCGGCCTGTACCCGACTGGACAGCGCTGGAACCAGCAGGTCAGCACTTGCATGACCCATCAGGTCTGTGTAGACAGTCTAAAAGTAAATGGCCCGTTGCGAAAGAAAAGGGTAGCTCACGCAAAGTGTGATATAAAGGGATGGGAGTTCAAAGCGTAAAAAGAAGCACATCACTGTCAAAACCCTTTTCTGGCGTCACAAGCTCATGCTTTCCGTTCTAGAATCATACACGATCGAATATTCCGTTTTTCTTACTGATTTGACCAAGCAACTCACAGCGAATTGCCCCCTCCCCCCCCCCCCCCCCCCCCCCCCTATCCGTTGGAACGGTGCCGGGCAATGCGCCCTGGGGGCCACGCCAAGTGACACGCTTCGCAGACGACAGAAGCGCGATGACACTTCCAATGTCGCGGTTGAAATGGAACAACCTGAGTTGACACGCGTGGGGCACGTGCAACTCTCTCTCTCTCTCTCTCGGTGGGGAGGGGAGGGGGGGGTGGGGATGTGCATTTTTCCCCCCTATTATTTTGTTTACCTTGGGATGTGCCCGGCGCAACCTCTCCTTGTACAGTAGGGCCCAGTACTGGCGCTAACGTGTATTGAAATCGGTTGGGGAACAGAGAACCTGGGAACAGAGAACCTGGGAACACCGGTACGGGAACAGCGGCACGCTTTTCGGTCGGGGAACATCGACACTGGGGAACAGAGACAGGGGAACAGCGCTACTGGGGAACATAGAACCCGGGGAACACCGGCACGCTCCCGATCCAGACTGACAATGTCACTCGGCTCGAATTGTTCGTCAACACCTACCGTTGTTCCTCTTGGTGCGCCTTGAAAGTATTTAATGTTGTCAGTTTGGTGAATAAACAATGTCCACATTGTGTGAATGACTGACAACACAGCACACACGTAGAGCACGGCCGACACAACGCGCCACCCCGAACAAGTTTCAAAATGGTGCTCACACAGTTCAGTCACCTTAAGGTTTTTAGCACAGAATGTGCCAATTCTGGCCCTCCACAATGATAAGTCAATCATTTTTTTGCACAGACCAGTCCACTGATATTTGCCTCCACACTGGCACGATTTGTTGCACTGTCTTTTCACAGTTGCTGGCGGAAATGAACAGAACTATGCGGAGCGTTGAGCAAGTACATCCGTATCGCCGCCATTGCTCTCGTGACCCCCGAGAGAGAGAGAAAAGAGAGAGAGAGCGATAGTGATGTGTGTGTGTGTGTGCGTGTGTGTGTTGTTGTGTGTGTGTGTGGGTGTTGTGGTGTGTGTGTGTGGTGTAGCTCTGTGTTGTGTTGTGTGTGTGTGTGTGGTGTGTGTGTGTGTGTGTCTGTATGCCTGTGTGTGTGCGTGTGCGTGCGTGCGTGCGTGCGTGCGTGCTGTGTGTGTGTGTGTGTGTGTGTGGGGTGTGTGTTGTGTGGTTTTGTGTTTCAGTGTATCTGTGTATGCGTGCATGCGTGTTCGTGTGTGTGTGTGTGTGTGTGTGTGTGTGTGCGTGCGTGCTGTGTGCGTGTCGTGCGTGCGTGCGTGTTGCGCGCGCGCGTGTGCTGCGTGCGTGCGTGCGTGCGTGTTGTGTGGTGTGTGTGTGTGTGCTTTGTATCATGCAAATGGTTCAGATCTAAAAAAAATATAAAAAAAAATAAAAAATGCCTTCAAGTCTGGCTCATTCCCGTGATGAAAATGATTGACAGGCTGCCGATAGCTTTGACTCCTTGTCCTCCTCCTCCTCCTCCTCAGCCTTTTTCTTGTGCTCCTTACCCTCACTGTACCCTCCACAACATCCGTTGCGGTCATCACCAACAGCAGAAAGACGACAACAAAGAAGGACTGAAGCCCTGCTCTCCCGTCCTCCATCTCTTTTACTACAACAACCACGGTATTGCTCCTAATGCTACTACTGCTGAGGCCTCTGCTGCTGCTGCTGCTGCTATAGAAAAAAGGAATATCAATAATACAGAAAACAACAACAACAAAAATGGCGCGTGTTAATTACAGGTGAGACAATATATGAATCAAGCTCATTTATGTACGGGTGAGACAACATATGAATCAAGATAATCCAGAAGAGCAACAATCATCATCATCAGCAGCAGCAGCAGCAGCAGCAGAAGCAACAGCAGCAGATTTTTCGTCGCAGTCTCATCGTCGTCGTCGTTTTGTCGTTGTCATCATCATCATCATCATCATCATCATCATCATTATTATCATCATCATCATCATAGTCAGTGCCACTGCAACAATCATCCTCATATTCTGACCATCATTGTTGTTAGAATTACTATTATTGTCGTCGTCGTCATTATCATAGTTTGTCGGCCGTTGTTTTCACAGAACACGTGATGACGTACAAGAGGGACACCCCTCACTGGATCGGAGCCTGTCCACTACGGGAGGGGGCATGGCCCTGGTGCTGGATGATTACTTTGTCCCAGTTTGACTGATGACGCCAGCTGCCTTGCACGTGCTGCTTTCCCACATCCATTCTGTTGGTTTTCAGCTCGTTGAATGATGTAGCCCTTCCTAAACCTTAGAAACAATTGCGCGCGCGCGCGCGCGCGCGCGCCGCGCGCGCGTGCGTGCGTGCGTGCGTGCGTGCGTGCGTGGTGTGTGTGTGTTGTTCGTTCGTTCTTCTTTTTAACGTCTTTTCACAATGCTGTGATATTAGACGGAAAAAAAAAACAGAAAAAAACACCTCCCGTCTTCCTATCTCTGAACCTCCCTACCATTTCCCTTCAAAAATGAAATCTTAACAACAATAACATACAATAACATACTCAAAACATTTGTAAACATTAAATCAATGAGCCAACTGGGCTCCGTTTTAAAGCCTTTAACAACATCCAGCATAAGCAAATCGTTCAATAAAATATTCTTAAAAGATTAATCTGAAACCGTTGAATCACAAATCGAAGTGGGTAAAAATGATTTCAAATGCTGACAGTGTAGAATAACATGGACAGGTGTTATTTCCTCACCGCAGACGCACTTAACATGACTGTTGAATTTGCATCTGAGAGCATTCAGTCTGAATCTGTAGACCAGGGATGACAGTGTTCGGTTTTCACACATGAGCTCACCATTGCAGGAATGCATATGTTTGACTTTGAAAATATTCCTCTTTTCAGTGAAAATTACAAAAGAACCTCCTAATAGTTCCTTCACATGATTCCAACAAGTTTTCGTTATTAAGGAATAACTTTCAGATAAAGATAAAGGAATTTAACACATACAGAATTTTTAATGTTCATTGCACCCCTTTTAGCTGCTCTGTCCGCCCATTCATTACCAAAAATATTACAATGTGATGGAACCCAAGAGAATGAGGTACTAGTTCCGCGCAGTGACAAATAATGGATTGTATGACAAATTTCTGCAATAATATCACCTCTTACTTTTAGATTATAAGACTGTAGCGCGTCTAAAACAGATTTAGAATCAACCAAAAATAATACCTGAACTAGACTAAAAGGAAGATCAAGCAGAAAATTCAAACCCATCAAAATAGCAATAAGTTCTGCTGTAAATATTGAAAAATGTTTTCCAAGATAGTAAGCCTTTTCTGCTTTTAAAGCTGGGATTACAAATGCAGCTCCAACCATGTCATTATCTAGCTTAGAGCCATCAGTGTAAATTTTTAGATGGTCCGGGTAGTGCTAAAAAATATGAGCTTTTATAGAAGCAGATAAATGGGACCATCATTTTTCTTTATATTTGTATAATTAGTATCGAAATGGGCTGATAGTAGTTCCCATTTAGGGACTGCAGTGAACAGTACACGAGATGATATATCTTTCTTATTGATTCCTGACTCTTGAAAAATGTCATAAGTGAAAGTGCCTATTGTTTCTAAAGAGGCAACCGACTTTGCTCTTTTGGGAAAATCCGTGTCTGATTTTACGCACACTTCATCATAATTTGAATTTGGAACTGATGTACTCCTTAGGACATATTTAGATGATGCAAGTTTCATATTTTCTTCAAAAGGTAATAAACCAATTTCAGCATATATTTTAATGAAGATGTATATACTGGAACTCCAATCGCAAGTTTATAGGCTTTACTGTCTATACTTTGCATTTTTAAAGTATTTGGGGCAGAGAAGAATACCTCTTGGGCATATGTTAACTTTGAACGAATAAGTGCTGTTACTAGATGTATAAGAGTGGAAATGTCTTGTCCCCACTGTTGTTTGCTGACAATTTTTAGGAAGTTCAGACTCTTTTTAGCTTTCATCATTACGTGTTCTAAATGCTCTTTCCATGACAATTTTGATGCAAGGATTACTCCTAAAATTTAACAGACTGTGCATAATTGATAACTGACCCTTCTAGATTGAAAGAAGGCAAATCTCTGCGATCGTAACCAGAGTCAAAAAGCATCATATGTGATTTCTCTGGAGACAAAGTTAAACCATTTTGAATCATAAAACCATTTATATTATCAAGTTCTCTTTGATACAATTTTTTAGTGTAATTTAGCGATCTCATTGGAGTGCGTTTTTTCATAGTCACTTTCATCCATATGCAGATATCATCAGCATATTGAACCAATTCAATATGATTAGACACAGATGATGGCAGGTCATGTGTTAAAATATTGAAAAGTATTGGTGCTACTACTGATCCTTGTGGAATTCCCACATGAAGTGGTTTTAATTTTGAGTAAGTGTGTCCTATTTTGGTCTGAATTGATCTATCTGCTAGAAAAGTCTTGAAATAATTATACATGCAACCTGATAAGCTAATGGATTTTAATTTATAAAGTAGTCTAGAGTGCCATACTTGATCGTACGCTTTTTTGATATAAAAGAAAGTAGCCAGTACATTTTCCTTCAAGCAAACTGATGTTTAATTTGGGTTGTTAATTTGGTAAGGTGATCGATGGTTGATCTGCCCTTACGAAAACCTGCTTGATGTATTGGTATGATATTGTTCTTTTCGCAGTAGTGTAGAAGACGATTTAAAATTATTTTTTCCATCAGTTTCCCCCGTATGTGACGTCAGAGCAATAGGCCGATAACTGTTTATGTCTGATTTTGGTTTACCAAGCTTGTGTATGGGAACAATAATAGATTGTTTCCATATTAATGGAATATTTCCAGACGACCAACATCTTTGTATGAATTGGTGAAGAAAGTTAACAAAATTAGCAGGTAAAAGTTTGATTAATTCATTTGATATTCCATCAGGGCCTACTGAAGTTCTTTTATTTCCATTGGAGAAAATGACATCTTTCATTTCTTTTAAGGTGATTGGGGCATTGATAAAATGGCTGTTATCTTCCATTGGATCATTGTATATTTCACTGGAAAATTCTTTCTCTCGAAAAACTCTATCCTTTTCTGACAAGCCCTCTTTGCAACTCGTCATTGCAAACATTTCTGAGAAAGCTTCGGCCTTTTGTGAGTTAGAAGGAAATTCTTTATATTTTACATGTACTGGATTTTCTGGAAGGCATACTCCATTTTTCATATCCTTCACTTTTTTCCAAACCTTCTGAAGATCTGCATGATCAGAAACTTCGTTTTTACAAAAATTAGACCAATACTGCCGTTTGGCCTGTTCGTGTACTCTATTGCTATGTATTTTGGCCTTCTTCATAGTTTTGTGTTTTTCTTCATTCTTTTTGTCTTTGAGATATTCATTAAAGGCTTCTCTCTTCAATTGTTTAGCCTCTGCGCAAGCATCGTTCCACCAAACATTTCCTGAATATTTATTATCCTTCATTTGATTGCACTTCGGTATTGGTGTGTGTGTGTGTGTGTGTGTGTGTGTGTGTGTTGTGTGTGTGTGCGTGCGTGCGTGCGTGCGTGCGTGCGTGCGTGCGTGCGTGCGTGCGTGCGTGCGTGTGTGTGCGTGTGTATGCGCGCGCGCGCGCGCGCAACAACAAAACATCGGTGACCAGAACAAGAGTCATCATTATCATCATCATCATCGTTGTCGTCGTCGTCGTCGTCGTCGTCGTCGTCATTATCATCATTGTCATTATCATCGTAGGCGTCATCATCGTTTTCGACATAGCCCTCGTAGCAATCATCGTTGCCATCATCATCATCATCATTATCATCATCATCATCATCACCATCATCATCATCATCATCATCATCATCATCATCATCATCATCATCATCATCGTCGTCGTCGTCGTCGTAAACATCATCTCGTCGTCTTCATCATAATACGTCATCAAACGATTAAAAAAAACACCTCAAACTGAAGATGACGGACAACACCGGCAACGCTCTCCAATGTAGTGAAGAGTTTGCCCTGGTTTGACAAACGACTCCAATTGTCTCACGCATGTTTTTTTTTTTTTTTTGTGGTTTTTCTTTCTTTTCATCGCTTCCGAGTTTGTTTCAAGCAGGCTGAACGATTTCTTCAGCACCAGAACTGTCTCAACGACGTGTGATTTGATGTGAAGAAACATATACAACAATATCAGCAACAAATGCAGCAATAATCGTCATCGTCCTCCTCCTCCTCGTCATCACCGTCATAAGCAGCATCAGCAGGACTGTCGTTGTCGTGGTTGTTGATATCATTATCACCAACATCGTGACATACTTCTTCGTTGTCGTCGTCACAACCACCACACCAACAAGCTTGATGATGATATTGATGATCATGATGATGATGATGATGATGCTCACCATCATAATTATCATCATCACCGTTATCCCTACCATCATTCTTGTCGTCAGAACCATTATCATCTTCGTCATAATCATCATACAGTGTTGCTCAAACTTTTTGGTTTCCACAATGAAACATGACGATGATGGATGCCAGCGCCCCCCCCCCCCCCCCTCCCCTCCCTGCGCCTCCCCAGCACAGTGGGGTAACGTGGCCCTAGCGCTGGGTGATTGGCTTGTCCAGGGTGACTGATGACGCCAGTTGTCGTGCACATGGTGCTTTTCTCTCTCTTCGCTTTGAGGGTTTGTTTCCGGCAAGTTGAAC
>CM031606.1:50891574-50896574 GCA_018398815.1 Conus ventricosus
AAAAAAAAAAAAAAGAAAGGGAGATTCGTCAAGATTCTCCTGGTTTAACTGTTTTTTTCCCCCCACAAATTATGTACTTGCGCTTGAGGGAAGTTGGAGGCGAAAGACTCTTTCTCCAGGGTGTGTTACATCGTTCAAGCTTCACTCTTTCTCCAGGTGTTTACTCGATCAAGCTTCATATTTGGAATTACAAATACGCCCTCATGCACCTCTATGTCATCTGGCCTATCAATATCAATATGATTCGTATTAAAAAGAAAGAAAATCATAAATTTAAGAACATTCCTTAAAGGTGTGTGTGTGTGTGTGTGTGTGTGTGTGTGTGTGTGGGGTGTTTTGTGTGTGTACGCGCGCGGGGGTGTGTGTGATGGTTGTGTGTGTGTGTGTGTGTGTGTGTGGTGTAACAGTGCTTGCGCGTGCGCATAGCTTGCGCGCGCGCGCGCGTGTTTGTGTGTGTGTTGTGTGTGTGTGTGTGTTGTGTGTGTGTGTGTGGTGTGTGTGTTGTGTGTGTGTGTGGAGAGAGAGAGAGAGAGAGAGAGAGAGTACTCGCGCGTGCGTATAGCTTGCGTGTGAGTGAGTTGTGATGTGTGTGTTGTGTGTGTGTGTGTGTGTGTGTGTGTTGTGTGGTGTGTGTGTGGTGGGGTGTTTTGCGTGCGCGCGCGCGCGAGTGCGAGTACGTATGCCCGCGAGCAAGCGTGTGTATGTGTGTCTATTTGAGAGAGAAAGAGTTTTAAAAGAGAAAGAGAGAGGGCGGGGGGGGGGGGGGGGGGGGGGGGGGGGGGGGGGGGGGGAGGGGTTTTAAAAAACACACTGCCTTTTAGACTAGACTCAACTTACAATGTTTTAAAGTGCGATATCGTACTCCTAGGATTTTTGTCTCATGAAACAACCGTAAGAAGCTATCTGAAATGTGGAAGCTCTAACCGGTTACTTCACACAGAGAGAGATGTGAATCTTGACATGAAATATTTCCTCACGTTAGACATCCGCATTGTGTGGGTATGTGATCCATTTTCTCTCACTCTCTTTCTTTTCGCAGTGGGTGCACGGAGAGAAGAAGAAAGAGAGAGAGCTAGTTGCTTGAAAGCTCACCCGCCGTCATCTGATACAGCAACAGGCGAACGAAATGATGGAATAGTATTTTCTTCCTTTCGTCTGACACTGGGAAGATGCAACATGGTTGTTGAAGTTTGAAGAAACAACCTGCTTATCTCTGATTGCCAACAGAACACTCACCAGGCGCATGTCGTGGATGCACTGTGGAGAGAGAGAGAGAGAGAGAGAGAGAGAGAGAGAGAGAGAGAGAGAGAGAGAGAGAGAGAGAGAGAGGAGACAGACAGACAGACAGACAGACAGACAGACAGGCAGGCAGACAGAGACAGAAACAGAGAAAGAGATAGACAGAAACAGAGAGAGACAGAGACAGAGACAGACTGTGTATGTGTGAGTGCGTACGCGTGCTCGCGCGCGTGTTTTTGCATGTATTACGCTTATGAATGTGTGTGTGTGTGTGTGTGTGTGTGTGTGTGTGTGTGTGTGTGTGTGTGTGTGTGGTGCGTGCGTGCGTGCGTGCGTGCGTGCGTGCGTGCGTGCGTGCGTGCGTGGTGCGTGTGTGTGTGATGTCAGGTGAAGACAAGTTATTTTAAGTAGTGAGCAGTATGTTTGCTATTTAAACAGAAAGCCTTAAACAATAACTTTTTGTGGCTATGCTTTATTTTGTTTGCTTCTTTGCTTTGGTTACAGAATATTGTTCTATATTTGTACCCCCCACCTTTCTGAGGGACTATGGGCTACGAGAATAAAGATCTGAATCTAAATCTGAATCATTCTCTCTAAAGTACATGTTTCACAATACACTGTCAATAAATGTCACTTGTATTATACAATACACTTTTATTAAATGAGTTTTTTCCAAAACCCTTTGTTATAAAAATTTACATGTTTCAATATCCTTTCTCAGGGGCTTTTTCCCATTTTTTACAAAAATTTTCCCCCAATAAAACATTGGGGCCTATATGTTTGGCAATCCAAAATTCAAAAAAAAAGGCGTGCTTCATAGTCCCGCCCCAAGGGAACAAAATTCTTTTTTCAAAATTTACTCCGTTACATTACTTTTCCCAAACATCACTATCAGCCCCAGAATCGCATGTTTTATAATCGACTTTTGAGGGGAACCATAAATCTTTCCTAAAGAAAGGGACCATTATCATTTTCCAACCCACGTCCAGGGAAACTACCTAAATTTTCCCTTTAAAATTGTCCAGGGAACAAGATTCTTTTTGCTTTTCACTGTTCATGAAAATATTCGATCTACGGGCGGTGAACGTTTTTCAGTCAGAATGGGACTACTTACCTCTTCAACAATTTACTGAAAATGAACGCCAACGATTTTTAAACCCCTTTGTAAAGACTATGATGTTCACAGTTTTTTATCAATAAACCCTTTATATCTTAGCAATTTACTGTAAACGAAGAAATTTACAGTAAACAAGGGGGGAAATGTTTTGTTTCCATAAAGAAACCTAACATAGAGTAATTTTTAAATTCAAGACGGGCACACCCCTTTTAAAATTTGAATAAAGTCAGCAAATACAAAACCCGAAACAATTTTAAAAATTTGGGGGGGGGGGGGGGGGGGGAACAAGCGGGGCCCCAACAATGAACTGCCCTGGAAAAAGTTTTTGGACTTGAGGGGGGGGGAAAGGGGAAATTTTGAAGATGGAAAAAACTGAAATTTAAAAAAAAAAAAAAAAAAAAAAAAAATGAAAACAGATTTTGGAAAATTCTTTCTAGCTGCAAAAGGGAACCTTCGCAATCCCCTTTTAAAGGGCGGGATATTTTGTATCCCGGGCCCCGGGGCCTTTTCGCCCCCCCTGGTTTCGGACCCCTTCGGGAAAGAAACGGCTGGTGTGCCCCTTGCGCCCCGGGGGTAAAATTAGGCCCACCCCACAGTCCATAACCCCTGTGGTGTTCTCTCCACCATTTGAAAAAGCCCCCCCCCCCAATACCCCCCCAGAGCAGCCAGCGAAAGGTAGTAATGCAACCAAAAAAAGGGTTTTGGGGGGGAAAAAAAAGGGTTGCTGTAAAAACTAAAGACAAAAATTAAAAAATTTAAAAAATTGTAGGGGACATCTTTGACCCTAGCCTGAGGACCCCAAACCCAAAGATCCCAAGGGAGATCAAAAGAAAAACCACAAGACGGAAAAGAAAAAAATACCAAAAACCCTTTTTTTTAAAAAATCAAACAAAATGGGAAAATTGCAAGGGGTAGGGAACAGTAAACGATAAACAGTAAAAAAAGGGGTGGGGAATGTTTTGCTCCCAAAAAAAAAACCTAACCCAAAAGTAACTTTTATTAAAGGGACGGGCCCAACCCTTTTTAACTTAAAATAAAGTCAGACAATACATGGGACGAACAATCTAATATGGGGGAAAAAAAAAAGCGCAGGCCAACAACTGAACTGTCTGGCAAAGTTTTGGAAATTTAAAAGGGGGGGGGGGAAGGATTTTGGGGAAGAGGGGAAAAAACTAAAATTTTTTAAAAAAAAAAAAAAAATTAAAAAAAAATGTTACAGAAATGAAAAGTCTTTTTTTTAAAGCTGCATAAGGGAACCATCGAAAACCCCCTTTTGGGAAGGCAGATATATTTGGAAATTCCTGCAACGGGGCCCTTTCGCCCGGGATCGGGACCCCAAAAAGGGGGGAACAGGGCGGTTTTTTGTTCTGCGCCCCCCCCCGGGTTTTTAAATAGGGGAAAAAACTCCACAGTCCAAAAAAACTGTGGTTTTTTCTCACCCCCCAGGGGCCCCCAAAAAAAAATTTTTATTTTTAACGTTCCCACTAAAATTAAACCCCAATTTACATGATTTTTTTTAAATTTTTGCAAGCAAGAAATTGCATTTTAAACAATGGGCTACCAATGAAATCACCGGGTTCCCTTTAAATCTTTTTTTTAACGGTTTGGTTCCCGCGACATCACCACGGAATTTTCTACAAACTTAAATGAGGTGAACAAATTCAGCAAGAAGAGCGCGGACGTTTTAATGAGTTGAACAAAAATTTCAACGAAAGAGCTGGGACGTTTTTTAAAGAGGTCCTTTTGTGGAGGGAGCCAAGGGACGGGGCCGTGAAAAAAAAACCAAACGGCAGTTATCCCCGTGTTCCATGCCGGCAGAAAGGGCGTTGCTGAAAAATTTGACAGTTTGGGGGCTGGAAAAACAAAAGGAAAAACCATTTTTCCCCCGCAATTCTTGTTTTTGGGGGCTGGGGGGAGAAAGAAGAAGAGAGGGGAGAGTTTGGGAGAGGGGGGGGGAGTTTGGCGTGGCTGGGTTGTGCGGGGCGGGGGGCGGCTGGGGGTTTGGTGGTGTGGTTGTGTGTGTGTTTTGGGGTGTGTGTTTTGGTGTGTGTGTGTTTTGGGTGGTGTTGGGGGAGAGGGGAAAAGGGGGGAGAGAGAGAGAGAGAGAGAGAGAAGAAAAAGGGGGTAAAGGGGGGTTCGTTTGGGCCTTGTTCACATCGTGTGTTTTGCCAAAAACCACCTCCCCCGGAAAGGGTCGAATTAAAAAACCAATTTAAAGACAAGAAGATGTCCCCCGTGATGGTGCCGGTGTGGACAACAGGGGGGGGGTCCCCGGGGGCAAATAAATGGGCACACCTTTCTGCCTTTTGGGAAAAGGGTTTTTGGATAAATAAAAAAACAGTCCCAAAAATTTTTGGGAGGGTTTCTTTGGAATTTGTCTTGGGATCTCTCTCTCTTCTCTCTCTCCCCCTTTTCTCTCTTTTCTCCCCCCTCTCTCCCCTTTTCTTCCCCCTTCCCCCTCTCTTCCCAATCCCCCGTTTTACCTCTCCCCCTCCTTTTCCCCCCCTTCCCCTTTTTCCCCCCCTCCCCTCCCCTCTCTCTCTCTCCCCTTCCCCTCTCCCCCTCCCCCCCTCTCTTTCCCCCCCCCCCCCCCCCGGGGGGGAAGTTTGGTTTTTTTTGTTTTTTGCGCCTTTCTGTTGTGGGG
>CM031606.1:50901574-50907704 GCA_018398815.1 Conus ventricosus
CCCAAACAAATCAAAACAATCCAACAAACAGCGAAGAGGAAACTGTAGTAACACGTGAAGGTCTGCCCTGTACACTGAAATCCTAAGAGGCGAACTTTGTTTAATGAGTTCTCTATACAAGACATTACATAGGAATTGTTTGCATTATTCGGCATTACATAAGAATTGTTTTGCATTATTCGGTATTACATAGGAATTGTTTTGCATTTTCGGCAAAGCTACGAAGATTTAGCCAACGGATCAGACTTCAATCGAGATTTTCTCTTGCTCTGTTAAGAACATCCTGTCTTTTCGTCAGAAACATGATATAATTATAAGCTTCTTATTTTTCTGGCTTCCAGCTGGAGAAAATGGTGTGAACTGACTTTTTTCTTTGCAAATTCACAAAAAACGACTAAATGCACTTCACATTAACTCTTTTAATGTATGCATGCGGACGGAAATAAAACAAGAAACAACTCTATTGTCCATTTGTACTTACATCGCAATCCTGCATCCACTTTTGAGTGGTATGACAATTTCTCGTGTATGACTGACGTGTCCAGACTGACCCCGAAATGACATTCATCTGCTTGGGCACTTTGACACTGGCATGTCCACACAACACCAAACATGAATTCCACCCATCGCGTTGATGGAATCAACACACTTCGTGTCAACTCCAGCTTGCGTGACGGCAACATTTGCTACCATTATCAATCGTTTTTATTGAAATGACCCTAACGCAGCTGACAAATGTTAATGTTGAAAACGTGGCAATCAGTCATGATCATGTCATTTATCGTACATGGAAATCTAAAATGCAGAAATTCAAAAAGAAAGGACACACATGCACACTGAATAGACCTAATATAATGCACTTTGATATGACCGTTTTTCATGGATCTCACGATTGCTTTTTTTTTTTTATTCGTATACAATACAAACGATCCTAACATTGTCCTCTTGACTTTGCATGAGTCTTCTTCAGATTCTAGACAAACATGCACACTTACAACGAAAAAGGGGGAAAGTTGATTGCTTGCTGTCTTCATAGACAAACATGCACACTTACAACGAAAAAGGGGAAAGTTGATTGCTTGCTGTCTTCATAGAGAAACATGCACACTTACAACAAAAAGGGGAAAGTTGATTGCTTGCTGTCTTCATAGACAAACATGCACACTTACAACGAAAAAGGGGAAAGTTGATTGCTTGCTGTCTTCATAGACAAACATGCACACTTACAACGAAAAAGGTAAAGTTGATTGCTTGCTGTCTTCATAGACAAACATGCACACTTACAACGAAAAAGGGGATAGTTGATTGCTTGCTGTCTTCATAGACAAACATGCACACTTACAACGAAAAAGGGGAAAGTTGATTGCTTGCTGTCTTCATAGACAAACATGCACACTTACAACGAAAAAGGGGAAAGTTGATTGCTTGCTGTCTTCATAGACAAACATGCACACTTACAACGAAAAAGGGGAAAGTTGATTGCTTGCTGTCTTCATAGACAAACATGCACACTTACAACGAAAAAGGGGAAAGTTGATTGCTTGCTGTCTTCATAGACAAACATCACACTTACAACGAAAAAGGGGAAAGTTGATTGCTTGCTGTCTTCATAGACAAACATGCACACTTACAACGAAAAAGGGGAAAGTTGATTGCTTGCTGTCTTCATAGACAAACATGCACACTTACAACGAAAAAGGGGAAAGTTGATTGCTTGCTGTCTTCATAGACAAACATGCACACTTACAACGAAAAAGGGGAAAGTTGATTGCTTGCTGTCTTCATAGACAAACATGCACACTTACAACGAAAAAGGGGAAAGTTGATTGCTTGCTGTCTTCATAGACAAACATGCACACTTACAACGAAAAAGGGGAAAGTTGATTGCTTGCTGTCTTCATAGACAAACATGCACACTCACAACGAAAAAGGGAAAGTTGATTGCTTGCTGTCTTCATAGACAAACATGCACACTTACAACGAAAAAGGGGGAAAGTTGATTGCTTGCTGTCTTCATAGACAAACATGCACACTTACAACGAAAAAGGGTAAAGTTGATTGCTTGCTGTCTTCATAGACAAACATGCACACTTACAACGAAAAAGGGTAAAGTTGATTGCTTGCTGTCTTCATAGACAAACATGCACACTTACAACGAAAAAGGGGAAAGTTGATTGCTTGCTGTCTTCATAGACAAACATGCACACTTACACACAAAAAGGGTAAAGTTGATTGCTTGCTGTCTTCATAGACAAACATGCACACTTACAACGAAAAAGGGAAAGTTGATTGCTTGATGTCTTCATAGACAAACATGCACACTTACAACGAAAAAGGGGAAAGTTGATTGCTTGCTGTCTTCATAGACAAACATGCACACTTACAACGAAAAAGGGTAAAGTTGATTGCTTGCTGTCTTCATAGACAAACATGCACACTTACAACGAAAAAGGGGAAAGTTGATTGCTTGCTGTCTTCATAGACAAACATGCACACTTACAACGAAAAAGGGGAAAGTTGATTGCTTGCTGTCTTCATAGACAAACATGCACACTTACAACGAAAAAGGGTAAAGTTGATTGCTTGCTGTCTTCATAGACAAACATGCACACTTACAACGAAAAAGGGGAAAGTTGATTGCTTGATGTCTTCATAGACAAACATGCACACTTACAACGAAAAAGGGAAAGTTGATTGCTTGCTGTCTTCATAGACAAAAGAGACCGATGAAGCAAACAATGGTTAAAAAAAAAAATAAAAATAAAATTAATAAAACGAAAGAAGCGAGAGAATATTTTTCAGAAATCAGAGATCGATGCTAAGTTAAATACAATTTTAAATCATTCTTTGCCAGGTTTATTGAAAACAACATTGGTATATCAACTGTGCATTGTGCCAGAACTGTGACATCATTCGGGTATTCAGTCTTTTGAGACCCCCGGACGGTGACTCCTTTTAGGTCATTCTCATGTTTGCGCGACACTGTGCGGGGTTTGTTTGAAAGGGTTATTTCTTTACATCCCACGAGGAATTAGTGCTGTCAAACTGTGCGTTGCCACGTGCTGTCTGTTGAGTGAGCGGTGCACAGTCAGATTTCTGTCTGTATTCCTCCCTTTGCTCATCTAATTGCTCTTTCCACTCACGGAGGCACTCCTCCAGACAGACAATACGTGACACACAAGTAGTAGGGTTAGGGACTTCTCACGCCCTAAAGCAGGGGAGGCAGGGGGAGGATCACGACAACGCCTCAGGGGCGAACCGTATGACGCAGGATGGTCGGTGATGGCATCCCCTGATCGATGTGACTTTCCCCATTAAAAAAAGCAGTCAGTCCCCTTGAAAGGCCCGAAGTGTTATTGCTTCACCCTTACCAGCTGATCATGACAGACTCTTTAGACTGCTTCATTAATAGTTAAACAATGAGATTTGGGGATTAGTAGGTGGTTTTGTTATTGGTTTATTAATTATTTATTTCTAGGTTAATGTTGAAGATGGTTAATTGGCCAGATGGATCCAAGGTGGAAACATCCTTTTACCTGTGTTATTGCTGGTCCTACAGGAAGTGGTAAGACAGTATGGGTCACGCAATTTTTGAACTGTATAAAGGACATGATGACACCATACCCAGAGGAGGTTGTGTGGTGCTATGGTGAATGGCAACCTACCTACTCTCAGTTACCAGCAGTGACCTTTAATGAAGGATTACCAAACGTGGACAAACTGGATGGTCGTAAACGGCGTCTCATGATTCTGGATGACCTAATGAGTGAGACTGACGACCGAGTCACTAAGTTGTTTACTAAAGGTAGTCATCATCGCGACATGAGTGTCATGTATATTGTTCAGAATTTGTTTGGGAAGAACAAAGAGCAGCGTACCATCAGTTTAAATAGTCATTATCTGGTGGTGTTTAAAAATCCCCGTGATGCTTCCCAGATTACGCATCTAGGCAAGCAGATGTACCCGGCAAACTGAAGTACGTTCAGGAGGCCTTTAAAGACGCCACCTCCCAACCTCATGGTTATTTGGTGTTTGACCTTTGCCAACACACGCCGGATCACCTGCGCCTTAGAACGAGCGTGTTTCCTTTTGAACGTCAGGTCGTATATGTTCAAAAGTGATAACAGGGTATCATGTCCGCGAGACTGAAGAGAAACGCACCCATGCTCCGATTGCTGAGTGATGCCAAACCCGCTGTGGTGAAAGCCGTTATTAAAGGAGCCTCTCCGGACCTGATGGACACTCTAAGCGAATGTTCTCTGAATATTTTAAAAGGAGCTGTTTCCTTGACCCCCACCCAGAAGAAAAAACTGTGTCGATACAAGACTAGCCTTCGTGCTCTGGCTAAGAAGGGCATCTCCGTGAAGAGACGCAAACAGATTGTTCAGAAGGGAGGTTTTTTGGGGTCTTTGTTGGCGCCTATCGTGGGTACTGTAGGCTCCTTGTTAAATAGTCTGTTTTGAAGGAAGATTTTAAAACTGCTGAAAGTATGGAGCATGTAAAGAAAATGGTGTTAATGGATCCACGTTTGCTCGAAAATTTGAAACCTGCCAGAGGACCTCCTGTAACTGATGCGACTGCGGAGAGTGTACGTGAAATTGATGCGGATATGCATGACATATTGGATCGTACGGATATCGGACCGGATGACAAAGCCAGAATGTACCAACAAGCTTTGATGAAGTACTTAAAGAGAGTAGAACAGTTTAAACAGCGACCTCTGGGAACCGTAGAGTTGAAGAACACGTCAACTCCTGTAACCACGGAACATCCAGCAGATACCTCTTTTCAAAAGGAGTCGGTGCAAGAGGATGTGATGGAGAGTGTGCCCAAAACGTTTAAAAAGAAAGCGGGGCGACTATTGCATCATATTCAAAAAGACCCCAACCTGGGATGGAACGCACGGGGTGAGATAGAGTATCAGGGTCAGCTGATTCCCGAAACGAACGTGGTGGACTTAGTAAATGACATATTGAGAAAGAAGCGAAGCTTTGCTCCGAAAGGATGGGAAATCTTCACCAGAGCTCTCCGAGAATCAAATGTCCCCCAAGATCTTGTTGGTCATCCTGAACGGTGGGAATTTATGATCAACCGCCGACCAGGTCTTGAAGGAAAGCCACCCTCAGATACACCAAGAGCTTCCAGAAAGAGTAAAAAGTCAACACGCGCCCACCTAGCATCGCCAAGAGGTTGGGAACCATACTGAAAAAGATGAAACGTAAAGGGGCGCTTCTATCTCAGATCCTGTCCGAGGCATACTACAATCCGTCACGTCCCAGCTCATATGGAGGAGTGAATGCGTTAAAAAGGTCCGTGAAGAAAAAACGCTCGGTCTTGGAAAATTGGTTGTCCTAAGAGAACAGGGAAATGTCTGTTCTGGGCCACTTGCTCCTCCACCAAGTTTTTGGGCGAAAGTGACCTAAAATCAGCATATTACTGTTCTCTGACAAGTAAGACTTCAATAACCAAAAATAACGATTATCTACAAACAAACATACTGTGCAGGGTTATCCGTTTTTAATACTAATTTACTAAAGTTTTCAGAGAGTAGCGTAGGGGAAAGTAGCCAGGACTGAACACGCCCCATAGAGTAACGCAGGGGAAAAGCAGTTGTGTCTGAACGCGCCCATATACACGGTGGGTGCACCAGGCTATCCGATTACTTCGCGGTATGTTAATTACAGCGTGAGGAGAGAGAGAAACCCGTTAAGGTTAAGTTGCCCTCAGAACAGACAGACAGACAGACAGACAGAGAAGAGAGAGACAGACAGAGAGGCGGGCACACACACACACAGACACACTAACACACACACACACACACACACACACACACACACACACACACACGCACACTCTTTCTCTTTCTCTCTCAATTAAATGCCATAAAATCGGCACACTTCTTCTGACTAATTTCCAACTACAAACTTTGTACATAGACAGGCAGACACGGGGCTGAAACCTAATCACTTAATTTACGGCTCGCGGCAGTTTGCCTACCTGCGCTGTGTAAGCGAAGCACACTCGGCCGGGTTGCAACCCATTGCACAGAAAATGATTGCCACGTCGACACAGAATCGAGCTGTCGCGTGACACGACTGGGGTCGCCATTGTTGCTTGGACTATTGAACAG
>CM031606.1:50907804-50925304 GCA_018398815.1 Conus ventricosus
ACAGTTTTTTAAATAAGTGACAGACGGACGTATAAATTACCGTGCATGCGTTTCCATCGCCCTAAGGTCTTTAATAGCGATCACACATCATCTCACGATGCATTCAGCGAACTTCCTTGTGTCATATCCTTCTCCCCTACTACGGTAACAGTCTGTCATTTTTTCTTAACTTTTTTTTAAAAATCTGATTGCACCATGAAGATGCACACATCGCGGATGCTCTGTCATCGCCCGTAGGGTCTCTTCATAGGGACCTCACATCGATCTCCCGAATGCCATCATCGACCATCCTCTGTCATAGGTTCGCCCCTGAGGCGTTGTCGTGATCCCTCCCCCTGCCTCCCCCTGCTTTAGGGCGTGAGAAGTCCCTAACCCTACTACTCACACATATGCAGCCCACATGAATGTGTGTGTGTGTGTGTGTGTGTGTGTGTGTGTGTCTGTGTCTGTGTGTGTCTGTGTGTGTCTGTGTGTGTGTGTGTGTGTGTGTGTGTGTGTGTTGTGTGTGAGAGAGAGAGAGAGAGAGAGAGAGAGAGAGAGAGAGAGAGAGAGAGAGAGAGAGAGAGAGAGAGAGAGGGAGAGATTCCAAACAACCAACATACATGTTACTCATTCCTTATATGATATGCATTCTCTATGTTCTTATGCCATCAAAAACACGTCAGTGCATATCAGAAACTTGTCACCATGGTTTTAAGATCAAACTCACCATTGTCAAATCTCAGACAGAAAAAATAGTTAAAGGAAAAGACAAACATTGAAGAAAGCCAGCAAGGCTGTTTTTGGCTGGTTTCATTCTTCAACACAGACCCATGTTCTTCTCAATGATGACCCCCAAAATAGCGCCAGGACATCTTGAGCTTGTCATACACCAAGTCTAGCCCCCCCCCCTCCCCCCATTCCCCCTCTCCCCACCGCACTGTCCCTCCTATCTCTATGCCAGATATTATAACAAAATGCCGTGACAGACAGTCCGACGGTTCTTCTCCATGTCCTGAAGTACAGGGCGGCTGATTGGCGTGTGTCTAGACTCAGAGACATCAGAGACATCTTTGCATTGGTAAGAGCTCGATAAACTCTGAGCTTTACATGAATAGGGTTGTTTTAGGGGGTACACAGTATATCCAAACACAGAGAAAACAAAACGAGAGAGAACGTGACCATGACCCGACAATCTCGCTTCTTTGTTAAGTACACAGCCACGCAATGGCCTCCTGGACATAAAACCAGAGACAACCCGATAGGACAACCGACGTCAACATCTCCCCGAGTCTATGAATTATGGCTGAATTCCGTGGCAGACGGTTTGCTCGGTTGCTCTCTGCGGCTGAGTTCGTGACGCACATTGCAGCTGATGGGCACTGTCATGGCTGCCGCTAGAACAGTCCAAAGGGGACACGACTTTCATTCCTGGCTTCTTCATCACACGGAATGGTCAGAGTCGCCGTAAGGGAGATGGTTCTGTCTGACCGGAGAGGTATGGTGTATCATTGTTTCAACTGGGGAGTAACCAAACGCCCCCCCCTTTCCCTGTCGGCTCAAGTGGGCGCACGGCAGACAGTGCCTGGTCAGACAGGTCGCTTGCCCACAACTGCCCTTTAAAACCCACGCCTTTTCACATCCACACCATTCGGATCAGAAGTAAAATTTTCCCATCTGCCACCTTTCGTATCTCTCCAAAAGGGAAATGCTGAAAGCACTGAGGGTTAGTCAAAGGGAAATGGGCCGGGGGTGCCACCTTCAGAAATTATTTATTTTGGGTGTAGTATTGTTTAGAAACAGGGGGAAACACCTTTCAAAAAAAACGCGTTTAAACACCCAAATCACAAAGACGGGGGCAGAGACCAAGGGGAAAAAAGGGAAAAAAATGAAAAATGGGAAACACAGGGAGGGGGGTAAGAGTGATACTTTTTGGGGGGAGATGTGGTTTACACGCAACCGAACGGAACAGTAACTTTCCCAGAATGAAGTGAAAAGTTTGCCTGACCAAACAGAGCACGGAGGAGGGGGGGGGCAGTTAACCCAATTTTAAACCGCGTGTTTAAAACCCCGCCGACAAAGGAACCACATTAGAGCTGCAAACATTTTCAACAGAACTACGTAAAAAATTAAAATACCAGGCCGAAATGTAAAAAAAAGGGGTAAAAACCCCGAATTTTGTTTTTTTTAAAACCCAATCTTCACCACCCAAAATTCAAACCCTTTTCCAAAAAAAACCCCAAATTTCTCTCTCCCCTCTCTCTCCCCCCCCCTTTTCCCCCTCACTCCCCCCTCTCTCTCTTCTCTCTCTCTCTTTTCCCTCTCCTCCCTCTCTCCCCTCTCTCCCCTTTTTTTTCAAAGAAACATCGGGGGGAAAACCTCTCAGAAACAAAGCTTATAGAACCCCATGCAACAACAAGAAACAACGTTGCGCCTCCGTTAAAACCACATCCTAATATTCGAAAAAAAATTTTTAAATTTCTGAGAGATTTATAAAAGGGGCATGCACCATGGACCCTTTCCTCGGTAGGAATGTGGAATGAAAAAGCAATGGCACCCAGTATGAAACTCCCTTTACCAGTTTGTTTTTCCCCCTTTTCGCTTGACAAAGATTTGATGTATTTTTCACGTGTGTGTTTTTGGTGTGTGTGTGTGTGTTGGGGTTGGGGTGTGTTTGGGTGTGTGTGTGTGGCGGCAAAGTGCGTGTGTGCTGCGAATGTCGGTTGCTAAAGGCTTTCCCGTACGTTTGTTTGTGTGTGGTGTGGGGTGTGGGGGTGGAGTGTGTGTGTGTGTGTGGGAGAGAGAGGAGAGAGAGAGCGAGAGAGAAGAGAGAGAAAGAGAGAAGAGAAAAACAAACCCCCCGGGGAAAACAGTTGGGCCCAACACGGGAGGCAAAAACGGGGCTGTAAAAAAGAAAAGTGTGCAGGGGCTAACACACTTTAATTCCTCCCAATATGACTCACATTCCCTCTGAAAAGTATAAAAAGAACCCCAAATATCATGGTAACGCCTAAGATCAAACCCAAACCTCCCCAAAATTTCCCAGCAAAAAAAAAAGTTGCTAGCCAAAAAAATGCCCCCAACCCCCCCCCCCCCCCCCCAAATCCCCCCCCTTCCCCCCCCCCCCCCCCCCCCCCCCCCCAACAGGAAAAGATTTTTTTGGGAAGGCCGTACTGCCCTGCCCTTTGCTTTTTCAACCATTGACAAAGACCCCAGAAAAGAACCCAGAGACATCCTGAGTTACATACCCCCAAGCCGGGTACCCTCCCCCTTCCCCACCCAAACTCCCCGCCCCCACCCCCCAGTCCTCCCGGGAAATGCCACGACTTGGGACAAAATTTTCCGTGACAAAACAGTCCCCCGGCCTCTGCCCAGGGGCTGATTTTCCGACTCACATTCCCAGCGTTTGCTTCTTTGATTCCTAAACGTACCTGCGGCTGATTGGCTACTTTGCCGGCCCTCACATTGCAGCTGATTGGCTACTTTGATTCCGCGCCGTTTTTGGGTTATGGATTCGATCCCTCAGGGGACTCACCCCAAACCCTTTCCTCCCTCCAAAGTCATCACAGGGAATGGCAAAACCCCAGTAAAAGAGGGAAACCCGGGAGAGGGGTTTGCCCCCCCCCTACTTGGGTTTTGGGTTTTTAAATGAGAAGGCAACGCCCCCCCAACAGCCCCAGACTGGACGGGGTTTGTGTCCCCACTCAGATGCTAAACTGCTTTAGGGAAACTCAGCAAGTTCCCTGACTTCGCGCAAAACGGGGTTTTGGCCTTATCAGATAACATGGCTGACATTTGACGTGATCCGGGACTATCCATAAATATCGAAACATTTTCCCGCATTTACACGAAAAAGGGTTAAAAAGGGGGGGGGGGGGGGGGGGGGGGGGTGGGGGGGGGGGGGGGGGGGGGGGGGGGGGGGGGGGGGGAAAAAAACAACCAGGGAAAAAGATGATGACAAGAAAGTTTTTAAAGACTAATTTAAAAAGGGGAAGAGGAACAGGAACAACCCGTAAAGTTGTAAAGAGGAAATTAAGGAGAAGAGGGAAAAGGAACAACATAAAGTTGTGAAGAAAAGTTTTAAAGGGGAAAAGGAACAGGAACAACATAAAAATTGTAGAAGAGGAATTAAAAGGGGAAAAGGAACAAGGGAAAAACAGTAAAAGCTAAACAAAGGGGATTTCAGTACACTGAAGATGTGCCCGCTGCTGACAAAAATGACCCAAAGACGATGGTGAAAGAGTCCCCCAAGGATGGCGAAAGAAAAAAGGGACAAGAAAAGAAGAAAGACGAGGGGGAGGGGAGGGGGAAGGAGGAGGGGAAGGGAGGAGGAAAAAGGAGGAGGGGGACGAGAAAGGAGGAGGGGGAGGAGAAAGAGGAAGGGGGTGGGGGAAGATAAAAAAGAAAGGGAAGGGAAAAACAACAAAAAAACAACGCACAAAAAAGCTGATTCTGCGGGATCCCAGTGACTGCCAAGCTGTTTTCCTTACCGCGCTAAACCTCCTAATCATGAAAGACAAAACAAAAATATCAACAAAGCAAAAAATAAGGCAAAAATAAGTGGACCAAAAATGACACCACGGTCAAAAATTTTAAAGGAAAAATTTTTTAAATTGCAAAAGAAAATTTTGGGGAAAACCCCAAAACCTTTTATTTTATCACCGAAGTGATCCAAGGGTTTTAAAAATTTTTGATTTTTTTCCCGCTGGCTGGAAATTGGGCCTCACAAAAAAAACAGTCATCAACAAAACCTGCCCCCACACAAAAAACCTTTTTTCTCCCCTTGGGGAAAAACCCGTGCAATATCCCATAACAAAATAAAGGGAATGCAAAATACAGCCCGCAAATTTTGACATTTCCCTGCTGTCCCTTAAAAATGCATTAGTTCCATTTAGAATCTTTAGTATCTGTCTATAGACGGGACTCTGACATTTTTCCCCGCTGCCCCGTAAACCGTCAATTTGTGTCCAGCAGAATCTGTTATTTTCTGGGGTAAAACGCACTTCGATATTTCCCTTTCTGGGCTTCAAACTGTTCCCCTTAGTTTTCCCCGCAGAAACTGTTAGTATCCCCGTTTTAAACCGAAACACCCGGGGCCGTTTTTTATGTCACGGGGGCCTGCCGGGGTTTTCAGGTTTCATCCCCCGCACAAAGCTGACTGATTAGCAAAGAGGCCCATTCCCGTGGGTCTCTTGTTGACTCTCATCATAAGAACTCAGACACCACCATTCGTTTAAATCTGTCCCACCCAACTGGTCGACGTGTTGGGTTTAGGGCGATGAAACAGACAAATTTGGTTTTCGTTTGGGAAACTGCTCGTCTTTTTGTTTGGGCCCCCAAAAGTTTTTTTTTTCTGATTCCCGAGAAGAAGAGAGGGGAAAGAGGAGAGAGAGAGAAGAGAGAGAAGAAGAGAGAGGGGAGAGAGAGAGAGAGAGAGAGAGAGAACCCCGCTTTGCACATACAAACCCCACACACAATCCCTCCCTCTCTCTTACCTTGGGCCCAAAAAACACACATATACAGAAGAGAGGGAAGAGAGAGGGAAGAGCCCAAGGGGGTATTCGTGTTTGCTGGTGCGTAACAAAGGGTTTTTCTTTTGCAAGCAACAAGGACCAAACCTTTTTCTAAAGGGGAAACATTTTTTTTTCAAATTTTCCCCGATCAAAAGGGGTGCACAAAGTTTCTCGACCCCGGACAGAGAAAAGCGGAAAGTGATTTGGGCCTGGGAATCTTTTTTCTGTGTTCAAAACAGTGCCCGCCGGATGGTGATCCAGACTGTGTGCTTGGTCCCACTCCATGGCGGAGTTCGTGACGCACATCGCAGCTGATTGGATACTTTTTTCCCCCCGCCGCCATGAATGTACAGAAGGGGACGACCAACTTTTATATCTCGCTTCTCTATCACATGGAATGGCCAGAATCGTCACAAGGACGGCATGGAGATGGGTTCTGTCTGAGTGAACAATGACAGGTCTTTGGTGCTTCCTCAGTCAGCTATTTTAGCATGTAATGTGTCTGTTTCCCCTTTTGCATTGTTTTCGGAGCTTTGCGAGTGTGCCCAAGGTATCAACTCGCTGTACTGTCTGTCTTCGCTGTTTTAAAAAAAACCCTGATATCTAGAACATAGTAATTTGTTTCCTACGCACTAAAGAAAACAATAACTAGTCATTAGAAAGGGTACAGCCAGCGTTCTATTTTTTCTTGCTAAAAAGACATCGCCCATCCCGTTTGACGGACAGTAACAACCCGTATCAATGGAAACCTGTCTTCATGTCTTCCCGCCAGTGTGACGGTACATACTTGTTTGTTCCCGTGGGAAATCAGCCAACCTTCCTTATTTGGTTGCTGCTGCGCTTTAGGGTCTATACTGAGAGAGAGAGAGAGACAGACAGACAGACAGAGAGAGAGAAGGAGAGAGAGAGAGAGAAAGAGAGAGAGAGATTGTGTGTATGTGTATGTGTTGTAACTTTTTGTTATTCAAGAAGCAGGTTTTCTGAAAGGAAGACTGAAAGCTAACAAACAAACAAATAAAAGACAGAGACCGCGCTAAAGGTGGGTCACTTGATGTATTAAAGAATGCAATGTCAACGTTGACCGCTTGAAACTAAGCCACTCCTGCTTAAACCAAGTGAAACCAGGACATACTTATATTACAACATGCACTTTCCATTATGTCAGCTGTCGCTCATTTTTATTCAAATCATCCACATGCTAAGAAAGGCATCCTCATCAAGATAACATACCACCATCACCGCTCATGTCTTAATCAAACTAATTCATATCACTGATTGATTGTGTGGCTTTTTTTCTGCGTGTTTTATTTAGTTTTCAGTTTCGATCGTCGGTCAGTCAGCAGCCAAAATATCAAATTGTTCAGACGTAAGTGATCATGATGAGTTCGGGGGATCACATACTGGAATCCATACCACCCACGACGTCTGAAGTAAGCACGATATGTCGTGTTTCATTTGATGTATCTGAAAACCTTCCCACCCTCCTCGTTAACCCCCCCCCCCCCCCCCCTCTTTTTGTGGATTAAATTTCTATATCGAATAAAAAGCTATTCATTCTGTGTAAAAATATACAAAATTGCTGACAAAAACATCATGCCCAAACATGGTCGATGCTAGTCACAAGTGCTTAAAAACGCAAAAAAGGGTAGCAACCCTCACTGCATGTTAAAATGTTGGTTTACTTTTTAATTTTAAAAAAAAAAAAAAAGGGGGGGGTGGCATATTGTTTCAAAATCTTAGCCCCATGACAATCAGGTCTTTACACAACTTTTTTGGTCAGGAGAAGTAATGTAGGTATTTAGTCAAACGTTTTTTTCCCACTGCATTGTACAAAACAAATGGGGAAAAAATGAAGTGTAACTTTTATACATCAAAAGTCTTTATATTTCTTAAAAACACAAATTTAATTTTCAGAAAAAGTGTAACAATCTCTTTAAGGGATCGTAATCCGCCCTTCGTTTCAGATTTGCAAGACGGAAGTCCCGTATTTAAAATGCCTTGCCAAATTTCATTTTTCCATCAAATTTTAAAGATCTACATTTTACCCTAACTGCATTTTTTTCCGTCAAAATCTAATGCTGGGGACTCACAAACAAATTTTCCACAAAATTTTAAAAGGTTTGACTGAGCCAAATTCCTTACAGCAAAATCCAATGCCCGATAAACCAAAACATTTTTTAACCAAATTTTAAAGTTCCCTTTACCCCAAAATCATTTTTCCCCCAAAATTCAGATCATGGGCTAGGAAAAATGCATTTTTAAAAAAAAAAATTCTAAATGAACAACCCTGGGACAAATTTCCATTTTTTCCTTTAAAATAAAATTCAGGCAATATTAAGGGAAAACCGGTAACCCTGTACAAACAAAGTAGAAACCAACAGGCCCGGTTTTGACACATTTTTTCCTCCGAACGGAGAACCCAAGTCAGGGACAAAAAAAGCCGTCTCGCATCACGGCGCGCGCAAAGGGAGAAGCATTTGTAAGGAAAAATTTTTCATTATGGTAATTGAAGCCGATATAAAGGAGCAGTGTCAATTGTTTCCTTGTGAATATGTTCTTCCAAGAACTCCTAACGGATCATTAAGACAGAAAATTGATTTCTGCGTGTAACGCCGGGCTGACTTTTTCTTTCCTTGCTCTATAGGTGTTCTTTTTTGATTCGTCAAGTTCACCTTTTACATATTTACTGGCAATTTTAAATCAGTGATCAAATACTCAAAAAATTTTCGAGAGGGAAAGAATAGGCTCGCCAAAAATCTAAACCCCCTTTATCAATAAAGTTTTCTGGTTCCCCCCCTCTCTCTCTCTCCCCCTCTCTTCCCTCTCTTTCTCTCCTCCCCTCCCCCTCCTCTCTCTCCTCCCCCTCTCTCTCTCTCTCTCACCCCCCACCCACAGATATACATTTTTTTTAACACCTTCATTGCTAACTATAGCAGCATGATCGGAGTACTAAAACTCTCCTTGTTTAGGCGTAATTTGTTCATTTGTAAAACTGACGCTCCCCCAGGGGAAAACATAGACTGAAAAACATGGTGCCCGATGCCCAATGGGCACGCAAAAAAGCAACAAAAAAACAACGGCGACACGACAACGCGACGACACAACGACGACGAGATGAGACGACACGACAATGACAACAGCAACAAAAACAAAAACAACAAAAAGAAAGAAAAAAAAAAAAAAATAGACATCTTTTGCGCGATTGAATGCCCAAAATAAAAATAAAGAATTACTACTTTCATAAAGACGAAAGACTTTTAAAAAGGGGGAAACAGAAAAACAAACACAAAAAACCAAAAAGCAGGGTCAGCTTTTACGAGAGAAACTTGTTACAAAATCTCCCCCCGTTTCTACAGGTTGCCGTTGTACAGGCCATAATTACAGTTACACTGAAGAACGCTGGCTGTGGAGTAGGTGTTTTTTTGCCACACCACCGACGAGCGCATCAATTTCAAATCCTTTTTTCTAATGCTTTTTTACCAACAACAACACAAAGGGAGGGACCCAGGCGGGGGGTTTTAAAAAGAACGTACATCGTTGTGATGCAGATAGTCAGCTGTATATGTTAGGTCGTTTTGTGCCTTGTGACACTATCATAACAAAGCCCTCAAAAAGGGGGTTCTTTTCCCGCGAAAAGCTGCAAAATTCGCTTAAAAAAAGTGCCAGTTTTCTAAAAAAAAAAGGTTATTTTTTCGCTTAAAAGGAAAACTAAGAAGAAGAAGAAAAAGAAAAAGAAAAAAAAGAAAGAAAAAAAAAGGAAAAAACAAAACAAAACAAAACAAAAAAACAAGAACAAGACGAAAAGAAAAAAAAAAGGAAAAAAAGAAAAAAACAAAACAAAACAAGACGAAGAAGAACAAAACAGAACAAGACACAACGCCGGACTTGTTTTGTCCGCCCTCCTTTTTTTTTTAAAATTTTTTTAAAAATCGTTTTTTATTCGCTTTATTTTTGATATCCAACATTCAACACCCCAAAAATCGTCTCATTCCTAAGCAAGAAATTTGCAGTCCCAACCAAAAACTTTTTGTTTTTCAGGAGCATCAAGGGGGATTCGACGTAAAGTAAAAAAAACCCCACCCCCCACCCTCATTTGGGTCAATCTGAAACATCCTGATATTCCCCCAAGAACGATAACCACAACCTTCAACACCCTAAAGTCCGGGCGTGACCGGGGTGCGTGACATGTAAAGGGTTAAACCTCCCCCAATCTTTGGTCCGCTAAACCCAAGAGGCATTCCTATGAACCGTTAGGTGGAAACGCACTTGGAGAACCAGAAGGGGATGGGGAGGGACGAAACTGACCTTCTTTGGAGTTTCAGGCCCACCCGGAAGGGTCAACCGTCAATTTCAACAGTCGGACGTCGTTAGTTCGGGGGCAATGATGGGGGGTTTCCCCTTTTCCCCCCGGGAAAAAAAATTTGGGCATCTGCTCTTGCTCCTCTCTGGGACCTCCGGGTTTCGTTCTTTGTGCTGATTCAGTGCGGGGGATTTGTGAGCTTCAAACACGTCGGGATCCTCTAAAAAGCAACATCGTATTACATGTACGCACGCCGCAACCAGAAATTGGGGAAAAAAACCCCAACAGCCGCCAAAAAAAAGACAGACAGACAGACAGAAAAAACAAACAGGGGGGAAAAAGGCGGGGGGGGGGGGAGAGAGAGGAAAAAAGAAGAAAGAGAGAGAGAGAGAGAAGAAAGCAGAAAAGCAACAGACAACAACAGAAAAAAGGCAAACAAAAAAAAGAATAAAAAAAAAAAACCAAAGGGGCAAAAGGGGAAAAAGGAGAAAGGGGAGAGAGAGAGAGAGAGAAAAGAGAGAAGAAAAGGGGGAAAAGAGACAAGACAAAAGAAGAAGAAGAAGCAGGAAAAAAAAAGCAGGGGGAAAAAAGCAGACAGAAAAACAGACAAACGGGAAAAGAAGAAGAGAAAAAAAAAAAAAAAAAAAGAAAAGAGAGGGAAAAAAGGGGTTTAGAAAATTTTTTTCCCGGTCTTCCCCCCTTTTTTTTTTTTTTCTGTCTCCCTCTTTCTTCCGTTAAATCAACAACATTAAGGGGAATGCAACCCGTTGGGGAAACCGCATTAGGGGGAAATGCAACACAGCTTAGGGGAACTGCAACACAGCAAAAGGGGAACGCAACACAGCATTAGGGGGGAATGCCCCCCAAAGGGGGAAAAAAACATTGGGGGGGAAAAAAAAGCATTAGGGGAATGCCCCCCCCCCCCCCCTCCCCGGGGGTCAACCCCTTAAAAAAAACCAAACCCCTTTTCCCCCTTAAAAAATGAACCCTAAACCCCCAAAAAAAAAAAGGGGAACCAACCACATTTGGGGGGAAAGAAAACAAATTTAAAACCAAACCAATTAGGGGAAAAAGCCAACCCTTAAGGGGGAATCAACCACTTAAAAGGAAGAAACCATTTGGGGGGTGAAAAAGTTGAAAAACTCAAAACCAAAAAGGGGGGCCCCAAAAAAAAGGGGGGGAAAAACACGTTGGGGCTTTCAAACCGGGGGGAAAAAAACTGGGGCTCAAACTCATTAAGGGGAATGCCACGTTAAGGGACCCCTGCAAAAATTAAGGGGGGAAAAAAAAATTAAACCCAAAACCAAATTGGGGTGGGAAAACCCCAAAAGGGGAGGGATTAAAAATCAAACAAGCAAAAGGGGGTCAAAAACACATAAAGGGGGCGCAAAAAAGATTGAGGGGCGAAACCAAAAGGGGAATTTTAAAAAATTAAGGGGGGGCGCCCCTGGGGGCTGAAACACTTTTTTAAGGGGGGGTCAAACCCGCAAAGGGGAACCAAAAGCAAAGGGGGGGCCAACACAGCAAAAAATAACCGAAAGGGGAAGAACCCAAAAGGGGGAAACCCAAAAAGAAAGGGGGAAAAAGAAAACCCCGGGGAAACAACAAAAAAAAAACCCACCAAAAAGGGGGGCCACGCTTAAAAACCACCAAAAATTTTTCCCAGCAAAAACTGCCCCGGGGTCAACCCCCCCATTGGGGAAAAAAAAATAAGGGGGACGGGAAAAAAACCGCTTAAAAAACCCCCCCCCCCTCTTCCCCCCCCTTCCCCTCCCAACCCTATTTGCCCCCCCTAAATTTTCCCCCCCCCCCCCCTCCCCCCCAAAACCCCAACCCCAAAACCCCCCCCCTTTCCCCAAAAAAAAAAACAAAACCCCAACCCCCCCCCCCGAAAAAAAAAAAAAAAAAAAGAAACCAAAAAAAAAGAACCCAAAAAAGCGCTTTTTAGACCCAAAATTTTTAAAAAAAAAAACCCCCTTTAAAAAAAAAAAGGGAACCCATTTGCGAGCCCAAAACAAACCCCCAAAAAACCCCCTTTTTTAAAAATAAAACCACTTTTCCCCCCCTTTCAAAACCTTGGACCAACCCCCCTCTTTTTTATTATTTTCCAATTTCAATGTACTTTTGAAAAATTTTAGAAAAAAATTTATTTTTTAATTTGGGTTTTACCCTTTCTTAAAAAAAATTTTCCGTTTTTAATTAGAAAACCCAAGGGGGGGGGGCAAAAAAATTAACTGGGGGTTTTTGTTTTGGGGGGTTGGTGTGTTCTTGGGTCCGGTCCCTGTTGAAATTTTTAATTTTATAAAAATTTTTTTTTGTCCAAAAAAACAAATTTAAAGAAAAAAAAACAAAAAAACAAAAACCCCCCAAAAACAACCCCCGTTTTTTGTTTTGGGGGGTGGGTTTTTTTGTTCTGGTTTGGAAACAGGGGAAAAAAGGGGGTAAAAAAACCCCCCTTTTTTTAAGCTAAAACCCCAAATCCCCCTTTTTCCCGCCCCCCACCTTTTTCCCCCCCCCCCCCCCCTCCCCCTCCCCCTGCCCCCCCCCCCCCCCCCCCCCCCCCCCCCCCCCCTCCGGCCACCCCCCCCCGCCCGGGGTTTGGGGTGGGGGGGGTTTTTTGTGGTAAAAATTTTGTTTTTTGGGGTGGTTGTTATGTTTTGTTTTGAAAAAAACCCCCCCCCCCCCAAAAAAAAAGGGAAAAATTTTTTTTTGGGGGGGGGAAAAAAAAAAAGGGGGGGGGAAAAGGGGGGGGGGGGGGGGGTTTTTGGGGGGTTTTTAAAAAAAAAAAAAAAAAAATTTGGGGGAAAAAAAAAAAAAGGGAAAAAAAAAAAAAATTTAAAAACCTAAAAGTTCAAAGTCAGTACAAACCCGTGTGTCGTGTGTGTCGTGTGTTTGTGTGGTGTGGTTGGTGTGGTGGTGTGTGGTGGTGGTGCGTGCGTGCGTGCGTGCGTTGCGTATGTAAATATATAATATATACTTATATACACATACATATGTATGTAAATACATAAATGTATATAATCTATATATGTATACATATACTTATACATATATATATACACATATACCTATATATGCATATGCATGTGTGTGTGTGTGTGTGTGTGTGTGTGTGTGTGTGTGTTGTGTGTGTGTGTGTGTGTGTGTGTGTGTGTGTGTGTGTCTGTGTCTGTGTCTGTGTGTCTATGTGTGATTGTTTAATGTGCGTGATAAACTTTACCTTAGGCTTTTTCTCGGCTATTACAAGCAGTGGCGGCGTGCATGCACACGCACGCCCAAACGTGTGTGTGTGTGTGTGTGTGTGTGTGTGTGTGTGTGTGGTGGTGCGGGGCGTGTGTGCGTGCGTGCGTGCGTGGTGCGTGGCGCGCGCACGCGGCGTGGCGCGTGTTCGTTGTGCGTGCGTGCGCTCACATGCGCGCGCGCGCGCGCGTGGTGTGTGTGTGTGTGTTGTGTGGTGTGTGTGTGGTGTGTGTGTGTGTGTGTGTGTGTGTGTGTGGGGTGTGTGTGTGTGTGTTGTGTGTTGTGTGTGTGTGTGTGTGTGTGTGTGTGGTGTGTGTGTGTGTGTGTGTGTGTGTGTGTGCGTGCGTGTGTGTGTGTGGAGTGGGGGGGGGCGCGGGTGTGTGTGCGCGTGTGTGTGTGGGCGTGTGTATGTCTGTGTGTGCGAGTGTGTAAGTTTGAGTATATGTGAGGGTATGGGTGTGTTTGTATTGAGATGTGTGTATTTGTGTATTTATGTAAGTGCGTGTGTTTGTGCGTGCGTGTGTGTGTGTGTGTATGTGTGTACGTGTGTGTGTGTGTGTGTGTGTTGTGTGTGTGTGTGTGTGTGTGTGTGTGTGTGTGTGTGTGTGTGTGTGTGTGTGTGTGTGTACGTGTATGTGTGCGCACGTATTTTGTGTGTTAATTATGCTTCTTTGCTTTGAATGAAAAACGTTCACATTCTGTTCATAATGTTTTCTTAAATGTCAGTACAACCTTGAGTTAATCTGACAATAAATTGGTTTCAGTCAGTCAGTCAGTCAGTGTGTGTGTGTGTGTGTGTTTTAATGTGCGTGATAAACTTTACCTTTGGCTTTTTATCAGCAATTACGAGCACTAGCAGAAAAACAAATACTGAGGAAACTGTCCCTGCGTGAAGATTTCTTCTCCTCCTCCTCCTCCTCCTCCTCCTCTCCCTCCTTCAACTCTCTAGGGAATCCCTGGCGCATCACACTGGAGAACAGTTTACCAGTTTCCTCAATTTCTATCGGCTGGGTGCCAAGGTTTGGATCTCTGATTTCCATGTCAAATGTGTTTAGTGTGTCATACAGCCTTTCAAAAATATTGGCAGGTTCTGGCTCCTGGAAAGACAGGGCGAAAAGAAATGCTTCGTGTCAACGCTTAGACATATTTGGGATTTTTTTCCCCACTAGACTGAGCTTTAATGCTGCCTTTAACGATTATTGCTACTAAAGCCAAGCAAGCAGTTCTTAATCTATTCAGAAAATTAAATCCAGTTAACTTATTTTCAGTAAAATTAGTCTGTACAGTGTTTAATACTCCGATACAGCCCATATCTTTGTACAGTTCTGACAAATGTGGATAAGACAGCTGTATGTTGTGAAATTTTTGGGTGTATCCATGCGGGCACCAAATGATTTCGTGCATGGTGATTGGATATGCATATATATATATATATATATATAATATATATAGAGAGAGAGAGAGAGAGAAGAGGAGAGAGAGAGAGAGATTGTGTTCAATACTGGCTACACGTATAGAAACACAGAAAGCGTAATGTAATGTTATATCCTTCAGATGAGAGGGGATCGAAAATGTGGGTGTAGAATTTTTGTGTTTGTCTTTTACATTTGGCATAGGGTTTGTTTAGTTAAATGAAGATGTGGGAGAAGTTAAGGATTAGCGTGTGGCATTTAGCTGTGTAATTGTTTCCCTCACTGAAATGTTACATATTCTCAGTAGCTACGTCCTCTCTGTAAGGAAATTGAAGAAAATGGATTGCACTATGTATCAAGTTGTTATGTTTTGTTTAATCTCAAAGCGAATTTGTGTACATAGAATTCCTTTTAATTCTAGTTTTTAAGCTATGATTCTTCAATACTGGAGATTGTTTCTTCATAAATATTACTTTTTCATAGACAAAGTAGGTAAATAAATGACATGGCTTTCAGATGTAGATTGTTTAATCTCAAAATGCCATTTTGTCATTATGAAGTTACCTTTTTTAATACATCTTTTTAAGGTCTGCCTTTCGATGAAAAATTGTATTGTACTTCCCCCTTCATACTCTTACTTTTCTCTCTACAAATTCTATCATATACTCTTCTCTCGCTGCAATTTTCTTTTCTTTTTCATCCTTTTCTTGCCATTCTCTCTTCTTGTACTCTTCTCTGTCTCCTTCTCTATGCACACTGCGCGTGGTGTGTGTTGTGAGTATGTGTAATGTGTGTGTTTGTGTGTGTGTGTGTGTGTGTGTGTGTGTGTGTGTGTGTGTGTGTGTCTGTGTTGTGTGTGTGGGAGGTGGTGGATGGGAGAGAGAGAGAGAGAGAGAGAGAGAGAGAGAGAGAGAGAGAGAGAGTCTGTCGCATTCTCTCCTGTTGTTCTTTTGTCTGGAATTCTCGCTGGGTAAAAGATGGCCAGGCCGCGCGTGTATGTTTCTTGTTTTGGATCCAAATCAAACCTGCTGCACTTGGTTTATAAATACAAGAAACAAACTGCGCAGGAATGTAGCCTATTGCTCCTTGTTTGTGTGTTGGTGTATAAACATCCCATCTCTTCTGTTTGTCAGTGACGATGACGGTATGATGCGATGAGAAGGGTGGGTGGGGGTGGAGGGTAGGATCACGGTGAAGGACACAGAGAAGTAAGTGCTAAATGCTAGCGTTGTGATCAACGATTACCTCTGTGCTCTGTTTCACTTCGACGGTTACGTTTTTGTACACCCAGTTCTTATAGAACAGGGAGTACTTTACAATGGGAACGAAGAAATGCTGTCTGTGTGTCTGTCTGTCTGTCCGTCCGTGGTCAAAATGTGTTCCACTCGCTCCAGACAAAACTACTGGGCCGATCTTTCTGAAAATTTGTAGGTATGTTCATTATGGGTCACGGATGATGCCCAATGTTTTATTTTACCGCTATAGCCGTTACTAGCGGCTATGACGGCCCATAGCGGTTTTTCTTCTTTAAGGAATATCTCGGAAAGTACTTAGCCGATCTGTCTGAAAATTTGTTGGTATGTTCATTATGGGTCACGGATGATGCCCGATGTTTACCAGAATAACCGTTACTAACGACTATAACGGCCCAAAACGGTTTTTCCTCTTTATGGAATATCTCACGCGTATTTAAGATAAACTGGGAGTACGTTTATATGCTTTGCATCTTGTTGTTCGTTAGTTTCTGTCTGTTCTCTCCCACCTCACCCGACCCCTCTCCCCTACCTCCCCGCATTTTTTCCCACCCGTTCTTTCTTCCCTGCTTGTTTCTGTCTGTCCGGGCACCCGTGTGTCTGTTCGTCCATCTCTTTTATCTCTTTCTCTTCTCCGTGTGTCTGTTCGTCCATCTCTTTTATCTCTTTCTCTTCTTCTTTTTTTTTTTAGCATTCCTTCTTTCATAGTCATCTATTCCTTGTTTCTTTTCGTATTTAGTCTTTGTTTTTATGCATAGTCTGTTTCTTATGCATAGTCTGTTTTTTATGCATACTCTGTTTCTTATGCATAGTCTGTTTCTTATGCATAGTCTGTTTCCAGTATTTTGCACTGTTCCCTTGCATGTGCTGAGGAGGCCTGGTAGTATTGTCTGTGTCCGATATCTGTGCAGTGGTCCTTGACAGCTACTAACCACATCTTGTAGCATTAATCTAGTCGAACCTCGGTGCCTTACTCTATGTTCCGGAGCTCATGTCGCATTGTTTGTGTCTGGTACCATGTTGAACTCTTTTGCAACCGGTAATCTTACATTGCATCTTTGTCAGTGTCAGTGAAATGCCCTCCCGGAGCTGTGAACACTATCTTGTGGCATTGTCTGAATCCAACGTCTGTGCAACGTTCTCTTACGGCTGATTGTTCGTTGGACTTCGTGGCACTATCTGTGTTTGGTGACTATGTCGTGCTGTATTCACAGAACGTGTAGTATTGTTTGTGTCCAATATCTGTCAGCTACCGTCTCTGAATACTGACTGGAAATTTGTAGCGTGCCTGTGCTCCTATCATGTAGTATTCTCTTTTCTAGAACTTGTAGCACAATCATCTTTTTCCAGCATTGTTTAGTGCTCTCTACAACTATTTATGAGATCTTGCAGTATGCCTGAATAAATATCTGCACAGTGTTTTCGTAA
Source organism: Conus ventricosus (assembly GCA_018398815.1). Taxonomy (NCBI): domain Eukaryota; kingdom Metazoa; phylum Mollusca; class Gastropoda; order Neogastropoda; family Conidae; genus Conus; species Conus ventricosus. Next base: position 50,924,930 of record CM031606.1, read on the forward strand.
GCTATTGACTAGATCTGTGCTAATGTCTGTGTCCAGCGTCTGTCAGTGCTCTGTATGCAGAAGATCTTAACATGTCTGTGTCCAGCGTCTGTGCAGTGCTCTGTATGCAAAGATCTTACATTGTTGTGTCAGCGTATTGCATGTCTGTATGCAGAAGATCTTAACACTGTCTGTGTCCAGCGTCTGTGCAGTGCTCTGTATGCAGAAGATCTTAACATTGTCTGTGTCCAGCGTCTGTGCAGTGCTCTGTATGCAGAAGATCTTAACATTGTCTGTGTCCAGCGTCTGTGCAGTGCTCTGTATGCAGAAGATCTTAACATTGTCTGTGTCCAGTTCATGTCGATCACTACATTCTCAAACCTGTCCAAGAACGCT
>CM031606.1:50930304-50932804 GCA_018398815.1 Conus ventricosus
AAGGAAGGAAGGAAGGAAGGAAGGAAGGAAGGAAGGAAGAAGAAAGGAAGGAAGGAAGGAAGGAAGGAAGGGAAGGAAGGAAGAAGGAAGGAAGGACGGAAGGAAGGAAGAAGGAAGTGGTATTGTGCAAGGATATAATCTTATGAAAATGTTTATATTTTGTCCCCTTTTTCATCCTCTCTCTCTCTCTCTCTTCTCCTCTTCTCTCCCCTCTCCTCTTCTCCTCTCCTCTCTCTCTGCCCTTCATTCTCTCTCTCTCTCTCTTCTCTCTCCTCTCTCTCTCTCTCCTCTTCTCTCTCTCTCTCTCTCTCTGTCTGTGCATGTGTGCGTGTGTATGCTCCGAATTTCGTATATATTTTGTCATGTTCATTTTTACTGTCTGTTTTTATACGGGTTTAAATTATTGTGCGTTTTAGTACAGTTCCATTCAATCATTACATCTCATGCTTTTTCCCCCTTCCCTTCCATCCTCTTTTCTCTCTCCCCTCTCTCTCTCTCTCTCTTCTTTTTTTTTTTTTTCTCCCTCCCCCCCCCCCCCCCCCCCCCCCCCCCCCCCCCCCCCAAATGTCATCTCACTTTGCTTAATACGTTCGACGTATTTTCATCCCTTGCGAAAATGAAGCATGTGGTGCCTAGCCTCTCTCTCTCTCTCTCTCTCTCTCTTCTCTCTCTCTCTCTCCCCCTCTCTCTCTCTCTCTCTCTCTTCTCTCCCCCTCTCCCCCCTCCCTCTCTCCCCTTCTCTCTCTCTCTCTCTCTCTCTCCCCTTCTCTCTCTCTACTCTCTCTTTTCTCTCTCTCTCTCTCTCTATGCGTGCAAATGTGCGTGCATTTGTGTGTTCAAATATGTCAATTCACTTCACTGTCTGTTTCATACATGCCAATGTTTTCGTTGTAGTAACTTACCTATGTTTCCCACCCACCTCACTCCCTACACCCGCTCTCACTTCCTCTTCATTATTATTATTCTCTTTTTTATTTCATTTATTTTTTTGTTATTATATTTTTAGTTGTTGTTTTGTTTATTGTTTCTTATTTTTTGTTTTGTTTTTCATTTACTTCTATTTTCATTTGATGTTCCTCTATGATTACATGACCGCTTTGCTTGCTTCTTTGATTTCTTACATTAATTGATTTCACTGCATGTTGTAGTCCTACTCAGGGCGAGGACTGGATGTAAAAAAGCACGTTAGTGCTTATCTATTATCCTCGAAAATAAAGAATTTTGTCTTGTCTTGTCTTGTCTCTCTCTCTCTCTCTCTCTCTCTCTCTCTCTCTCTCTCTCTCCTCTCTCTCTCTCTCTCTTGGTTGTTCCTCAGCGACAGTGTGACCTTTACAGTACAGGTAAGGGGAACAATTCCGCCATCTCTGCTTCAGGGTCCCGCCATCTTTGTCTGTCTTAAGTCTCTCCAGGCAAATTGCTCGTTGTGCTTCGTTGTTACCCCTTGAGTGTTGGGTTATAGGAAAAGCATGCCAGGTCTGACAATACAAAAGCATGCCAAATCTGAGAACACGAGTTAAAGAAAAGATGACATGTGTAACGCTTTGTTACAAACGGTGTGAATCTGTTCCACACAGTCAGTAGCCGATCCCAGGCATTGCCAGGTCAACTGACGATTTCTCCAAGAGACGAATTCAGGTCCAGGCAGAAAGAAAGGCTTACGTTTTACAGCACACAAACCGAGTGCACACAAACCTGCCAGATCTGCCGCTAACTAGTTATTCGGTAAATGAATGAATGGATGGACAAAGAACGAACTAACGAAGGAAGGAAGGAAGGAAGGAAGGAAGGAAGGAAGAAGGAAGGAAAGGAAGGAAGGAAGGAAGGAAGAAGGAAGGAAGGAAGGAAGGAAGGAAGGAAGGAAGGGAGGGAGGAAGGAAGGAGGAAGGAAGGAAGGAAGGAAGGAAGGAAGGAAAGAAGGACGGAAGGAAGGAAGGAAGGAAGGAAGGAAGGAAGGAAGGAAGGAAGGAAGAAGGAAGGAAGGAAAGAAGGACGGAAGGAAGGAAGGAAGGAAAGAAGGAAGGAAGGAAGGAAGGAAGGGAGGAAGGAAGAAAGGAAGGAAGGAAGGAAGAAGGGAGGAATGTGCGAATTTGTCTGTGGCCAACCTTATTGTATGTCCAGGTGTGAATGTGCATATATCTATGCGTTTGGTCGAAAGCATAGAATTGTTCGTGGGGTGCTCATGCATTTGTGGGTGTGCATCGCTTCGTGCACAAATGTGTGCGTGTGTGGTGTGTGTGTGTGTGTGTGTGTGTGTTGTGTGTGTGTGTGTGGTGTGTGTGTGTGTGTGTGTGTGTGTGTGTGTGTTGTGTTGAGGGTGAGAATGGTGGGTGAGAGAGTGTTATGTGTGCACGTGCGTATGTGTGTGATTTGTAGTGTGTGTGTGTGTGTGTGTGTGTGTGTGTGTGTGTGTGTTGTGTGTGTGTGTTGTGTGTGTGTGTGTGTGTTGTGTGTGTGTGTGCGCGCGCGCGCGCGCGCGCGTTGTGTGTGTGTGTGTGTTACT
>CM031606.1:50945304-50950304 GCA_018398815.1 Conus ventricosus
ACCCGTGTTAGTGTTCAAGTTTGACATCGAAGGTGTTGTCAACCTCGGGTGATGTCGATGGAGGAAGGACTAGCGCACAGCCCAAACACACTCACAGCTTGCTTACGATCTCATTCATATATCATGCATTCGTCACATCAAACCACTAGTAAAGTCTATAACTTTACTACACATGTTCATAGAACGAAACATCAATGCATATGGAATCAAACAAAATAAAACATTCTCTCTTTCCTGAACTTCACAAAAATCATTTATCTAAAACATCATTAACTAACCCGGGTATAAATAGATTTCTACTTTACCTGGCCAGGTGATCTTAACTATTCACGAATCACTGTCTTTTCTTTTCTTTTTTTTTTTTTCTTTTCACTGTCACTTTCACAAGCACGACACAACTGCTGGCACTGGTCTTGGTCTGCTGGCGCCTGGTCAGGTGAGACTGTTGGCACTGGCGCTGGTCTGTCGATGAAAGTGGCGCTGGCCAAGTATGAGGTCGAACCCCAGTGAGGATAGAACAGTGACTATCAACATCGATCTGTTCTCCTTTCTTTCTTCCTGCATTAACGCATTGCACTCTCTCTCTCTCTCTCTTCTAGTCTGCTCTTATCAAATGGACATGGTTGCTTTTCCTTTCTTTTTTTTCTTCTTTCTTTACCTCTTCATTAGTTAGCAACTCTCTCCACATCTCTCCTAAGTCCTTCCTCTGCAGACTATCTCGTGCTAATGCCCCCACTTGGTTCTCTCCTCTCCTCCCCTCATCTCTCTGCTCTTCTCTCCTCAGAGATTACACTCAGACCTCTCTCTCTCTGTCTCTCTGTTCGTTCTCCCCTCGTTCTCCCGTTCTCTCACTCTCACATCCTTCTTATCCCGTTCCGATCTGTCATTCAGGGCGAGTACCATTGGTCAGTATTTTTACCCCTGATACCCGAAGTTATCTCCCTCTAATTCCATTGGATGTTCAAATCATGCCAGTCATGCCTACACGCCTTACTCTCTGTGGTGGTCAATTGGTCATTTAATTGATTAGCTAGATTTCACCCCCACCACAACACTACCTTCTCCCCTTTCCTACTTAACTGGCGCCGTGTGGCTTAATTCGTGGACACTGGTCACTCTAAATTGGCTAGATGAGTCTGGGTAGGCGCCACGACGTCTGACCAAACCTACCGAGACCTGTCGGTCCAGCCACTCAGACTGTCTGCTGTCTCCCCGCTGTGCTAAATTGGCTGGATCCGAACCATGAGCCCGTCGACGTGGCGCCCAGAATATTTGAGTTAGAGCTTATGTCTAAACAACCTGGACCACGACTTGGTTGTTCTATTTTTGACCGTGACAGGTGTTTCATATCAAAGACCAGATGAGTTTGGCAAGTCTGTGCATTTTTTGAGGCTCTCGTACATGATAGTGGGAAGTGTGGTGAGTGGTTGTGTTGCATGTTTGTGACAATGGATACGCTGTCCTAAATGAAGAAGTCGACAACGTGGGCATGTGATGCTCTGAGTGATGGTTTGTTGTTACTGTTGTTGTTGTTGTTGTTGTTGTTGTTTCGAATTAAATCTTTTGAACTGCCATGCAGTGTACTGCCCTCACAATTACACGTGCTCATGCGACACATATACACAGGTTGGCACATGCGCGTGTACGTTTGCGAGACACACACACACACACACACACACACACACACACACACACACACACACACACACATGCACGCACTATATATAATATAAATATATAATATATATATATATATATAGTAGTAGAAAGAAACTCGTGGAGAGCGTGGCAGCAGAGAGTCCTCAGAAGAGAAGCCCCCTTCAAGCAAGTGTTTCGGCCTTATCTCCTGACACTCTAGGGGGGTTGGGCCACACCCGGTTCATGACTCCGATGTCCCTCTGCTGCCCCCTTTTTTTTTTTTTTTTCCCCCATCTTGGGACGGACCATGGCTGGGATTCGAACCCATGACCCTCTGGAGATGCTCATTTTCCACTTAATGACTCGCGCTTAAACCACTGAGCCACAGGGACACCTGATATTTGTAGGGAAATTAAGCCTTATGAAGTTCACTTTGTTCCTCCTTGACCAGATCCAGCTTGAACACCTCTCTGCCGCTTCTGCCATTGCTTTTCAGGGCTCTGGTTTTTTCCTTCCCTGCAACTGAGAGCTGTTTCATGAGGCTGTATGCAGACGTTCCTACAAATCCCCTAGCTCCAATTTCTGCAGTGAGGACTTTGACCTGATAGCCTTCTCTCCTCAGGCTGTTTGCCAGATCAGCATACTTTTCAGTCTTGTAGATTTGAGCTGCCTCCATTCTGTTTCATATGGCACCGTGAGCTCGATCATGATCAGCTGCTTGGTTGACTTAGAGTGGACTACTATGTCTGTCTCATGCCACTCTTGCTGATGATTTCTGGGTGACTCTTCCATTCTGGGAGGTCTGCAGTGCACTCCCAGTCATCTGCCCCGTCCAGCAGACTCTGCCTGCATGTTTCGAGTGGCACTGTTGTTCTTGGCCATGATTTGCTGCCTCCTGCCGTGAAGAATGTTGCGGGTGCTTTTGGAGTCCTGATTCTCCCTTTTGTGGTGTTGGTACTGGCCCAGACTACTTGTACAATCTCTTTGAGCACTTGGTTGTGCCTCCATGTGTACCTTCCTTGAGCCAGGGCTACTTTACATGAGCTTAGAACATGCTCCACTGTTTGTTTTTCATGGCAGAGGGGGCATGCAGGATCGTCTGTTTTCCCCACTTCACCAGGTTTGCATTTGAGGGCAGAAGGTCATATGCAGATCTGAGAATGAAGCTGATCCTGAGAGGGGCCATGTGCCAAATGTCATTCCAAGTGAGACTTCTTTGGAGTGCATTCTCCCACGTTGTCCATTGCCCTTGCTGGCTCTGCTGGACTGCTTTTTGGAGTCTTTTTTGGTCTTCTTCTTTTCTCATCTCCTGAATCATCATGTCTCTTTTGGCTTTTCCTTTGGCCTTTGACCACCATTCAGTTTTGGTCACCCCCAGTCCTTGTCTGTTGGTCTGTGTGTGTCCTGTTATTTCTCTGATCTTGAGACTTTCTTTTGCAGAATCCATCGCCTCTCGAACTTTCCATTTTCTGCCTGTCTTCAGCTGGGCTTGATTGCTTCCTACCACCTTGTCTCCTGAGTCTTCCAGCATGCTTTGAAGTCTGATCTTCCCTGCTTTGTATTCCTCCAGGATGGATTTCAGTGGTAGTTTCAGCTTTGCTTGGCGACAGTACAGCGCGATGTCAGTCAGACAGGGTGGGACACCAAGCCATTTCCTTGTGAACTTGTTGATTTTGGCTTCCATTGCCTCAACTGTGCTGGTGCAGATGTCGTATATCATCAGAGGCCATAGGAGCTTTGGTATCAGCATGAACTGCAGACACCAGACCTTGTATTTGCCAGGAGCCCACACTGGTCAATGGTCTCCAAGCCTTCTTCCGCCATCTGCTTGGTTTCTTTCGCTCTTTGTGTGTCTTTCAGCGTATCATCATACCATCTTCCAAGGCTCTTGACTGGTTCTTCTGTGACTGTTGGAATGGCCTGGTTGGCAACACTGAGAGACCACAGATTCGGCCACTTTTCCTTTCCTCAGTGAGAGACTCCGTGATTTCTTTGGCTTGAACTGCATTCTGGATGAGGCAACTATGTCGTCCAGCCTCTCCAGCACATGACGTGTCTCGTCTTCTCTGGATGAAATCACTGTAGTGTCATCCATGAAGGCCTTGAGAGGAGGCATCTTGTATCCATCGCCAAGGTCTGTTTTGTCTCGCGTTGTTTGTTGCTGCTTTCAAGATGAGTTCCATTGCCAGCACGAACAGTATTGGGGAAATTGCACAGCCCATTGCGATGCCCACTTCCAAGTTGATCCAATCTGTTGTGTACTCCTTGGTAGAGAACCGCATTGAGAAGCCATTGAAGTACTTCTTGAGCATGTCGCGGATGTTCTTTGGCACATGGTACATCTCAAGAGCCAACTGTATCATCTCATGGGGCACAGATCCATATGCGTTTGCCAGATCAAGCCACACTACGTCCAGGTCTCTCTTTTCTGTTTTTACTTTTTGGATTGCGTCCCAGATCATTGTGGCGTGTTCTACACAGCCAGCCACGCCTGGGATGCCACCTTTCTGGACTGACACATCCAAGTACTTGTTTTCCATCAGGTACTTGGTCAGCCTTGCTGCCATGACAGAGAAGAAGATTTTCCCTTCGACGTTCAGTAGTGATATTGGCCTGAACTGGCTGATGTCACTTGCGTTTTGCTCTTTGGGGATGTACACACCATCTGCCGTCATCCACTGGCCGCTGATCTTCTGGTTTCTCCAAGCCGATCGCAGCAACCTGTGGAGCCACTCCAGCACCTTGGGACATTTCTTGTAAAGCTGGTAAGGTATTCCGTTTGGCCCTGGTGATGATTTGGCTCTGGCTTTGTCGACCACCTTCTTGATTTCCGCCAACGTTGGAGGCTTGCCATTGAACTGTTCCTCAGGGTGGTTGGCCACACCAGACCTTGAATGTCGAGTGTGCTTTGCTCTGTGAGTCAGAGTATGTTTTCCTCAGATGCTGCTCAAGAACTCCTTTGTCCACACTTAGGGTCCCAGATTTTGGCTGCTCAAACAGTGTTCTGGCAAACTGGAAGGGGTCTCTGAAGAAGCGCTCTTGTGTCTTCTTCTTTTTGCTCTTCCTCTTTCTCGCAGATTCCGCTTTGCTGAGGGCGCTGTGTTTTTCTTTCAGGTCTTCCCACAGTTTTTCCAAGCCTTGTTTTTCAGCTGGCAGTGCGGTCTTCATTTGCTTCTTGAGGTTGTTCTTTTGGACTCTGATCTTGTCCATCTTTCTTGGCGTCCGGATTTCTTTGGAGGTGTTTTCTCTTTGGGTAGTTTTACTCCATAGGCGTCTCTACATGTGGCATACACAATGTCCCCATATGTGGCTAGTTTGTGTTCAAGGGTGCTTTTCCCTATCAGTGCATCGAGTCTTTGGAC
>CM031606.1:50955304-50967804 GCA_018398815.1 Conus ventricosus
TGTGACAGTGGAGAGGGGCTGTGAGCTGTCCATCTGACAGTGGAGAGGGACTCTGAGCTGTCCATGTGACAGTGGAGAGGGGCTGTGAGCTGTCCATGTGACAGTGTAGAGGGGCTGTGGGCTGTCCATGTGACAGTGCAGAGGGGCTGTAAGCTGTCCATTGACAGTGGAGAGAAGCTGTGAGCTTTCCATGTGACAGTGGAGAGAGGCTGTGAGCTGTCCATCTGCCAGTGTAGAAAGGCTGAGAGCTGTCTATCTGACAGTGGAGAGGGGCTTGAGCTGTCTATGTGACAGTAGAGAGGGGCTCTGAGCTGTCCATGTGACAGTGGAGAGGGACTCTGAGCTGTCCATGTGACAGTGGAAAGGGGCTGTGAGCTGTCCTTGTGACAGTAGAGAGGGGCTCTGAGCTGTCCATGTGACAGTGGAGAGGGGCTGTGAGCGGTCCATGTGACAGTGGAGAGGGGCTGTGAGCTGTCCATCTGACAGTGGAGAGGGGCTGTGACCTGTCCTTGTGACAGTGGAGAGGGGCTGTGAGCTGTCCATGTGACAGTGGAGAGGGGCTTTGAGCTGTCCTTGTGACAGTGGAGAGGGGCTGTGAGCTGTCCATATGACAGTGGAGAGGGGCTGTGACCTGTCCACCTGACAGTGGAAGGGGCTGTGAGCGGTCCATGTGACAGTGGAGAGGGCTGTGAGCTGTCCATCTGACAGTGGAGAGGGGCTGTGACCTGTCCTTGTGACAGTAGAGAGGGGCTGTGAGCTGTCCATGTGACAGTGGAGAGGGGCTGTGAGTTGTCCATGTGACAGTGGAGAGAGGCTGTGAGCTGTCCATATGACAGTGGAGAGGGGCTGTGAGCTGTCCTTGTGACAGTGGAGAGGGGCTGTGAGCTGTCCATGTGACAATGGAGAGGGGCTGTGAGCTGTCCATCTGACAGTGCAGAGGGGCTGTGATCTGTACATCTGACAGTGGAGAGAGGCTGTGAGCTGTCCATGTGACAGTGGAGACAGGCTGTGAGCTGTCCATGTGACAGTGGAGACAGGCTGTGAGTTGTCCATGTGACAGTGGAGAGGGCTGTGAGCTGTCCATGTGACAGTGGAAAGGGGCTGTGAGCTGTCCATGTGACAGTGGAGAGGGGCTGTGAGCTGTCCATGTGACAGTGGAGAGGGGCTGTAAGCTGTCCATGTGACAGTGGAGAGGGGCTGTGAGCTGTCCATGTGACAGTGGAGAGCGGCTGTGAGCTGTCCATGTGACAGTGGAGACAGGCTGTGAGCTGCCCATGTGACAGTGGAGACAGGCTGTGAGTTGCCCATTGACAGTGGAGAGGGGCTGTGAGCTGTCCATGTGACAGTGGAAAGGGGCTGTGAGCTGTCCATGTGACAGTGGAGAGGGCTGTGAGCTGTCCATGTGACAGTGGAGAGGGGCTGTGAGCTGTCCATGTGACAGTGGAGAGCGGCTGTGAGCTGTCCATGTGACAGTGGAGACGGGCTGTGAGCTGTCCATCTGACATTGAAAAAGGGCTGTGAGCTGTCCATTCTTGTGTTCCATCCAGGGCTTTTTTCCGGTCTCTTTTTGGAAAGTCTAGCCACTTCCGCTGTGTCTTTGCAGGGTAGTTCAGGGCACCTGTATGGTCACGACTTTGGAGGGTAGTTTAGGGCACCTGTACGGTCACGACTTTGCAGAGTAGTTTTGGGCACCTGTATGGTCACGACTTTGCAGAGTAGTTTATGGCACCTGTATGGTCACGACTTTGCAGAGTAGTTTTGGGCACCTGTATGGTCACGACTTTAGTGGGTAGTTTAGGGCACCTGTATGGTCACGACTTCGCAGAGTAGTTTAGGGTACCTGTATGGTCACGACTTCGCAGAGTAGTTTGGGCACCTGCATGGTCACGGAGACATCCTTCGTCTTGAGCTGAACACCGCCAAGCTGGCGCTTTGGATAGAATGTAACATGGAAGGAGGACGAATCAAATCTGAAGGTACCTTTCTCGTCGAAACTTCAGGAGCGGTTTTTTTGCGTACCAGCAAAATTGACTCCTGATCTGAGGGTGTATGGTTTAAAGGTAAGCCCAGTAATGAAATGAGGTTAACATGACCTTTTTCAAGCGAAATTTATCAGTACGAAACACACACACACACACACACACACACACACACACACACACACACACACACACACACACACACACCACACACCACGCACGCACGCACGCACGCACGCACGCACGCACGCACGCCCGCCGCACGCACGCACACACACACACACACACACACACACACACACACAGAGCACGCAAGCACTTGATTCTGAGTGCAGGCGTCAAAACACAGTTACTATCCATGTTTCACGTGAATAACAGTGGTATTGCCTACATGCTTCCAGAGAAGTAAATAATCTGAGCGCTAGCGTTTTAAGCTTGTTTTGTTTTTCTTTCTTTCTTTCTTTGTTGTCTGTGAGGTCTTTGTGCCATGCAAAACTGCGTATGAAATTCGTGACTCTGTGCACATAAATCTGAGTCCTGATATGCGCCTTTATCCACCTTCTGTGATATAGGTTTCAAATCGCACGCTCCCTGACTTTGGTGAAACTGTGGCGCCAGTCGGCCACATCCTGCAGTTCGCCAAACAATTATTTAAAGCGCCAGTTATTTGTTATAGTCTACACACAGTCCCTCAGAAGACAATCGTCTCATCTTCATGCTAATATATATATATATATATATATATATACAATAAACTAATAAATTTCAAGGAAAAGTACCGAGCACCTTGGAATTTATTAGTTTATTTTAATTTAGTCCCTTGTGGATTCATTCCAAGAACTGGCCCTCAGCACTCGTGTCTGATCTTTTCATATTTTCTACTTTTCACAAGAAAATGTAGCTTGTTTTGCTCTTTCATGATTTTCTTTTGCTTCTTAGGTGGCACCTTTGGTTGTTTTTTTGACAACTCAACAAACATACTACGGTATTGCACATCAGACTTTTTCTGGATAGCATTCTTCTTAAAACTGAAAAGGCAGAGGAGTCAAGTTATCACTTTCCGCGGTCACTGAGGAAAACAACAGGTTTCGAAATACTTGTATCTGACCAGGAGTTATATTGTTAGCGAGTTGTCTCTCCCTTGGAGACTATAAGCTTGCTGAAGGCTCATTTTGAGAAGCATTTATTATTCCCCATTACCCACTCAAGCACATACTGTTAGTTAGGCAGAATTATTACCACATGCAGATATGCTACTCCCTATCTTCTTCAATCTAAGACATAAGAGCAAGCTTTGTTTATAATTGAATATATATATATATATAATATTAAATATATATATTTCCCATATTAATATGTTAATATTATATTTCAATACTCGGACCATGTGCTCCTGAGAGATCCCCAAATAAAGTGTTCTGATACAAACTTCTAGCCTACAATGACTCACGGTTAACAGCAGAGCCTGCCTCTCCCTCCAGACTTTCTTCCTCCCAGATGAAGTGTGAAGATGTCCCAAGGGCCTTGTAAGATTGCCTACATTAGCGTATCACGGGATCTGGCTTTAGTTTTAGAATCATTTGTCTCTTCCACCCTTTGTTGTTCCTGTTTTCTCTAGCCGCTCTTGCTGTGGTATCTTTTTTGAACCTTGGTTGGAACACAGAATTATGGACTTGGGTGTCTATTGCCAGACATGACACATCACGTGTCTCCCTGATGAGTCCGATCCAGCGACGAAAGGCCTAGGAGCAGGCATACAAATAAAATGTGCCTTCAAGAGAGATTATGATGGTTCCCTCAGGCAGCTGGTGAAGGGCTTCTCATAGTTATAATATATTCCCCCATTTTCTTCGTCTTTTTTTTTTTTTTTTTTTTTTTTTTTTTTAATTATATAAAGTCAAATCTTTGCCAAGTCATTATATAACAACTGAAGAATTGTTAACCTGCACTTGTTTTCCCCCCACTACTTAATTGTTCAGCATTTTATATATATATATATATAATATATATATATTATATATATATATATATATATTACAATACCTTCGGACCATGGCCCGGCGATCATCCCAAGTAATGCAGTCTGGGGCATACCAGCCAAACTTGCAGAGACCTTTAATGAGCTCACGGTACGGCAGCCGACGTGCTCTCCCCTGCCAGACACTTTCCCCAGAAGAAGGTGAAGAATGTCCCATGGGGCCTTGTTAGGGGATACAGCCGTATCACGGGCATCTGGCGAGCCACGGAGGTAATCCAGTTGCTCTCCTTCCTCCCCTCTGCCGGTCACCCTGGTTCTCGTTCAGAGCCAGTTTCTGCTGTAGGTATCTGTTTTCAGTTGTGTTGTGTCGTTGTTATTCTTCTGCATACGGAGCTTCTTTTTACTGTATTTCTTTTTTTTTTTTATCTTCCTTCTTTGTTTCTTGTTCTTACTTTTTTTTCTCTTCGTGGTTTCAGTTGTGCACAGTTACACCCCCCCCCCCCCCCCCCCCCCCCCAAAATGACGGTATTATCAGGCAAGGCATGCACGAGTACTGATCATTGGATCTGCTTACATGGCATGCTACTGGGCTCTTGTGTTTTGAGGAAAGAAGCAGTCCCATCTCACCCTGCCGATAACATCATGACTGATCTTTTTTCTTCTCTTTTCCACACACCTACTCTTTTTTACTGTTCGAAAGAAGTAGAAGATGAAACGAATTAAAGAGAGAGAGAGAGAGAGAGAGAGAGAGAGAGAGAGAGCTCTGAACTCTAAACAGTGTTGATGAAAGATCGCCCATTTTCTTAGGATGGTCAAAAGAAATGAATAAAAGAACAGAAAAACAAAACGAAAGGAAAAGAAAAAAAACTGACGCAATGAGACTGGCTTAAAAAAAAATTAAATAATGGCATGACCTCCGTTTTCCTACCCCACCCCCCTCCCCCAAAGAAAAAACATCAAGATACAACTCGAACGTTTGAAGCAGCCGACAACATGTTTGGAACGATGTGTATAAGAATGCAGCCAAATTCCCTGTCTCAGACTTGTTTTCACTTGCTATCAGAAAATCAAATGGAACCAAGTCTGTTTTTTAATGAGTAATAATTACCAAATTAATTCATACGAAAGAGAATGCACTGCTGTCTTAGATAATCATGATTAGGACATTATGACACCTGACCAATTCCCGGTAGTGAGCTGGATGATAGGCCGTGGGCTAAAGCAAGTAATCCTATGCTCCAAACCGGCCGTGTGTGGTTCAGTGACCGACGTTTGACAAGGGTTCGGGGCTTTGAGACTAAAAAAAAAACCATTCTTACAGGATGCTTGCTAATTAAGTATACTTGCCGTGCGCGCGGCGCACGACGCACGCAGCAAGCACACAACAAAAAAAAAAACACACACTACACAGCGCGCTTAAGCACGACGCACGCACTCACGCACACACGCACGCTCGCCACACACACCACACACACACACACACACACGCCGCGCGCGCGCGCCCCGTGCAGCATTACATACAAACGCAAACACCACTGAACCATAATGTGGCAAGTCATAGGACAGGTACCAGTCTGACATGTGAATGGGCAATGCACAGTCAGACATCGTCAATCGTACCTGAGACCTGGCTTAATTCACTTGGTTCTTAATTCATTTGTCCGTTGCGTGAATCCGCGACTCTGTCTCCTAGTCTGAGAGTAGTGTAGGTATATAATCCTCGACTCTGACCTTAAGCTCAGCAGTTGTAGTGATATAGATGCTGACTCTGACCTCCTAGCTCAGCAGGGTGGTGGTATATAGACTGCTCGACTCTGACCTCCTAGCTCAGCAGGTAGTGTAGTGTATATAGACTGCCTCGACTCTGACCTCCTAGCTCAGCAGGTAGTGTGTGTATATAGACTGCTCGACTCTGACCTCCTAGCTCAGCAGGTAGTGTAGTGTATATAGACTGCCTCGACTGTGACCTCTAGCTCAGCAGGTAGTGTAGTGTATATAGACTGCCTCGCTCTGACCTAGCTCAGCAGTAGTGTAGTGTATATAGACTGCCTCGACTTGACCTTCTAGCTCAGCAGTAGTGTAGTGTATATAGACTGCCTCGACTCTGACCTCTAGCTCAGCAGGTAGTGTAGTGTATATAGACTACTTCGACTGTGACCTTCTAGCTCAGCAGAGGTATGTAGTGTATATAGACTGCCTCGACTCTGACCTCCTAGCTCAGCAGGTAGTGTGTGTTATAGACTACTTCGACTGTGACCTTCTAGCTCAGCAGAGGTAATGTAGTGTATATAACGCCTCTAACTCTGACCTCTAGCTCAGCAGTAGTGTAGTGTATATAGACTGCTCGACTTGACCTCCTAGCTCAGCAGGTATGTAGTGTATATAGACTGCCTCACTCGACCTCCTAGCTCAGCAGGTAGTGTAGTGTATATAGACTGCCTCGACTTGACCTCCTAGCTCAGCGTTGTGTATGTATATAGACTGCCTCGACTCTGACCTCCAGCTCCAGCAGGTGTGTAGTGTATATTGACTACTTGACGTGACCTTCTAGCTCAGCAGAGGTAGTGTAGTGTATATAGACTGCCTCGACTCTGACCTCCTAGCTCAGCAGGTAGTGTAGTGTATATAGACTACTTGGACTGTGACCTTCTAGCTCAGCAGAGGTAGTGTAGTGTATTATAGACTGCCTCTGACTCTGACCTCCTAGCTCAGCAGGTAGTGTAGTGTATATAGACTGCCTCGACTCTGACCTCTTAGCTCAGCAGGTAGTGTAGTGTATATAGACTGCCTCGACTGTGACCTACTAGCTCAGTAGGTAGTGTAGTGTATATAGACTGCCTCCACTGTGACCTCCTAGCTCAGCAGGTAGTGTAGTGTATATAGACTGTCTCGACTCTGACCTCCTAGCTCAGAAAGGTAGTGTAGTGTATATAGACTGCCTCGACTCTGACCTCCTAGCTCAGCAGGTAGTGTAGTGTATATAGACTGCTCGACTGTGACCTTCTAGCTCGCAGAGGTGTAGTGTAGTGTATATAGACTGCCTCGACTCTGACCTCCTAGTCAGCAGGTAGTGTAGTGTATATAGACTGCCTCGACTCTGACCTCCTAGCTCAGCAGTAGTGTAGTGTATATAGACTGCCTCGACTGTGACCTCCTAGCTCAGCAGGTAGTGTAGTGTATAAGACTGCACTCGACTCTGACCTCCTAGCTCACAGGTATGTATGTAATAGACTGCCTCGACTCTGACCTTCTAGCTCAGCAGGTAGTGTAGTGTATATAGACTGCCTCGACTCTGACCTCCTAGCTCAGCAGGTAGTGTGTGTATATAGACTACTTCGACTGTGACTTCTAGCTCAGTAGGTAGTGTAGTGTATATAGACTGCCTCGACTCTGACCTCCTAGCTCAGCAGGTAGTGAGTGTATATAGACTGCCTCGACTCTGACCTCCTAGCTCAGCAGGTAGTGTAGTGTATATAGACTGCCTCGACTGTGACCTCCTAGCTCAGCAGGTAGTGTAGTGTATATAGACTGCCTCGACTCTGACCTCCTAGCTCAGCAGGTAGTGTAGTGTTATAGACTGCCTCGACTCTGACCTTCTAGTCAGCAGTAGTGTGTGTATATAGACTGCCTCGACTCTGACCTCTAGCTAGGAGGTTGTAGTGTATATAGACTGCCTCGACTCTGACCCCCTAGTCAGCAGGTAGTGTAGTGTATATAGACTGCCTCGACTCTGACCTCCTAGCTCAGCAGGTAGTGTAGTGTATATAGACTGCCTCGACTCTGACCTTCTAGCTCAGCAGGTAGTGTAGTGTATATAGACTGCCTCGACTCTGACCTCCTAGCTCAGCAGGTAGTGTAGTGTATATAGACTGCTCGACTCTGACCTTCTAGCTCAGCAGGTAGTGTAGTGTATATAGACTGCCTCGACTCTGACCTCCTAGCTCAGTAGGTAGTGTAGTGTATATAGACTACTTCGACTGTGACCTTCTAGCTCAGCAGAGGTAGTGTGTTGTATATAGACTGCTCGACTCTGACCTTCTAGCTCAGCAGGTAGTGTAGTGTATATAGACTACTTCGACTCTGACCTCCTAGCTCAGCAGAGGTAGTGTAGTGTATATAGACTACTGAATAATAATAATAATGTATGGATTTTATATAGCGCAGTTTCTTGGGATCAACTCATTGCGCTCAACACACACTCAAACACTCGCACTAACATGCGTTCACACACACACACACACACACACACACACACACACACACACACACACACACACACACACACACACACACACACACACACACACACACACACACACACACACACCACACACAGGCGCACTTATCAAGTTCATCGGTTCAAGCGTAAACAATACAGTTTTGCATGCAGTACATAAAAAGTCAGGTCAGAATAATAGACACAGCATTTAGATATTATGGTTGAAGAAGGCTTTCCTAAAGAAGTATGTTTTTAACTCTGACTTGAATTTAGATAATGTAGGCAGGTCACGTAAGCTGTCAGGAAGAGAATTCCAAAGAGTGGGCGCACTAAAGCTAAATGCTTTCTCACCGACTGTCTTCAACGAGCGCCTAGGAATTTTCAGAAGTTTTTGAGAAGATGATCGAAGAGACCGAGAAGTTTGATAGGTAGACAGAGAAGCAGAAAGATACTGTGGGAGTGTCCCATCAAAGTAACGATAGGCAAAGACTGCAATTTTGAACTGCCATCGAGGGTATTTGATGGGAAGCCAATGGAGTTCACGTAACAAAGGTGTAATATGCTCATTTTTAGGCTTTTTGAGCACAAGCCGAGCTGCACTGTTTTGCACACTTTGTAATCGTGCAAGCTGTTCTGAAGGAAGTCCTGCTAACACAGTTACAGTAGTCTACTCGGGACATTACCATGGCGGTGATGAGTCTGATTGTTGCCTGTGTGGAGAGGTAAGACCGGATAGAAGCAATACGTCGCAATTCCAAGAAGCATGCACGACAAACATTAGATATTTGGTTCTGCATAGAGAGCGTTTGATCAATGCTGACACCTAAATATTTCACTGACTCTTTGAATGGTAAAACAACACCATCAATTTCTGCCGACTCAGCTTTAACCATCTTGACACGAGAGGAGGTACCAACTGCAACTCTGACCTTCTAGCTCAGCAGAGGTAGTGTAGTGTATATTGACTACTTGACTCTGACCTTCTAGCTCAGCAGAGGTAGTGTAGTGTATATAGACTACTGAATCCTGCAACTCTGACCTTCTAGCTCAGCAGAGTAGTGTAGGTATTTGTACTACTTCGACTGTGACCTTTCAGCTCAGCAGAGGTAGTGTAGTCCATATAGACTGCTTCGACAGAATTGAATTTCGTTCTATGTAGCTCTACTGGGAAATGCCGTAACCCTCTCGTTCGAGTTTAAGTCTGGGTCTAAAACGATGACAAGCAATATCAGAAATACCGAATCTACACTTAGTCAAAGCACATTTTGCATAGCACTTCACTCAGATTCCAATATATGGTTCGACCACGCATGCGTTTTTGAATTGTCGATATTCTGAAATCTGTCACTGGTTTATCGAGCCAGTCCTGCCATCTACAATATAAAACTCTTTGCCCAAAAGAATTTATGAGACTTGAAAACATTGAAAATCTCGATTTTCCGAATAAAAGGGAAACCATATGAATTTAACCATTGACGAGTATTTGTAATTCACGATTCTTTGCACTGCTGTCCAGATTATACAATACTTTATAAACTTTCAAAGGTAGCCTGCTTTGTCCATATGCGTGAATACATTTCAATAAGAGCACACAAATCGGAAGTCTTCTTAACTGACCATTGTATAAGATCATGTTCTTTAACTTGAGAGAGAGAGAAGAGAGAGAGAGAGAGAGAGAGAGAGATGAGAGAGAGGATGTGTGTGTGTGTGTGTGTGTGTGTGTGTGTGTGTGTGTGTGTGTGTGTGTGTGTGTGTGTGAGAGAGAGAGGAGAGAGGGAGAGAGGGGGGGGAGAAAAGAGACAGACAGACAGACAGAAGACCAAAGTTTCTTTCTTTTGCACTTGTTCGCATCGTGTGATGGTCAGCGTCTGCTCCCTGTATGTGGAGGTGGGAGACAAACCAAGACAACAAAGATCTCTGTGTCCTGGATACTGGGAGAGAATAACGGTATGGTGGCTGTTGGACAGCAGCTGATGGATACTGGGAGAGAATAACGGCATGGTGGCTGTTGGACAGCAGCTGATGGATACTGGGAGAGAATAACGGTATGGTGGCTGTTGGACAGCAGCTGATGGATACTGGGAGAGAATAACGGTATGGTGGCTGTTGGACAGCAGCTGATGGATACTGGGAGAGAATAACGGTATGGTGGCTGTTGGACAGCAGCTGATGGATACTGGGAGAGAATAACGGTATGGTGGCTGTTGGACAGCAGCTGATGCATACTGGGAGAGAATAACGGTATGGTGGCTGTTGGACAGCAGCTGATGGATACTGGGAGAGAATAACGGTATGGTGGCTGTTGGACAGCAGCTGATGGATACTGGGAGAGAATAACGGTATGGTGGCTGTTGGACAGCAGCTGATGGATACTGTGAGAGAATAACGGTATGGTGGCTGTTGGACAGCAGCTGATGGATACTGTGAGAGAATAACGGTATGGTGGCTGTTGGACAGCAGCTGATGCATACTGGGAGAGAATAACGGTATGGTGGCTGTTGGACAGCAGCTGATGGATACTGGGAGAGAATAACGGTATGGTGGCTGTTGGACAGCAGCTGATGCATACTGTGAGAGAATAACGGTATGGTGGCTGTTGGACAGCAGCTGATGGATACTGGGAGAGAATAACGGTATGGTGGCTGTTGGACAGCAGCTGATGCATTCTGGGAGAGAATAACGGTATGGTGGCTGTTGGACAGCAGCTGATGGATACTGGGAGAGAATAACGGTATGGTGGCTGTTGGACAGCAGCTGATGGATACTGGGAGAGAATAACGGTATGGTGGCTATTGGACAGCAGCTGATGGATACTGTGAGAGAATAACGGTATGGTGGCTGTTGGACAGCAGCTGATGGATACTGGGAGAGAATAACGGTATGGTGGCTGTTGGACAGCAGCTGATGGATACTGGGAGAGAATAACGGTATGGTGGCTGTTGGACAGCAGCTGATGATACTGGGAGAGAATAACGGTATGGTGGCTGTTGGACAGCAGCTGATGGATACTGGGAGAGAATAACGGTATGGTGGCTGTTGGACAGCAGCTGATGCATACTGGGAGAGAATAACGGTATGGTGGCTGTTGGACAGCAGCTGATGCATACTGGGAGAGAATAACGGTATGGTGGCTGTTGGACAGCAGCTGATGGATACTGGGAGAGAATAACGGTATGGTGGCTGTTGGACAGCAGCTGATGGATACTGGGAGAGAATAACGGTATGGTGGCTGTTGGACAGCAGCTGATGCACGCCAAGGTCACCTTTCTTTGTTGATCGATTTCTTTTCAATTCGTGTTTTGTGGAGTATGTTCTGGTCTGGTCTAGGGTAGAGTAGTGACTGAGTTCCCGAAATCAACGGAACTAGGTCTTCCTTTATCAGCTCTTTGAATCTTTGTGGCTGGACTTTCGGTGGTTTTCAGTGCGTGGGCGTAGAGTAGGCTTAGCTTTGGAATCTTTGCGGCTGGACTTTCGGTGGTTTTCAGTGCGTGGGTGTAGAGCAAGCTTAGCTTTGGGGCAGACAGTCAGGAAGGGTGTGTGGTGAGTGTTCTACAAACAGAGTCGTAGGTAATAGTGGTCATCTTGTACTCTGCATTCAACACTCCCACCCACCATACCACTGACCGCACAACCACCACCACCACCACCGCCGCCGCCGTCGCTACTTCCATCGCACCACCACTACCGCACCGTCACTATCTCACCACCATCACCACCACCACCACCACCACCACCAACACAACCATTACTTCGACCACTACGACTACTGTTGTTGATGTCGCTGTTGTTGTTGCTGCTGCAGCTGCTGCTGCTGCCGCCGCTTGTGATGTTGTTGTTGTAAGCAGCTGCCAATATAACCGTTGATTAGAAAAAGGGGAGTGGAGGAGGAGGAGGAGGAGGAAGAGGAGAAAAAGAACCATCACCACCACAACCACTACCACAACAACAACAGCAGCAACAAGACAACAGCAATAGAAGTTGATAGAAGAGGAATAAGAAGTTGGAGGAGGAGGTAGACGAGAAGCACAATGCGGAGAAGAAGAAAAAGAGCAAGAAGAAGAAGACGGCGACATCTAAAACATCAACATCAACCGCAGCCGAACTACCTTCAGACGACCGCTCGGCGGTCCCAATGACTACCTACATATAAAGCAAAAATACATGTCCCAATATGTCCTGTTTGTGCAGGCCGGAGGACGTTAAGCAGAACCATCAGAAGAAGGGGACGAGGAACAGGAGGAGGAGGAGAATGGTGATGATAATGATGGAGGAGGAGGAGGAGGAGGCGGAGGGAGGAGGAGGAGGAGGAGAAGGAGAACAAGAA
>CM031606.1:50972804-50984474 GCA_018398815.1 Conus ventricosus
AGAAAAACAAAGAAGTGGGAGAGGAGATGAAGGGGGAGAAAGAAGGAGAAGAAGGATAAGTAAGAGAGAATAACAAGATGCAAAGCATATAAACGTACTCCCAGTTTATCTTGAACACAAGTACTTTCTGAGATATTCCATAAAGAAGAAAAAACCGTTTTGGGCCGTTATAGCCGTTAGTAACGGCTTATAGCCGTTAGTAACGGCTATTCTGGTAACATAAAACATTGGGCATCATCCGTGACCCATAATGAACATACGTGCAAATTTTCAGAAAGATCGGCCCAGAAGTTTTGTCTGGAGCGAGTGGAACACATTTGACCACGGACAGACACACAGATAGACACGCAGACAGACACACACACATACAGACACACAGACAGCATTTCTTCGTTCCCATTGTAAAGTACTCCTGTTCTATAAGAACTGGGAGTACAAAAAGAACACGACAACGGCTCGATGATGACGACAATGTGAACGACAACAACGACGACGACGTAGAAGGAGAGAAAAAAAAAACGAGCGGGAGCAGGAGAACTGAATGATGGGCATATGCGCATTCCGGTTCGTCCTGTGATGTGCTGGCGCTTTATAATATACTCAGAGGCATAAAAAACGCGAAAACAAACTGTATAGAAATTTTGATGTAATTTGGCTACCGATTCCTTTGAACTGGTAATAGAAAGTGAGAAAAAGCAATCGAACACCGCAAAAGTGTCCTTTCAAAGTTCATTCTGGTAGAAAATAAGGTCACATGAACTTGACCTTGACCCTGTGTTAACAGCAGAATGTCAGTATCTGGTGTGACCACCTCGAGCATTGATCACAGCTGTGCACCTGCGGTACATCGAGCGCACCAGAGTGTTGGTCTGCCTCTGGGGGACTTGCCACCACACCTGGCCCACAGCAACAGCAAGCTGAGCTGCTGTCTGGGGTCTGGGGTTGAGCTGGTTCAACTGCCTCTGAAGGGCATCCCAGAAATGCTCTATTGGGTTAAGGTCGGGAGAACGGGCTGGGTGAGGCAGCAGATTGATGTTGTTCTGCCTCAGGAAGTTCTGCGTAGCACGGGCAGTGTGCGGCCTTGCGTTGTCCTGCTGAAACAGGTTCTGTGGATGCCGCTGGAAATGCGGCAGGATGTGGGGCCTCAGAACTTGGTCGATGTAATGAACAGCAGTGACCCCGTTACCACGTCCTGGACCCACATTCTGGAAGATGACTGGCCCAATACGGCGATTTATGCCGATAGCCCCCCAGATCATGATGCTTTCACCACCCCATGGGTCCCTTTCGGTGATGTTGGCATCCGTGAAGCGTTCCCCGCTCTTCTCCAGATCCGGATGCGGCCATCGCCTGGGTCGACGCAGAACCGGCTTTCATCACTGAAGAGGACTCGGCCCCAGTCCCGATGGCGCCAATGCACGTGGATCTGTGCCCACTGCAGACGGTTCTGGCGATGCTGGAGTGTCAGGATAGGTCGCCGGGCTGGACGCCTGCATTGGAGACCAACTGTGTTCAGTCGGCGACGCACGGTCCTGTTGCTGATTGGCCTGCCATGGTTGCCGACGGTGTTCCTGGCTGTGTTGGCAGCGGTTTGGTAAGGCTCCCGTCGATGCTGACGAAGAAGATGGCGGTCTTGGGCTGCTGTGGTGACCCTCGGTCTGCCGCTCCTCGGTCTGTCATCAGTGGTGTTTCTTGCTTGAAAGCGGTCCAGAAGGCGATAGACGGTGGAAATGTGGACTCCGAATGCGATAGCGACCTGCCTCATTGGAACCCGGCCTGCAGTTGCCCCATTGCTATGCAACGATCTTGACGAGAAAGTCTCGGCATTATGTTGGCGCCTCTGGAAGGGATGATTTGAACTTTTTGGGTTTGGAAATTTATAGCCCACAATGGGGGCCACATTGAGTTGCAATTCACATTGATGCACGTGGCGTAGGTAGTCCACATGGCAAATGCACTCTCGTGCCAAAAACGCTGACCCGGCAACATTCACCCACTGTTACGAGGTTACAACCGGCCAAGACACCACGTACTGCTAATGTTGCACGTGCCAACGACATTGCTTACGTCCTGTTCACAATGTGAACAATCGTGCACTGTCTCTATTTTTTCGCGTTTTTTATGCCTCTGAGTATATTTTTCAGACTATTTGCGCTGAACGCTTCTTCCGATCCAACAAGCCAACACTCAATCTGTCAATCAATCTGTCGAGTCAGTCGTCAGTCTGTTCGTGAATTTCTCGTTCAGTTTGTCGATCAGTCACCCACTCACATTCACTTGCACACTCAATCCGTCACTCAGTCATAATCTCTCTCTCTCTCTCTCTCTCTCTCTCTCTCTCTCTCTCTCTCTCTCTCTCTCTCTCTCTCTCTCTATGTGTGTGAACGTTGTTCTTCTTGGTTCGTCTCAACGTTTTGTTCACATGTCTGTCTGTCGGTTTGCCTCTCTCTCTCTCTCTCTCTCTCTCTCTCTCTCTCTCTCTCTCTCTCTCTCTCTCTCTCACACACAAACGCACGCACGCACGCATGCACACACTCACGCACGCGCGCGCGCACACACACACACACACACACACACACACACACACACACACACACACACACACACACACACACACACGCCGTGCGCCGATAATTAGTTGTTGCACCTTTAAATGACGGTTATTGGTGTCCACAGGATGAAAGGCAACTCGAACCCGTGAGATTAACATTTCCTCAGATCCTGGCGTTGTGACGGTCGCCTGCCAATCAAACCGTTCAGCTCCGTTGAAAGGGAAGTACAGGAAAGAACCTCCGGAGAAATGACCACGCACCAAAACGACCTGCAATCAGGAATCTCTGAGAGACTGAGGCAATCGTTATGGAACGGTATGCATTCACTGCCAGGGTCAGAAAAAGCCAAATCAATCATTAACGGCGGCAGGCGTTCTCGGAGCTAATTAGCACAATAATGGGAAGATAACTATAGTTCTTGCTGGATCATTGTTTTCAGGTGCAAATATTTTTATACTATTCTTTTCGTTGTTGATGGTGATTCTGTTGTTGTTGTTGTTGTTGTTGTTGTGTTGTTGTTGTTCTTCTTCTTCTTCTTCTTCTTCTTCTTCTTCTTCTTCTTCTTCTTCTTCTTCTTCTTCTTCTCTCGTCTTCTTCTTCTTCTTCTTCTTCTTCTTCTTTTCTCTTATATCTTAAGTATTTCGTAATCTTGGATAATATTAGCGGCTGCTATCCTCTTCTTTTGCTCTCTTCTTTCTTCTTCTTCTCCTCCTCCTCCTCCTCCTCCTCTTCCTCCTCCTCTCTCCTCCTCCTCCTTCTTTTTCTTCTTCTTCTTCTGACGATGTTCATAGTTGTCGGTTATATTATCAGTTGCTAACAGCAACAATTGGACAATGAAAAGTACAGTAGTAGAAGTAGTGGTTGCAGAAGCAGTAGCAGCAGCAGTATTGGTAGTACTACTACTACTACTACTGCTCAGGTGATGGTGGTGGTGGTGGGGGAGAGGCGGCAGCCGTTTAGGTAATGAAGGTGGAGTGTGTGTGTGTGTGTGTGTGTGTGTGTGTGTGTGTGTGTGTGTGTGTGTGTGTGTGTGTGTGTGTGTGAGTAAGTAAGTAAGTAAGTAAGTAAGTGAGTATGTGAAAATGTGTTGTGTGTGTGTGTGTGTGTGTGTGTGTGTGTGTGTGTGTGTGTGTGTGTGTGTGTGTGTGTGTGTGTGTGTGTGTGTGTGTGTGTGTGTGCGTGCGTGGTGTGTGTGTGGATGGGTGGGTGTGTGGGTGTGTTGGGTGTGGGTGTAGGGGTGTGGGCGTGAGTGTGTGCGCGCGCGTTCTTTCTTACACTTCCACCATCCCTCAACCCATTTCCTTGCCCTTCTCTTCCTCTAAGACACCTATCATCCGCAGCGAGCCTCCTCCTCCTTCTAACCGTTACGCCCACACCCGATGTAGCGTCTGCCCAAAGCAGTGCACCTCTTAACCTCTCCTCGTTGCTGTGTCTGCACACCATTTTGCTGCCAAATGAATTGTCGTCATAGTCTTCAGTGTGTCTCATTCTCCTCTTCCAGCCGTCAACCATCAGCTATGTCGAAAAAGAGCTACACTCATCAACACGTTCATTGCTGACCCACTCTAACTGATCCGGACCAACTGCTCAAGCCGCGCCCCAACTTCCACCGGCTGCTAACGGTAGTTCCCCCCCCCCCCCCCCTCCTCCCCTCTCTTTGAATCTTGTAGGAATTACACGTTCTGATGAATAAATATCCGATCTTTTCCGGTATATCTGTTTGTGTGTTCGTTTGTTTGTTATGTACTGATTACCATTATCTGATGCCTATCCAGGACTGTTATGTACTGATTACCATTATCTGATGCCTATCCGGACTGTTATGTAACTGATTACCATTATCGATGCCTATCCAGGACTGTTATGTAACTGTACCATTATCTGA
The DNA here is from genome assembly GCA_018398815.1 of Conus ventricosus. NCBI lineage: Eukaryota > Metazoa > Mollusca > Gastropoda > Neogastropoda > Conidae > Conus > Conus ventricosus. Next base: position 50,977,242 of record CM031606.1, read on the forward strand.
TGCCTATCCAGGACTGTTCTGTAATGATTACCATTATCTGATGCCTATCAGGACTGTTCTGTAACTGATTACATTATCTGATGCTATCCAGGACTGTTTTGTAACTGATTACCATTATCTGATGCCTATCCAGGACTGTTCTGTAACTGATTACCATTATCTGATGCCTATCCAGGACTGTTAAAAATACTAATAGTCAGAGTCTAAAATCATCAACAGAAATGAATAAACAGACCAACCACCCAACCACATACTAGATTGCATTTGTTTTTTGCGACTGTTACAAATTTTTCTACCGACTCAACACGTCTCCAAACCGGTCTTACGTTTGTCCCGCCCAGGAAACCACATACACAAGGAAAGAAATGGAACGTCTCCGACACACGGTTTCCTTTGTAAGTCCTGCACAGCTGTCGAAGAATTCTTGTCTTTCTAAGGCATGGATTCCTTAGTCTTTTCGAAGGACGGTGTCCCTCGATTTTCTGAATCCCGAAGTCCCTCCTCTTCCTGAATCATGTTCTACCATGTCTTTCTGGATAAAGTCTTTGTCTTTCTGATCCGTGAAATCCTTTGTCTGTTTCTGAACCACGGAGACCCTTGTCCTTCTCAGGTATGGAGTCACTTGTTTTGCTGGACCATGGGGTCTTTTTTTTCTGAACCATGGAGTCCCATACCTGTCTGAATCTGTTTAATCATGGAATCTGTCTCCTTTCTGAATTATGAAGTCCCTCATTTTTCTGAGATGTGGAGTCCCACATCTTTCTGAATTGTGGGGTCCCTCGCCTTTCTGAACCATAGGGTCCCTTGTCTTACTTAACAATGGAGTGCATCGTCTTTCTGAACTCACGGAGTCCCATATTTTTTTCTGAACCACAGAATTCCTCGTCTTTCTGAAATATGGAGTTTCACGTCTTTCTGAAATACGGAGTTTCACGTCTTTCTGAACCATGGACTACCACGTCTTCCTGCACCATGAACGTCGTTTTTTTCTGAATCATGACGACCCACATTGTTTCCAAACTTAAAGTCCTATAAAGTTCTATACCATTGAGACCCTCGTCTTTCTGAACCGTGAAGTTGAGGTAGCTCATAGTTCAGGAATGTAAAAACTCCGGTTTTACCAAGTACCGGGCCTTACAAACTTAAACATAGACGTGCGCGCGCGCGCGCGCGCGCGCGCGCGCGCTTGTGTGTGTGTGTGTGTGTGTGTGTGTGTGTGTGTGTGTGTGTGTGGTGTGTGTGTGTGTGTGTGTGTGTGTGCGTGTGGGGTGTGTGTGTGTGTCTGTGCGTGTGCGTGCGTGCGTGCGTGCGTGCGTGCGTGCGTGCGTGCGTATGTGTGTGTATGTGTATTCAAGACACTTTATTCAAGACACTTATTTCTTTCATAAGAACTTTGTGTTGTGGTGGGAACACATAAACACATGACATATGAGTACACAACATTGAATAATGTAAAATGTGCAAATTTTAATGCACTCACACCTGCACATGCACAATATAAATAAAGTAAGGCTTATTTTTCACATAAAACTAATCAATAACTCTACCCAGCATACACTCCATTTTACATCCAGTCAATTTAATAAAATCAGCTGTACGCTAAAATAAACCGTAAAAAAGGTGCGCGCGCACACACACACACACACACACACACACACACATTCTACACGGGGTGAGAACTGAGATAATTTTAAAATCATTATCACTTGATTATCTTCCCCCTCCCCAAACATCTACACTCTCATTCTCTCCACACCACCCTCCCCCCACCCCTCTCTCTCTATCCAAGTCTCGCCCTCACCCTTTCCTCTATCTTTATAACGACAGCATTAAACATTTACTCAGTATGTGTGTTTGTATGTGTGTGTGTGTGTGTGTGTGTGTGTGTGTGTGTGTGTATGCGCGCGCGCGCGCGCGAGCGTGCAGGCGCGCGCACGTGCGAGTCCATTCATTTTATCCAAGTTAGAGGTGGTCGATAATATACCCTGTTTTATATTGGTCTTTCAGGTTCAGCACTCAGTTCAGTTTGGATTTATTTAGTCTAGGCATTTTATCTCGTACATATTTCCGTTTTCAACCCGTTTGCAGCCTCAATATGACCTCAGTTTTTGGCGCTATAAACGTTATGAATGGATATGAAAAGGGATCGGTTTGTCCACTAAAGCAGCCAGATGTTCCGATAGGATGAAGACCAATGGCACACGACTGGCTGGCCACAAGCAGGAACATACAAGAGCGTTGTTTTGTGGATCTGACTGTCATTAATGTCTTTAGCACAGTACCAAAGACCATAAACCAACCTCAGCTTTAATGCCTTCAATCAGCCACAGAAAACCCATCTTCAAAGTTTCACCCCGGTCAGGAAATGGAGCGCGGACATGCCGCGGTCAGCCAGCTTGTCCAGACTGTTAACAGGTCCATAAAGTAGTCCTCGTTGTTACCTCCCCTTTTAAGTCCATAAACTAGTCTTCGTTTTAACCTCCCCTTTCCAGACATTCACCAGGGTGAGAGGAAAAAAAGTCTCAGGCCTCATGTGGGGTGTTGTCGTTGGACCCGGTCGTACATCAGGCATTTGGCAAGTTTCCGAAAGGGAAGTAATCCCATCACCCTCTGTTCCTCTCTGCGGACTCTTTCCAGCTCTCGTTTCCAGTCCTTCAGTTCCACTTCATTTCCATCCTGACCGCTTTCCTCAGTGTTCACTGTCTGCATAGAGACTGTGTGCAACACGTTTCTTTCCCTTGGGGCGGACCCAGCTCCAATGATATCCTCAGTGTTCACTGTCTGCATAGAGACTGTGTGCAACACGTTTCTTTCCCTTGGGGCAGACCCAGCTCCAATGATATCCTCAGTGTTCACTATCAGCAAACAGAGGCTGTGTGTAACACGTTTCTTTCCCTTGGGGCAGACCCAGCTCCAATGATATCCTCAGTGTTCACTATCAGCAAACAGAGGCTGTGTGTAACACGTTTCTTTCCCTTGGGGCAGACCCAGCTCCAATGATATCCTCAGTGTTCAGTGTCTGCAAACAGAGACTGGATGTAACACGTGTTATTTCCCTTGGGCGGACCCAGCTCCAATGATATGCAATGATCGTGCTTGATGGGCTGCTGAACTCTACCCAGACTAAGTGACAGTGTTAGATGGTTAGTGGATATTTATGGACTGTTTCCACTTCGACGAAGTATCTCGAGCTGGATGGAAGAGAGAGAGAGAGAGAGAGAGAGAGAGAGAGAGAGAGAGAGAATTCAGATTCAGATTCAGATAATTTATTCAATAAGGCCAAAGCCCATATGAACGAGGGGCGGTAACAATGTTTAACATATATCATAATGCAATTTCAGGCAGAATTCATAGTCCAGTACAAGCATGTTATCCACCACAAATCACGAAAGAAGAATTTGCCTTAACTGAAAGGCTTATCCCCCGAAGCCGGAGTGTGGCTGCCCATGTGGCGGGTAATCAAAACGGTCACACACGTAATGTTCTCATCCCCAGCTGATGCATTTGTACCATAGTGTTCAAGTGCTTCGGCTGTTTGGATGATCCCTGGAGTCTTTTAGCCAGGGTACGACAACAACAACAACAACAACTGAAAGGCTTTATGCAAATACAATGCTAATTTACGTACTATTCTTTCATCTTTCGATGCCATAAGTAGACAAAATCGAAATAAACATGGATTCATATAGAATTTTGCTGGAATATATTTCACTCGAAGATCAGTCAGAACAGAACATGTTAGAACAAAATGAAGCTCGTCCTCGTTAGACTCCTTACACAAAGGACACACTAACTCATTACCATATATAGTTTTAAAGCGATACACATGTGCATTAATTTCAGATATGCCAAATCTAAATTTAGTGACAAGAAACCGCAAATATATATCCAAATCAAATGAAAGATATGTCTTCACCAGATGACCAGAGGTATAACTTCTATACATTTTAAATCTTTCACTTGCTTTTATATGACTTTCCCAGTCCTGCCATCTGCAGTCAATTAATCTCTGGCGAAAGAGTTTGCACAAATAAATTTTCTTGACCAACATCTTGGCACTCCCACACATAACCAAAACCAAATTCATAACGAAATAATCGAATGTTTGATACCCAGTTGTTTTTCCCTTTTGTATCCAAGTCGTATAACATTGTGTAAGATTTCCTTGGTAGTGGATCAATGCTCATGTTTAATAATTTGAACCAGTAACGAATGCACCTAATTGCCGCGTTTATGTACAGTGGGTACCTGTTTGTTTCTCCATACACTAAATCATTTGGAGTTCTTACATGCACTCCCAAAAACTTTTAAGGCCAAATAAGTGGACTGACTCGCAATGCATTCTGATTTTTCTGTCTAATCCCCACAGCTCTGATCCATATAGTGCAATCGGTTGTATGTAAATATCGAAAATCTTAACAAAAAGTTCTAAAGAATTGTTATTCAAAAGATATAGCTTTCTCAAAATATATAACAAACGATTCTTCGCTCTTCCAGAAAGATCTCTGCAAGCGGCTACAAAGCTTAAACGCGTTGAGAAAAAGATTCCAAGATACTTGTAAACATTAACTACTGGCATGGCAATATCATTGTATACCCATGTTTCCCTGGCTGACAAGTGACCCCCTTTCCTAAAAACTATTACATTACTTTTATACATGTTTACCTTCAATTGCAGCTGGTCGGCTGAAGTCTTCAAACTATTTAGCTGTGTTTGCAAACCAATAACCGTTTCAGATAGTAAGACTATATCGTCAGCAAACAATAAGATAAACAGTTCCAATAATCTACAGTAAACCTAGCACCATGTCTTCCGTTATTTATTACTTCTAATGCTAGCTCGTTTATAAATAAAGAGAACAAAATAGGAGTGCAGACGTCACCTTGTTTACACCTCTAGTACAATTTATATAATCTGTGAGTTTTGCACCACATCGAATTCTTGTTTTGACAACATTATACATGCTTCTAACACATTTAAAGAGTCCTCCCGTAATCCCGTTTTTGAATAGACAGGCCACAATAAATCTCTGTTGATTGAATCAAACGCCTTTTCAAAGTCAATCAATGCTACGTACAATTTGCGATTGAGGGAAAACTGTTTCTGTATTAGAGCCATGAGAGTAAACACCTGATCAATAGTTGAATATCCACGTTTAAAACCTGCTTGATATTCACCAGTTATATTATTTTCCTCCACATACTCTTGTAGTCTTTGATTGATGATGGCGCTGAATACTTTACTACATATATCTGACAGAGAGACACCTCTATAATTATTGGTATTATTTACATTACCCTTCTTATAAAGCGGAAGGGTCACAGACTCACACCAGCTTTCAGGAAAAATACCCCTTTCAAATAATGCATTAAAGAAAATTTCACAAAAAAATCAACAACTTTTTCACAAGGAGTTTTCAAAAACTCTCCGATTATTCCATCAGGTCCAGCAGCTTTTCGTTTTTTTAACTTTTCTAAGCGCTAACAGAACTTCTTCACGAGAAATTGGGCGATTCATATGTTCATTGTCAACTTCCGGAAAGTTATCACTACCACTACATGATAAACCTTTATCCAACAAAACTTCAAAGTGCTGAAACCACTTATCTAAGGGTATGTTATTTTTTGGTTGTTTCGTTTTCAACGAAATATTGGACATACACGTCCAAAATTCTTTTTGGTTATTAATTGAAGCCAATAAATTGTCTAGTGTACTCCTATTGAATTGTTTTTTCTTCATTTCTAAAAGCTTTTTGTATTCTCTTCTAGCCTTTGTGTATTTATTACTGTCTTCTTTAAGTTTATCTCCCATTACCTCATTTCCGACAACAGAATCATATTGCTTTGATGATCTTCGAAATGTTCTTAGTAATCTGCGCAGTTGAGTTCTATTGTTTTTTGCAGTCCTCATCAAACCAACCCTGCTTACGACTGTCCAAATCTAGCTTCACAGTTTTCTTCATGCATGCAGCACACTCTTGAATACATTTATTAAACATATCCAGTGCACACACACACACACACACACACACACACACACACACACACACACACACACACACACACACACATACACACACACACACACACACACACACACACACACACACACACACACACACACACACACATACACACACGCACGCACGCACGCACACACACACGCACAAGCACACGCACACGCACATGGAAGCACGCGCGTGCGCACGCACGCACGCACGCACGCATACACACATGCACGCACGCACGCATACACCCAACTTGCGAAATGAATTTATCGAGATTTTACATCCATATTTAGAACGTTATGATTCATTGAAAGAATGCGAAGTTTGAATATGCCAGAGAGAGAGAGAGAGAGGGAGAGAGAGAGAGAGAGAGAGAGAGAGAGAGAGAGAGAGAGAGAGAGAGATCCCCCTCACCCCATTCTCTCTCTTACTCTCTCTCTCTCTCTCTCTCTCTCTCTCTCTCTCTCTCTCTCTGTATGTATGTATGTATGTATGTTTGTCTAATCTCCATGCGTAGCAGCTAGGATATCAGTTGCAAGACCGTGGTAAACTGTCTCTGTGCCGTGCCCAGTCCCACAGGCTGCCTGAGGGAGGGGTCGCTGGTTTCAACATGTGACAGAAGTTGTCTCAGAACTACCTTTTTTCAAGAATCTGAAACAGAGGATAGATTTGAGACAGGTCTATCATTCTGCAGCTGGTTCTGATTAATAAAAGGCTTTTTGAGTAAAGGTTTGAAGACAGTGGTCTTGATTTCAGAGCGCCACAAATCAACAGTCAAAGAAAGTCTCCGTGATAACGGTAAGCATGACGACCAAAGTTTCGTTGAGAATTCGGTAAACAGGACCAAGCTCACAAGACTGTGGGAAAGTATTCTTGAGAATCTCCCGGGCAGTTTGTTCAAAGACAGGGGTGAAAGCGTCATGGAGTGTACCAGAGTATCCTCCTGAGGAAGATAATGGGGCAGACTCTGGAAGACGGTGCAGTAACTTCATGGTCTGAAACTTCTGGAAGAGGGGTGCAGTAACTTCCACTGGTCTGAAACTTCTGGAAGAGGGGGTGCAGTAACTTCCACTGGTCTGAAACTTCTGGAAGAGGGGTGCAGTAACTTCCACTGGTCTGAAACTTCTGGAAGAGGGGGTGCATAACTTCCAACGTCTGAAACTTCTGGAAGAGGGGGTGCAGTAACTTCCAATGGTCTTTAAAAACTTTCGAACGTAGCTAGGGG